>OX336390.1:970049520-970570520 GCA_946902985.2 Meconema thalassinum | reverse complement strand
CATCTGCATCCTTAGGTTTTCGTAAGGCGCAGTCTCCTTACTGATATTAACTAAGGCAACATACTAAGCCAAATAATCGTTATAACAGCACACCTGACACTCACTAACAGAATGTAACATCATTGGGAGCGCTGGTACTATCAATCTCACGCTGACAAAATGTTACACGTGCTAAAGTTATTTTTAGGCACGCTATTTCACAACTTCAGAAAAATGCTTACTATGGTTTGATGTAAGATGTCACGAGACGATAAGATCATAACTTGAACTGTTGGCTTGATATTAAAACTAATATAACGAACCATAGAGCTGTCAGACCAATGCGCGACTAACGGAGGGTTTTAAACGATAGTTCTACATGGGGACTGAGAATATTAATGCTAACTTTTTGACAGTATTATTCATAAGTCTAAACACACAATTTGTTGTAATCAGCGTAACCGCAGGCTTCGTATAGAGGTTTACGTAGCCCAGCGCGTATCACTATTGAACAGCTGACTGTGTAGCGTTGGGGATCAGCGCCGCTAGCGCTAGCAGAGCGGGTCGCGGTTGAACTCGGTGAGTGATAACACTACTTATTTCTATTCGTCATGTCAGTACTGCCAACATGATTCTAAGCTTGTTAATAGGTCCAATTTTTAAATGCAGGTAACTTCTATACTAACAAATTGATTTCAACCCAATTTCATATGTGATTTGTGTTCCATGACTGATATGGATATGCGTATTCTTAAGAGCCAACAGGGCTGCCAACTGTAAATAAATGATCTCTCTATTTTTACCCTGATATCTATAAATCAGAAAATAAGCAAGCCAACAGCTCTATAGTACCTAGCATTTTAAATTAATTTGGAGCAACTAATATACGTCAGTGCTGCCAACATGATTCAAGCCTGCTGATAAGCCCAATTTTTAAAAACATGCAACCTCTATACTAAGAAATGGTTTTCATACATAATTGGCACAATAATTATTTGAGACTAATTCTTAAATTCTAAGAAAATTAGGTTCTTCAGTTCGTCACGGAACTACTTGTTATTATTTGGCTCTGCTGGGGATTGACCCCCCTGATCATCCCCACCCGTGATTACGCCACTGATCACAACAGAACTGGTGGCCACTTATACTAAGCACCGAATTTATTTTGCCCACTGGAGAGAAACATCTCTACACAGTGTGATGTGTGTCTCTCACGCCAATTATTCGCACATTCAAATATTCCAATGATTCGATTCAATAACCTATTGAAATTCGGATTTCGAAATAATCGCATTTGTGAAATAACTCGACTATTGACTCAATAATCGAATGGAATCGCTCGAATAATGAAGAGAAATATTGAAACAAATAGAAAAGAGAGGATAAAGGGAACAAAGGAATAACAAGTGATGCCATGATGGGATCCATCAGCCTGAAAGGGGAAGGAGTTACCCCCCAACTAACCCCTCGGATTCGCCACTGCTTCAAACAACTCGTTCACTGGACATAGATTGCTTCAATGTTCCGGTAGGACTATTTTCGGATAGTTCAAATATTTAAACTGTTCGATTTATTTGAAGAACCGATTGTTCAAAATACTTGAGAACTTGGAATGCTCAATAACCGAAGTATTCAGACATCCGGATGGTTCGGACATTGGAATTCTTCCAACATTCGAATAATTATTTCGATTTTCGAATTGGCAAATATTGGAAGTGGAAAGTGGAAAAGCGATTGCGCTCTGCAAAGCATGTTTACATCAAGAAATGTTAGTAGGAATACAAAAGTAAAACTTTACATTACAATAATAAGACCTGCGGTTATGTATGGTTCGGAAGGTTGGGTTGTGAATAGAGGAGAAGAAGACTGGCAGCGAAAATGCGAAAGGATGATCTAGAGGAAGAGGTTGGAAAATAAGGACAAATGTGGAATTAGAGGAACTCTTCCGACAGGCAGATATAGAGGTGAAAATTTAGCAGGAGAGGAAAAAATGGGCGGGAAACGTTCAGAGAATGCCAGAATCTCGTAGTGTCAAAAAGGTGTTTACACAAAGACCGGATGGAAGAAGGAGAAGAGGACGACCCAGGAGACGGTGGATAGATGATGTGGAAGATGACCTTGTGAGTCTGGGAATCAGGAACTGGAGAAGGTTCTTCAGGGACTGTGGCGCCGACCAGTAAGTAAGTAAGTAAATATTGGAAGTAGTCGAATGATATGTGCACTTACGAACGTTAAGCGTTAAAGCGGATGGAGTGAGCAGCTCGCTACATGACCGCTGACAGATACATGACAGCTTGGCGAGCCGCGACTCAAGATGGACTGCTGTGGTACTTAACACTCCAGCTTCGCACCCTCACAAGCAAAGTGAGAAATACCAACTCTGCAGGAGAGCCAACAAATTAAAACTATTCGCACGTCAAAAGGTGTTTATAAATTTTGGAACTGTCTCTATCTGCCTGTATCGATTTGAATAGCCTCTTGTAGGCTACCTCGTGGCACCTCTTCCTTCTGCTTAGCCCGTTTAACCCATTGCCTGTTACGCCCATCTGTAGACGAGACTGAAAAGTTGTAATGTCAGTTGTCAAATCGATACAGGCAGATGATCTCGTAGTTCCGCCCATTAAAAAAACAACAACAACAACAACAAATCGATACAGACAGTTCCAAAATTTATAAACACCTTTTGACTTGCGCATACTTTTAATTTGTAACTCGTTGAGTGGTTCAAAGCACCAAAACCCGTTTGGTTAACAATAATAATAATAATAATATCGTATGGCCTCGGGTACCAGGTGAAAGCTTTGTTATTGCCGCCCAGAGGGCAGTTTGAATGTCGAACTTTGTTGTTCCATGGAGCGCTATGAAAGTCAAGGAGGTTAGATATCTAAGCTACTTGACACTATAGCGCATTCTAGTAGAGAGGAGGAATTTTTGTCTTGGCGGAAAATACCCAGATTAAATTTGCCATTATGAACACGGCCTACTGAATTCAAATGCGTTCTTTAACATGCGTGTAGTGATTTTTTCGCCTTTCAAAATCGCCTGCCATGGCCAGGAGCGAACCTGCAAACTGGGGGTTGGTAGTCCGACACGATAACAACTCACCCACCGCGACAATAAATTCTACTGCACTGGGCTAAATGATTACGATCTCCGAGACCCTCAAATGAAACAACAACAACAACAACCATGTCCCGGAACTTGTCATAAGGATCCATCTTGGCTTTGATCACTCCGCGCATAGTGTGAAATCAACCGGGAGATACTCAGGATGGCTACTCTAGCCCCGGTATTCCAGCCTCGAACTGAAGCTCCTCTCCATTGCAGACTTGAAGCGCTTGGCTACGCCGTACGATGTTCCACACAAACATGGAAGCTGCCAAAGCAAACACCTTGCTGTAAAAAGTGTCGCTCCTGTCTCGTCTTGCCTCGTCAAAAGGCTCGCATATGACGGAAGGGTTTGTTGTTGGATATACTTCCTGTTATGTTATGGTCAGGGCGCAAGAAACCGACATGATTCTATGCTCTGGAAATTGCTACTGAAAAAAGTGGTAGCAGCTTCTGCTGGCTGGCAGTGGACCAAGGGGAAGCAAAAAGTGGCGGCAGTCGGAAGTGCAGGGAAGGGGGATGAATGGCTAACTAATGCACAGGGTCCAAGCGAGCAGTGATACACAGAATATTCTAACGTGCATTCTATCACTTCTTCAAAATAACCACATATCGAAACACACAGGAGGGAAAGGACAGTTTTACTGGCATACACAAGGAGAAACGTGAGCGTTTCAACTTTTCCTCAGGTTACGTTCATCTGACAATCGATAAATAATAGTAGAGATGGAAACGCCACAACCAAGAGTTGTACACTCCCGTAGAGAAAATAACTGACGTGATGAGGAAAATGAGGATTTCTTTCTATGGTCATATAACCGAAATAAAATCAACACGGCTATCAAACGGAATCTTTGCTTTTCTCCATGAGAAAAAAGACAAAGGGGGCCTGGTTCAGTGGAGCAGAGAAATATCTGTTGGAGATTGGGATAACATGTGAAGATATCCAGTAGCGTGGCCCACTTAAGGAACTACTTCAAGAACACCGGAGTTTCCAACTTAAGCCGAAACTAAAAACCGGGAAGGCGTGGACGACGGAGAGAAAGGTGCAACATCGATTGCCAATGAAAGAGTACTGGGCCAGCAGAAGAAACAGTTGACATGACGTGGTCCTTAGTTGGCCGTAACGAAGCAAAATGAAGAAAGAGATGGTTAATTTTTTTAAATACCTTGGTGAAATCACACTACTGTACCATCGGCCACGGTGGGTGAGTGGATAGGGTGTCGGTCTACTAACCCCAAGATTGCAGGTTCACTCCTGGCCGTGGTAAGCGATTTTTTTGAATGGCGACAAAAATACGACACGTATGCCAAACGATGTTGGCATGTCAAAGAACCCATTTGATTTCAGTAGGCCGAGTTCATAATGGCAAAATTCATCTCGGGAGTTTCCGCCAACAATAATTTCCTCATTTCTCTACTAGAAAGCGCTATAGTGTTCAAGGAGCTTAGATATCTAACCTCCTTGACTTTCACAGTGATTCAAGGAACAACGAAATTCGACATGCAAGCTACCCTCTGGGTGTCAAATTACAAAGCTTGCACCCGGCACCGAGGCCATACGATATTATTATTATTATTATTATTATTATTATTATTATTATTATTATTATTATTATTATTATTATTATACCATCGGAACTAGAGCCACCAAACTCCATAAGGCGTACAGATTAACGTGGGATCACTACAAAAGTAAATTATATATCGTAATGAAAATTTAGAGTCCTCCGTGGATTAGGCGGCAGCACGCCGGCCTCTCACCGCTGGGTCCGTGGTTCAAATCCCGGTCACTCCATGTGAGATTTGTGCTGGACAAAACGGAGGCAGACATGTTTTTCTTCGGGTACTCCGGTTTTCCCTGTCACAATTTCATTCCAGCAACACTCTCCACTATCATTTCATTTCATCTGCCATGCATTTATTCATTGCCCCAGGGGAGTGCGACAGGCTTCGGCAGCCAGCACAGTTCATACCCTCGCCGCTAGATGGGGGCTTCATTCATTCCCTGACCCGGTCGGTCGACTGGAAGCAGGCTGTGGATTTTCTTTTTCAATGAAAATTTAGAACACTTACATTTGTAGCTCTTTAGTTGGTGAGCCCAATTAACGGACGGGGCACAAGATATAAATAAAGCCGCCTTGTCAAGCACTAGAAAGTAGTTTATTAATTAAATAAACACGTACATGTTTCGTTATATCAATGATGACATCGTCAGCGTGAAAAATCTTATAAACTATCTCAACAAAAACCAAATAGAAAATGAATATCCTTACGAAAAGTCATTAATGTAAATAGATGAAAGGTCACAAAAGAGAATTAATAAATAATTATAGGATGTGTGAAATACTTGGTCATTGATATTCCAACAGTAATGAAACGATAACATTGCTCCACATCCGCCTGAGATATCATTCACTTCAATAAATATTGGACATGGGAAAGTTTGCTTCAGGACATAGACCTGCTGAAAACATCTGTCATTTATACATATGTATTAATCAGAAGTGAAATAAATTAGACAGCCGATTACCGGGATAGCCTGGCCCCAGGCTTGGTGTGCGTAGCTATAGCGGTCGGTAGAATGTAGTGGAGTGTAGGAGGGGACTGACAGGGGGTGATGGATGGGCTGGTCTACACGTGCAGGGTGAGCGATAACAAGCTTACTCTAAGTGTGCAGGCAAAGGTGTCTTTAATATTCAGACTCGGAACACCACTGCGATCGAACCATACTTTGTAATAATTTACTGAGGTTTCGCATTCGCAACCCCAAACAAATGCTACGATGGATACTTCTAGTAGGCCACGACCGCTTCCTTCCTTCCAAATATTCACGTAGTTTCTATCATCTTTTTTTTCTTTTTATTTCTCACTAAATCTTCTCTTGAGGTTGTCATCAGCAAGACTTCTTCTTCTTATTATTATTATTTCACGCGATCAGGCGCAGCGGACAGGGTGCTTCTCCATCGTATCCTATCCATAGCTGCTATCCGCCAACTGTCCACACGTATCACTCCCTGTTGCTGATCTTGATGGAGTCCGTCACTCCACCGCATCCTTGGGTCTTCCTGGTGGTCTCCTTCCTGTGGGGATGAAATCTAGTGGCTTCCATGGCCATCTGTGGTCTTCAATCCGAGCTATATGTCCAGCCCACTGCAGTCTTCTGGTTTGGATGGATCCAGCTATGTTGGCATCATGGTACAGGTCTTCTACTTCGTGATTATGTCTAATCCTACATTCAACCGTGTATACATCCTTCACCGGTCCGAAGATCTTCCGAAGAACGTTTCTCTCAAATACGAGTAGTTTATGAATGTCCTGTTTTCGGATACTCCAAGTCTCACATCGATATAGTACAACGGGTTGGATCAGAGTTTTATACAGATGAATTTTAAACTGTCCAGAGAGACATCTGGACCGAAGAAGCTGTGTTGGATCCTGGCGTTGATCTCTGCCTCTCTCTCCGTGAAAAGTGTTCCTAAGTATTTAAATACATGGACCTTCCTGTATGACTGGTCCCCCACCCGCAGCGAATGCAGTTGTCCAAAAACTTGGCCTTTCCCGCGAGTCATAGTGAGGTACTCTGTCTTGGTTTCATTTACGATTAGCACAAACTTGTTGGTAGCTGCCTTCAGCATCAGCAAGACTTCGCCACATCTCGCCTCATGTCACAACAGAGTACCGGACAAAACCGATCTAGTGAACTCAAGACGGGCGGCGACACAGATGGACATTATTCAACGTTCAGGAAAGGGAACAATATCATTGAAGGTGACTGAAAGTGAATGCCAAGGAGGATGAGTGTTGTTTTTTTAGATAAGCTTAGACAGAACATGGGGAAGCTTAGTAGAAGGGGCGATCAGTAGAAAATAGATTAAGGTGGTTTGGTCATGAGGAAAACTACGTAAGACCCAGGCGGTGCAGAGGAGAAGAAGGAATTGCAGACGACTGCTAGTTATACTAGTTAATGTCATTATTGTTACCGCATAAAGCATCGACATTAGTCCGTGGGTGATTTGATTATTTCCTTTTATTCAAAGCAGGAGAGAAATATTTCATAAAACCTTCGTGTTTGACAAATGGGAAATTATCGAGATATCTGGGGGTTATACTAACTCCACCAGATTTCATTGACTTCAGTTCAGTCAATCGATAGTTATTTAGTGTGACCATCACCCATGGACTAGGTCAGCTACAAACTTCTCATTCTGTTGTTGACCATCCTTTTAATTTGGGTCCATATCTTTCCTTCTGAAACGACTTCTCTTTCTATTGTCCCCCTTCAAGTTACTCGCTGTCGTCCTCTGCGTCTGCTGCACTGCGGGTTCCAATCCAGCGCCATTTCCGTTCCTTAATGGTCAGGACTATTGGGGCTTGGTTTGTAATTTTCCACAGCTCCTCATTGGATATCACTTTTGACCACCTGAGACATCCATTGAAGAACGCCTGCAGTTTGCTATTCATAGTCCATGTCTCACACCCATAGAGTAGTACCGACTTCACATTACTCTGGAAGATCCTCGTCTTTGTTTTCATGCTTATCTGCTTCCCCCCCAAAGCATCAACATTAGTGATGATCACACTAAATAACTATCGATTGACTGAACTGAAGCTAATTAAATCTGGTGGAGTTAGTATAAACCCCAGATAGCCTATATCGATAATTTCCGATTTGTCAAACACGAAGGTTTTATGAAATATTTCTCTCCTTCATCACGTTTCACTCAAACATTACGTGTCATAGTAATGGAGCGTCTTTCACAAGGACTTCAGGGGAGTCAGAAATTAATATTTTTATACTGTCAAAAATTAGGATTACTTTTTCTTTTACTTTATATAAAAGAAAACAGCCGAAACCCAAACAGTTTTACTTTTAACTAGGGTTCTTCTTCATGATGATATTAACCACTATAAGACATATTTATGGTGTCACTTCCACAGCTCTATGATAAATACTCTTCTAGGAAAAGGAATATACATGGAACGGAGAAAACTACAGTTACAACTTTCCACACATGATGATTATCTCATTGTTAGCTCCAGTGTACATTAACATTATGGCAATTCCTAATGGTTAAACGATAATGTGTTACACATCAAGGTCGCGGGTTGAAATTCGGCCGAAGTCATGGAATTTTTAAAGAGCGTTAAAAATCCCTCAGTACGCCTTCCTTCGGAGGGGAAGTAAAGCCGGCGGTCCCATGTCATAGATTTATGGCATGGGAAAGAACCTGCCAGTAATAATTACACTTGTGTGAAGCTAAATTATTGGTTGGATTCGACTAACGCTCTTACGTTCCAACGTTTGCCGCCAGGAGCCGACTGTGGTGGCAATTAGTAACCAAGTTCAGAACTAGTTTTCGTTGACGGTGGTGTTTGGTAGCAAAAGTAGGAACTACTTGAAAATTAGATGTCTGCAGTCCTTACTTGAATGTAAAACGGATAACCCACACCAAAACAGCCATCACAATTAACACCGGTTATCAGACAGATTCTACACACACACCCAAAGTACACGGGGCTATATGACCGCGTTGTCGCAGCCTCTAAACTGAGGAACCAACCAACCTGTATTATACATCATTTTAAAGGGCAGACTTCAGAGATTCTTAAAATATTAAAATATAATAAGTTGATTTTCACAAAATTAACCGTTCCGTATCCTGTTAAACAGAAAACCTGTATAGTTGTATACTAGGCGGCAGTCCCCACATAAACACAAACAGTTTGCAAGTCAAACAACACAACTTCTAAATATTTCACGCTCCGTTAGATTTAAATTAAAAGGACAACACAGGGGCATGTTCTGCGGAGCGTAAAACAATAGGCCTTAATCGGCTCAATACATTACGAGTAAAGCTCTTTTCTGTACCAGCATTTCACGTCGAGTCAATGGAACTGCTAGGTCAGGTAGTTAATATGATTCGAGAAACGCCAACACGTGATCATATAATGACAATCAATAATGTTACAACACCGAATTGTTATGAACAGATAGAAGCCATTTTTCAGTTTTGGCTTGTTCTATTAAACGAAGGTTTCGGTCGGTCAACACAAATTGTGATATAACCAAACAATTAGGCCTCTAGTTCAAATAGGATTTACAGCATAACATCATTAGGTACAGTAATAATTCAACAGATGACTGGTTAACATACTTAAGCTACATTAATAATAATAATAATAACTAGGGCTCGGATCGATATGCTCGATAAAATCTCCAGATATGCTCGAAAACCATGTGTTTTATGCTGGATAGATATGCTCGAAACTCCCATTATATGCTCGAAAACCCCATTATATGCTCGATAGATATGCTCGAAACCCCCATTATATGCAGTTAAATATGCAGAATATGCTCGATAAACACCGTTAAAAACTATAGAAAGGAAAGTGAAACGAAAAAACCAATAACATACCTTAATATACGAGCTTTATTTTCTAATTATATGTATGCTACACTGCAATATACTCGCATTCAAATTTTACAAGTATATATAAGAGAAGTGCTCTTATAAAAGATACAGTTTAATAGTTCATTTACAAAATGTTCAAAATTAGGCAAGTCAATGAAGTAGATCTGCATTGGTCTGTACAACAAGAAATTTTCTATGTTTTCAGTTTTGAATGATTTTCTTAAATCAGTCAATAAAAGTTTCAATGACGAGAACGACCTCACAAAAGGTTAAAAGCCTGTGGTTCTATTATTCGCACCAGATCGGCTTTTCAATAATTATTTCTGTTTTCGAACCTTAAGGATTGTCAGGGCCCGAATTCTGGGTAGAATTCGAAGAAAAGTATACTATTTAGACGAAAACCACAAGAATTAGCATTTATATGCTTCTATTCTGAAAACCGCGGTTTTATGCATTTATATGCTCTATAAATTTCAATTCTGTTGGTCCCAGAGAGGTGAAAATACCACCAAAGGGCTTCTTTCAATGTGTACTAATCAGGAAAAAAATATGCAAATATGCTCGAATCCGAGCCCTAATAATGAGTGTTGCAGGCCACTGACTGGCTGTCTCAAGTCTTCTCCAGCTGAGAAACTCCACTGTCTTGCAGGAATTAATAATAATAATAACGCAACCATAGAAGTGAGCAATAATACTACTATTTATATAAAAGTGAATGTTTGTTTGTTCGTTCCTTATGCGTACATAAACCATTCATCCAATTGCGATCAAATATTGGTGAGTTGTTGTGCATAGTTCCGGGATGGTTATAGGCATTGTAAATCCAACTTACAATAAATAGCGTGCGAGTAGTTTCAACAAAATAATGATGGCGATGCGTTCATATACCATTCATCCGACCGCGATCAAATTTTCGTGAGTTGTTGTGCACAATCTTGGGATGGTGATACGTATAGTAAAATGAATTTACAATAGATACCGCATGAGAAGCTTCAACAAAATGGCACCCGATTCGTTTCAACAAAGTCCATATGCGTTCATATGACATTCATCCGATTGCGATGAAATTTTTGTGAGTTATTGTGTACACTCCTGCATAGGTTTCCGAATTAGTAAATATATTTTATAATAGGTAGCAAACGAGTAGATTCAATAAATGAGTGACAGCGCGCGAATCATTTCAACAAAATCCTGTATGCCTTCATATGCCATTCATCCAATTGCGATGAAACTTTGGTGAGTTGTTGTTTGCACTCCTGCAAACGTTTCTGACTTAGTAAATTCATTTTACAATAGGAAGCGCATGAGTAGATTCATGAAATTAGTGACAGCACGTGAATTGTTTAAACAAAGTCCCGTATGCGTTCATATACCATTCATCCGATTGCGATGAAACTTTGGTGAGTTGTTGCGCACGCTCTCATGTTTCTGAGATAGTAAATCTATTTTACAATAGTTCAGAGGCAGTTAACGAAAAATGAAAAAGTATTGTGTATCCAAAAGCACTTCAGCAAACTAATTCACAATGCCAACACTCTCTTTGATTGGCATTGCAACGCATTGCATGCCAGGTACAGCTAGTAATTATATAAGTTTGTCACGTTACACAAGTATTTACAAACATATGTAATCAAAACATTGAATTTATATTTGTACATAAGTGTAAGTCATAATCATCGTACATTTACTAAGACTAAGTGGACAGGACCTGAATATGATCGCTTCATGAAGAAAACATATCACTCAATTAAGTACACCAATTTTTAGCCTACTTTCGATTTTTGCAAAAAATGAAAGTAGACTTATGAGATCAACACAGGGCGAAAAATTGTGTGTCTGTGTGTGTGTGTGAGTGTGTGTACTCCGAATGTGTGTCCCCCCTATCAATTCAAACACGGTGAATCCGAATTGAACGAAATTTGGTTCAGAGGTATCACTAGTAAAGGCCACCTAGTGTCATGTTTTATATCGCCGCCATCTGATCTCTACTAAATCTTACAATAGCATACCTTTGTGTGGTATGCAACTTATGACCAAACGACAGGGTCATCAGCCCAATAGTTTACAGATAGCGGCCATGAATGTGTACAAATCGATTCTCCCGATCAATTCAGACACGGTGAAACCGAATTGAACGAAATTTGGTACAGAGGTAGCACTTGCAATAGGCAACTCAGTGTCATGTTTTATATCGTCGCCATCGTGACGGAAACGTAACGGCGGCCACCCAAATGTTAAAAGATTAAATCAAATTACGACTAACCTAATAATCTGATCTCTACCAAATTTTGCAACAACACACCTTTTTGTGGGAAGCATCTTTTGACTGAAATACAAGGTCATCAGCCCAATAGTTTGCAGATATCAGCCATGTATGTGTGCAAATCGATTCACCATACCAATTCAAACACGGTGAAACCGAATTGAATGAAATTTTTTACAGAGGGCACCTCATATTCATGTTTAATATCCGTATAGCACGTTGTATATCAACATGCTAATTCAAACCAACATTCAATTAAACTCCTTGAAAAGGACAAAGTGTTATAACAATATCCATGCATTTAGGAGAAAATAGGCTATATGTTCTTTACTGAATGTCTTGTTTGTACATAAAAGCGTGTTATTTTGAATTAAATATCTTATGTAATATTTCTTTCAGGATAGGTTCTGTAAATACTCGTTTCCCGTCTAATGTAATTGGGCACAATTCTTTACCCGAAATATTAACTATGGCGGATATTATTGTGCTTTGAAGTTATCGACTTTGCGGAACGTATCCCCATGTACTTGTATGTGCATGGAATCTGGCCGATAACCTATGTCACTACAATGGTATTGGTATTGATTCTAGGATTTAGAATAAGACAACTGTGACAGACGAACCGTCCCAGCATTCGCCTTCATCAAGTGAGAAAACCATGGAAAGTGTTTTATGTGGCAGGTGAGGTGTGAATTGAACCTATTTCTTTTCGGTTTTGCCTCAGGAGGTTGGCTGAGTGTACTCCGTTCCAGACCTCACACCAAAATTGCCGGGAATCAAACCCGGACCTCCGCGAGCCGCTATTACACAACGGTGGTCGTTCCTTGAGTCTCTCATCAAATGTGACTAATCAGCTTCATCCTCCACATCAAGAGAATCACACAATCGGAAGGGGTGTGGCCTTACGTCAGCAACAATCCCGGCATTTGCTTCTAGTACTAGTGGGGAACCACTTGCAGCATGGTTGTGTTGGGGATCGAACCTACCACTTAACAGGTTTGCCTCCCGAGGCTGAGCCCTCAAACCAAAACTAAGTTCCTCGAAAAAGCCAAGAACCTATCCCGGACCTCAGGGCAAAAACATCGTTCTTCATTACTCAGAGGCGTAGCCGAGCACGCACCAAGACTGATACAGGGTGTTGCATTAAGTCCGGGGATTGAAGGTTCAAGTTCCAGCGCCATCAAGGGCCATCTTCAATGTGGTTTCTCTCAGCGGTGAAACATACCCCAATATACACACCCAAACACACGGGGCTTATGACTGACTAAAATTGATTAACAACTATAGTAAATAGTACTCAAATGCTGTGGGCGTCTCTAAGCAGTTATAAGGGACGTAAAACCAATAACATTATTATTTATTCAATTCACCATTACAAACATGGGTTACTCTAAAGCACGGGTTAAACCAAGTGCTTTACAACAATACATAAAAACTATAATACAAACTCTAATACATATCATGTATATACAAAATATAGAGTTCATTACCACTCATTCACTAGCAAGGAAGGATCGCACAATATTGCATGTGGACAATAGGACCGAATGCTGCATACTCTTGTAGATGGTCGGCGGAAGATCCAATTCCTTCAGACTCTTGTGGAGTTTGTGAGGTATGAGGCCGTTGACTGACAAGATTACAGGCACTATCCGGACGCAGTTCATCTTCCACATCCTCTTGATTTCCTCTGCAAGCTGTCTATACTTGGTGATTTTTTCATTGTGTTTACGTTCGATATTCGTGTCGTTGGGGACTGCTATGTCTATTATAAATGTAGCGCGATCAACCTTATTTACTACTATGATGTCTGGTCGATTGTGATCTATTGTTTTATCTGTCACAATACCAGTGTCCCAGTATATTTTACACAGTTCATATTCGAGGAGGGATTGTGGATGATACTTGTAGTAAGGGATATACTCCTCAGTTAATTTATATTTCTGTGCGAGTGATTGATGAATGATGCCTGCAACCTGATTGTGCCGCTTTGTGTATTCAACTGATGCTAGTATTGGGCAACCTGCAGTGACATGGTCAATAGTCTCGAGATGAATGACGCATCGCCTGCATTTGTCTGAAATTACACTGGTATCCTTGATGATGTATTCCTTGTAATTTTTTGTAGCAATGACTTGATCTTGGATGGCAATTGCGAATCCCTCTGTTTCTCCAAACAGTCGACCACTTTGTAACCACATAGACGATGCCTTTTTATCAATACTCTGTTGGGATAAGTTGCTGTAGTATTTTCCATGGAGGGACTTTTCTTCCAATGCCTTTTCTTTTTCATGTAAGTGTAGTGGCTGGCTGATATGATCATCAGAGGATGTACGAAGGTTCAATACAGTGTGCTTATCAGCAAGTACAATGGCTTTATGGAGAATGCTGTTTTCCTTTCTTTGATAGAAATATCTTCTAAGGGTTTTAATTTGGTTCTGGAGCAAAATTTGTAAATCCAGTACTCCTCGACCTCCCATCTTTCGTGGAAGAGTGACCCTTTCTTTACAGGCGTTTGGATGATGTAAACGGTAAGTAGTGAGAAGGGTCCTTGTTTTTCTCTGCAGGCTTTCCATTTCTGTTGCTGACCAATTCAGAATCCCAAATGAATATACTAGGGTTGGTATAGCGTATGTGTTGATAGCTTTAATTTTGTTCTTTGCACATAGATTGGTTCGCAGCACTTGATGTAGTCTGGTGGTATATTTTCCAATGAGTTCATCTTTGATACTTTTATGATCTAAAGTTGTATTTTGAGCAAATCCCAGATATTTGTAGGTTTCTATTTCAGTCATTCCTTCAATTAGAGATCCTTTGCGTAGCTCATGTGGTTCAGAAGTTGCATATTTACCTCTTTCAATTGTCAGACGCTTGCATTTCTTCACTCCCAACGTCATTCGGACATCGGATGAATATGAATCTATTATATTTAGCATGGCATTCATTTGAGTCTCATTGTGTGCATATACTTTGAGGTCATCCATATAAAGGAGATGGGATATTCTGTATTTCCTGTCAAATCCGAAACCGGTGGATTTTAGAATTTTAGAGAGAGGATTGATGGCTAAGCAAAACCATTTCATTTCATTTCATATTTATTCATCAGTGCCTTACACTATATTTACTTTACACTGAGGGAGTCTCTGAAAAGAGCAAAGCCCCACTTCGCATTCGGGATGCGTCAGAACCCCCACTATATATACTGGGTTATATTTACATATGTACACAAGATAGCAATTAGTGAGAATCGAGCAATGATAAATTATTTACAGTATACATTAGAGGGATGGTAAATTTATTTAGGATAAGGCAGGAAAACAAGAGGAGAGGTCATATAAATATTGTAAATGGAGATACACAGGTAACACTAGCACAACAAAGAATCGGGGCATAATTTATGAGGAACAACCTACTTGATGAACAAATAATGCCGCAGCTTCCTCTTGAACTGAACGGCATTATTGTTGCTGGCCTTCAGGGAACACGGTAGGCTGTTCCATGCACAGACCGATCTATTTACAAACCCCAGTTTGTACGACTCAGTCCTGGGTAGTGGGGCGTACAGCGTAACTTCGCGGCCCTTCTGAGCTGTTCGGTAGCCAAGGGAAATTTTGTCTAAAATAGCAGATGAGTCTGTATTATTGAAAAGTTTTCTCAGGTATAACAAATCAGTTTGGGTAAATAGGTTCTCAATAGATGGAAGACTACATTTTTGGCGTCTGATTTTAGAGTCTACGTCGGAATTTTTCGAAAGAATGAATTTAGTGGCACGATTTTGTATCTGTTCTAGCTTAAGGATATTTCCCTTGTTACCGGGGCTCCATGAAGGGCACGCGTGAATTAGCAGCGGTCGTACTAGACTCAGGTAGGTGGTCCTCTTCACTTTGGTACGGCAGCCTCGTAGATTTCTGCTTAGCATACCCAGTTGGCGTGCAGCTTGGTTCGTCACTGCGTCGGTGTGGGTGTTCCATTTCAGGTCGGAAGTGATGTTGAGTCCAAGAAGTTTGACGCACTGCACACGGGGAATCGGAGTGTTTTCAAAGTGATAAGGGTTGGCCGCTGGAATTCGATTACGGGTTAGGGAGATTAGATTACTTTTGGAAGAATTGACAGCCAGGCCGTTAATTTTGCACCAGACACTGATGTTATTTATATCCTCCTGCAGGGTGGTGAGGTCACTATTGTCTTTGATCTTGCGATAGAGGGTTGTGTCGTCGGCATATTGGTAGATGTTTGAGGAGACTGCATGGGGAAGATCCAACATGAATATGTTGAAAAGTAGAGGACCAAGGACAGATCCTTGAGGGACACCAGATGGGACCAAAACAGTAGAGGAATGAGCGCCTTGGAAGACTACTCTCCGATGCCGGTTTGTAAAAAAGTCAGTCAACCACCCCACTAGTTTACCACCGAAGCTGTAGGAGCGCAGTTTATCAAGGAGACGTGAATAGGGAACCTGATCAATAGCCTTGGTCCAATCGAGAGTAACGAGATCCACTTGACCGCCTGGTATTCTTTCCTAAGTTTGTTGCCAGTCGTCCACAGCTGATGTGAGTAGCGTTGTACAGAAACGTCCAGGTAGAAACCCATGCTGGTGTTCGTTAAGAGAACCTGTTTCTTTCAGGAAACGCAACATCTCCCTCGATAGCAGACGCTCCATTACCTTACACAATATGGATGTCAATGATATGGGGCGGTAGTTGGTTACTGATTCCTTATTACCAGTTTTGTGGACAGGAACAACGTTGGCGATTTCCCAATCAGATGGTAGTTTCCCATATTGAAAAAAGTGTTAAATACTGTGCAGATGGATGGAGCGAGGGCCTGAGCACACGTTTGGAGGATTCATGCGGGTATATTATCAGGCCCAGTAGCGGAATTGGGGGGTAAAGATGACAACAACTTGCAGACCTCATCAACGGAGAAATAAATGGATTCAAGTTTAGGAAAAGGAATATTTCGATCTATTATATAATTTTGTGATGGCGTAAAGGAAGAAAAGTTCTTAGAGAAGGAGGAGCAAAATGATTGAGCAATCTCCGCGGGTTCAGATATAATTTTGCCATTATACGTGAAATTCGTGGAGGGCGTGCTTCTTGATCTGGAGCTGATATATCGCCACAGAGATTTCGTGTCCGAGGAGCCCAAATTCCAGATGAAATTGCTATGGCTGATTCTAATGGTGATTTTTGTTAAATTCCGTTGGATCTTGTACTTATGGAGATTAGTGGGGGTAGGGTTATGTTTCCATTTTTTGTACAATCTATTTCTCTTTTTTAACATTAGTACAATCTCATTGGTAATCCAAGGAGATCGACGATTGCCATTTAATTTAACTTGTGGAATGCACTGTTGTACACACTGCCAGAATATACTTTTCTACTCTGTCCAGAGGGTTTCTATGTCAACGGTGTGCACTACCGGAAGATTGGAGCGAAACAGAAAATTTAATAATGACCAGTTTGCTTTGTTGTAGTTGAGAGCTGTTTTGTATATTTTCTTCAATTTTGGGTGGAGTAATTTCAGTTCAACCCTGGTTGCTTCATGATCACACACGCCTTCAATTACTTCAACGGAGTCCACTATGTCCACATTATCTGTGAGCACTAGGTCCAGGGTGGTTCTGCTATGGTCCGTGATTCGAGTGGGTTGCTTTACCAGCTGCTGAAGAAATAGGCCGTAAAAACATGATAGAAATTCTTCAGAAAGAGAATTAAGAGCTTTCGGAGTTTCGTTCGAGAGCCAGTCAATTTGAAGGTTGAAGTCACCTAGCAGGAGAATAGCGAAGAATTTATTCTGTAGCGCCTGTGCTCTTGAGTGGGAGCGAAGAAGGGCTTCGTTGTGGAGGTCTTTAGAACCCGGGGCTCGGTATGCAGAGCCAACCAGAATGGGACCCTGCTTGGTTGTAATCTGTATCCAAACTACCTCCGCCTCTACTTCGAGTTCGGACACGCTTCTGGGTTGTAGCTCTGGGAGACAAGCTATGAGAACTCCACCACCTGTGGAGGGCCGGTCATTTCTAAATATTATGTAACTGTCCGAAATCACCTCATTGTTGTAAATGGAGGGATTGAGCCAAGTTTCAGACACACAGATGAGTGATGGGGCTTTTTCTATCAACCAAGCATCAACGAGAGGTTTGCGTTTCGGATGCATTATGCTGCGTGCATTAAAATTTAGAACTGAAATATTGCTAGTTGATTTACGGTATTGAGATGATTGCGTGGAAACCGAATTAGTGGAGCTATCGAATATTGAGTTTGACAACTGCGGCATGGAGCACTGCCAGCAGAAGAACGAATTTTCACCTCTTGATATTTTTCTAAATTGACCTGCAGTCAATTTGGCACAAGTACGATGCACAAACTGTTGACATTCTGAGCACTGAATTCGGATCTGGTTTGCTCGTCCTACAGAGTCACACTTCACACATTTTACAGTTACTGGGCCCGGATTAACTTGCACGTCACCAGCCAAGGCCAAGAAAAAGGGTCCCCAACCACAGCTGAGAGAGATGGGAGGGAGCGGCTGACGAGGGTGGTCTGACTTAAGCCGTGCAACCTTGAGCCAGGTAGGGTGGCGGGGCGGCAGTTCAGGCACTGCGTTCACGATCGAACTTCTTATATCCACACACTCACTCAGAGAAACTTTAGAACTCGCTATCACTCTATTTACAAACAAGAAAATTAAATATGTACGGAGCCAACTCACTGCCCGTCTCTCACTCGCCGCCATCTTGCATTCTCATAGTGGGCTTAGCGAGTCTCCTTGATAGATACCACGCTCAATTTTTAGCCTACTTTTCACATTTTGCAAAAATGAGGAAAAAGTAGTCTTATGAGATCGGGCAAATGTGTGTCTGTCTGTCTGTCTGTCTGTCTGTCTGTCCTTCTGTCTGTCTGGCTGTGTGTGTGTCCCCCCCTATCAACTCCTAAACGGCTGCAGCAATCAAAACCAAATTTAGTATGAGTAAAGATGTGCACCGGAATAGCTCACGTCCATATTTGAAAATGATGTCAGTGCTACCAACTGCTGAAAAAACGCACTAGAAATTTGAGCTCCATGTTGGATATCCTGCAAGGTATGCATAGGAACTATTCCAAAATTGGCACACATGTAGATAATACTATTTCAGTTTAATTTCCAGGAGGCCAACCATGACAGTGTTGCCAAAATAATTTTAAGCCTTCTGATAGGTCCAATGTTTAAATGCATATAACTTCTACACTATCAACTGGATTTCAACCAAATTTTGTATGTAATATCTGTACATAAACAGATATGACTGAGCGTATTCTTAAGAGCCACCAGAGCTGCCAACTGTTAATAATTGCTCTCTCTATTTTTTTATCCAAATACCAATATATCAGAATGTGTGCAAGCCGACAGCTTTAAACTATGCACACGTATAGTACCTGACATGTTTGATTAATTTTGGAGTAACTTATATACGTCAGTTCTACCAACATGATTCTAAGCCTGCTGATAGGGCCAATTTTTAAATACATGTAACTTCTATACTATCAGTAGGATTTCATCCAAATTTCGCATGTGCTATGTGTAACATATCAGATATGACTATAAGTATTCTTCAGTGCAATCAGGGCTGCCAACTGTTAATAAATGCTGTCTATATTTTTAGCCTACTTTTCACATTTTGCAAAAATGAGGAAAAAGTAGACTTATGAGATCGGGCAAATGTGTGTCTGTCTGTCTGTCTGTCTGTCTGTCTGTCTGTCCTTCTGTCTGTCTGGCTGTGTGTGTGTCCCCCCCCCCCTATCAACTCCTAAACGGCTGCAGCAATCGAAACAAAATTTGGTAGGAGTAAAGATCTATACCTGAATATCTCACGGCCATATTTGAAAATGATGTCAGTGCTACCAACTGCTAAAAAATCGCAATTGAAATTTGAGCTCCATGTTGGATATCTTGGAAAGTATGAATGGGAGCTATTTCAAAATTGGCACACGTACAGATCATAATATTTCAGTTTAATTTCCAGGAGGCTAAACATCGCAGTGTTGCCAAAATGATTATAAGCCTCCTGATAGGTCCAATTTTTAAATGCATATAACTTCTATACTATCAATTGGAATTCAACCAAATTTCGTATGTTGTATGTATACATAACCAGATATGACTGAGCATATTCTTAAGACCTACCAGGGCTGCCAACTGTTAATAAATGCTCCTAATTTTTGTTATCCAAATACCAATATATCAGAAAGTATGCAAGCCGACAGCTTTAAACTATGCACACGTATAGTACCTGACATTCTATATTAATTTGGAGTAAATTATATACGTCAGTGCTACCAACATGATTCTAAGCCTGCTGACAGGTCCAACTTTAAATACATGTAACTTCCATACTATCATTTGGATTTCAACCAAATTTCGTATGTGCTATGTGTACCATAACAGATATGACTATGCGTATTCTAAGGAGCAACCAGTGCTGCCAACTGTTAATATGTGCTGTCCCTATTTTTGATACCCTAATATCAATATATCAGAAAGTATGCAAGCCAATAGCTCTAAACTTTGCACACGTATAGTACCTGGCATTCTAGACGAATTTGGAGTAACTAATATACGTCAGTGCTGCCAACATGATTCTAAGCCTGCTGATAGGTCCAATTTTAAAATGCATGTCAGATTATTTCTGACCAATACATGCATGACATTGTTGCCAACATGATTTTACGCGCGCTGTTAGATCCAATGTTTAACTGCATGTAACGTCCATGCTATTCATTGGACTTCAACAAAATTTTGTATTTTGTACCTTAAGAGACGGAACTAAGAATATATTCAGTCATCAGGGCTGCCAACTGTAGTGCTCTATTAGGATACATTACGCCAGGTATACAGTATTTCGAACTAATTGGAAATTTCGATATTGGCAACTTAATTTCGTCATTATTCTAGATAGGTTCATATTCTGTTTACCCTAATATCAATATATCAGAAAGTATGCAAGCCAACAGCTCTATACTTTGCACACGTATAGCACCTGACATTCTAGATTAATTTGGAGTAATTAATACAATGCAGTGCTGACAACATGATTCTATGCCTGCTGGTATGTCCAATTTTAAAATACATGTAACTTCTCTACTAACAAATGGATTTCATCCAAAATTGGCACAACAAGATATCATAATATTTCAGATTATTTCTGACCAGCACACGCATGGTATTGTTGGCAACATGCTTTTACGCGTGCTGATAGATCCAGAGTCTAACTGCAAGTAACGTCCATTGGACTTCCACCAAATTTTGTATTCTGTACCTTAAGAGATGGAACTAAGAATATATTCAGCCACCAGGGCTGCCAACTGTAGTGCTCTATTAGGCTACATTATACCAGGTATATTTTGAACTAATTAGATATTTCGATATTACCAACTTAATTTCGTCATTATTCTAGATAGGTTCATATTCTGTAGAATAATCATTGGCATGAAAAGTAGGCTGTATAGTTCTTAACGGAACTTCTTGTTATTGTGTCAGATGTGACACATTCATTGTCTGTCTTAGTACACAGTACTGTTTTCCAATTATCCATCGTGACCTCCAGGAAGTGAATTACAGCAGGGTTAATCTTATACATATGGAGGATTTCTTTCAGCCATGAATGCGGGACTGAATCAAATGCTTTCTGGTAATCTATGTATGCCGTATTGAAACCTTTATCCTCTGATGGATAAAAGATTGGATGTTTTATTTCTTCAATTAATTAATATTTCCACCAGCGTCATAAAATAGCCAGACGAAGATGAGGAAACTTCAAGCATTTGTTGGAGACAGTTGGGACATACCTGCAGCAGTTTGACAAAAGGCTAGATACTTAAGGATTGTGAAAAGAAATAGCATAGCAATGATTCAGAAGGACAGGTGGTGGCCACCTCAAAATAAAAGGGACGCGTGGTGAGACACGCTTATGGCATGTGCATTGTACTATTCGCGCCTAGGAAAAATATAATGCAGTAACGTGAGTGGTTGATGGTACCACTGGACACTCCTACGAGGCCGATGTCTGATAAAACCGCGAAGTTAAAAGAAAATGTGGAACCAATGAGAGATGAATGCTTACGAGCGCGCCAAGTCTAGCTTGGGCACGCGATATCTAGCATTAACGCGGGAGATCGGCTAGACAACATCTCTACGATCGATTCGTAAATTAATGGGCATATTCTTGACCTGCGCAATTTTACGAGTTCGGTGATATTTGTTTCATTCCTGTACCACTAATATTTTGAGAAATTTTTATATAATTCCCCCCCCCCCCCCCATCGATACCTAAGGCCAGTTCATTTATAAGTGGCGTGAAGAGCCAAGAAGACTGACTATATTTTGTGCTTCTAAGGACGTAGGTAACCTCTACAGATTATACATTGTGTGTCGGAAGACACAGGGTATACTACATTTTGCGCGTCCAAGGACGTAGGCACTTGTACTTTGCGTGTAATGAGGACACAGATTTTTATTAATACTAAAGTGTGTTAAAATCAGTGTGATAGATGGTCACTGTACTATTTTTGTAGGGACAGTATCTTCGATAATTCGCCAACAGACTGTTTCTGGGGAACTAAGTACCTAGAACGGCGAATTTAGTAGTCAGATATCGAGTGTATAATAATCTATAACATTTTTACATCAGCACGGGAGATGACATCACTGACCATGGAAGAAGTTTGGAACCGACAACACTCCGTCGAAATGTTTGAGACGAGCTAAGCAGCATTAAGTTGGGAAATGGCTGCAGATGTCCGTTGACGGTGATTGGCTGAGGATGAGTACTGAATAATATTCTTATTATCTGACAAATTAACTTATGGTATATGGGACAAATTAGTTTTTGTAAATATCTTGCTTGTGTTGATTAACGTAGTGTATTTAGTTTTGGTCTGACACACCTTTTGCATGGAAACAGCTCGCACAATTTTGTTTAGTGGTAGTTTCTAGTTTTTTTTTTTTGCCTAACGTGACTATGTGGACGACCGTGTTCGCATATATTTACGTAATGCGGTTGAGAAACATCTCTCGGAGATATGTTGTGTTTCAGAAGTAGGACTGAATTAGTATAATCATGCAGTAGATTGGAGGGTAAAGTAATCTTTGTAATGTTTATTATTGATCAGATTCAGTGAGTTTATTGCCGTTGGAGCAATGTGATTTGTGGCGAGGAGCAGTCAGCTCTCTCGTAGGTTTTAATTTTTTTAATTGTTTGTGAGAATCTTATTCAACCGACCTGTGTGAAAAGTGTTATGTCATTCCCAGCAGTGTGTGTGTGTGTGTATTGTATTGGTCATTACAAGCGGGAATTTCAGCGTAGACTGATTTCTGTCAGCTTGATGCCAAGCCCATATCGTTATCTTGCGAGGACGTATGTGGCTATTTCGATTAATGTCTTACCATATGTTTATGTGGTTGAGATTTGTTGCTGTTGATTCTACGAGATAACGGGACAGTTGGTCTGGTTATTTTTACACACTGGGCTGGACGATGACAGGTGTTGTGGTAGGGGGAAGTTGTTTCACAAGGCGGGCTGAAAGGATTGCAGCAAGGTCATTAGCGAGTGCTTTGGCTCCGTAAAAGTTACTTGAAATACAGAATAAGAACTGATCAATGGTAAAATTGTTTAAATAAATGGGAGCTGCCTACGAATCACTATAATCTCCGAAGCGTTAGCTTAACGTGCATGTTTGTTCATATAAGGTAATCTCAGCCGTTGAGGCTTTTGTTGTTGTTGGTTTAAGTCCATGTTTATGTTTCATATTTGTGACCCGTGTAGTCACGTGCGATGCTGTCTTTCCTTGTTTGTGTATCGAGCAATTGTCCGGGTTGGCAGCTCATTTTGTCAGATGCGTCACCGCATTTATGAAGGGTCTCGAGGGAGATTCCTGTAATTCGTAGATTTTAGATTGTGTGTCAGCATTAATTTTTTAAGGTTTTTTATTAGTGTTGTGTCCCATATCCGTAAACGTTGATTTACGAAATGATTGATCGTAAGCATCGTGGCTGTTACCCGATGTAAACGAACAGTCATCCTAGTACTCATTCCTCGTAGTTAGTCATTACGCGTACATAAAATCCAATGCAAGTTAGTGGAACTTGGATCCACATTTTTATAAGGGGGAGATCCGTCTGACTCCTCAACATGAATAGATATTTTGTCATGGGAAGATTCAGGGAGGAATTTTTATTTTTGTTATTGTTTATATTCATTTCATTTTGCACAAATAGTCATTAAATTATGTTATTATTTTACGTCCAGTAGAGCATGTTGTTTGGCGAACGTAAACATCACACTATGAACTGAGCGCGACCCCTTGATTTTGATTCTTGTTTATAAACACTGCAATACTAAAGGGTTCATAGGAGGTAAACTGGCGCGGCCAAGCGTGGGGCGGTTCACTGTGGTGTAACGGCAGAGAAATTGCACATTTCAATGTAATCGTAGTTGGGATTACAAACTGACGCAACAATGAAGGTGTATTTTTGTTGCTGGTTTGCTGCTGGAACACATTTAGTTGGCGTATTTGAGTAAAACTGACATGCCGCATGTGCAGGCAGATATGACAGTATTTAATCACCGGAAAGTGATATTTTTTTTAAAGTAATTGAGGCGAAGAAGATACCGCCAAATGTGTGAAAGATAAATTAAAATCAGGAGTTTGCAATGTAAAATACGGTTCACGTTTTTGTCTATTGAATTAAAGTAAAAGGTAATATACGTGATATCGGGCGCCCAATGATTAAAGTTAAAACTAGATTTGTTTAGAATGTCAAACTCATGAAAATGTTAGGAGGCTGGTAGCCTTAAATGACAATTAATACGTTGTTAATTAGTCAGTGTTAATATCAGATCAGGATAACAATTTAATGACTGAATATGTGCTTGGATTTAAACTAAATTGAGTAAAATTAGAACCACTCAGAGATGCAATCGACTAGTGGGATTAAATGTAAATTATAAATGAACTGAGTAGGGTAAATAAATTAAATGTGCATGGGGATTGTATGTATGTGTCAGGGAGCATTGCTTTATGCCATTTCCCTAATGTCTCATATAAAGTGTATAACATGGCAACAGTAGAACAGATTCAAGAAATCATTGAAAACGCGACTAGGAGGACACAGGAATTGTTGGACACTAAATTGGCTGAACAGAGTGAATCATTAAACACTAAACTATCAGAACTGAGCGAATCATTAATCGCTAAATTATCTGAACAAATGAATAATAGTATGTTAGAACAAAGTGAATCATTAAACGCTAAATTATCTGAACAAATAAACACTAAGCTATCCGAACAAAGTGAATCATTAAACAATACTATGTTAGAACAAAGTGAATCATTAAACACTAAACTATCTGAACAAAGTGAATCATTGCGGACACAATTAAACAACAGTAGGATTGAACAAAATGAATATCAGGCGGAACAAGCTAGATTATTAAAAAGTGAAATTAATGACACTATAAATTTGCAGTTAGAGGCGCAGAATGTTAAAAACACGAACCAATTAGAGGCGTTAACCGCAGAGATGAAGGATCACACTAATCAACGGATGGTATTGCTGGCCCTAGATGTTAGTAAAAACAATGAAAAACAATTAGATCAGATTAAGAAAATGGAAACTATATTTGATCAAAAACTTAGCATTCTGGATGAAACGGTGTTAGCTAAATTAGAGCAAATTGAACTAGCATGCACTATGAGTACGAGCGAGGTCAAGATAGCTCAGGATAAGTTGGAAGGACGATTTAAGGAAATGAAAAAAAGCGGCAAGGTCATTCAGCAACAATTATCAGCGGTAGATGAAAATATATCCGGCATAATTAAAGATATGGACCGTCTCGAAATAAAATCAGCGGAGCAATGGAAAAGCCTAGAAGCGGATCAGGATCAATTAAAAAGTACCATCGACGAAAATAGCGCGAAATTGGAAGAAAGGCTGAGCCAGATAGAAAGTAATCAGGATGACGCTAAAAGCCAGATTGAAGAGAAAGTAAGCACAATTAAGGAGCAAATAAGAAAAGATTGGCGAAAAATGAATATCGATTCTAAAGAGGAAAGATCAACCATCCTTAAGACAGTAGGCGAAAATCATACTCGTATTCAAGCATTAGAACAAGAAATTAAGAATAAGCTTAAAGAACAAACAGACAGGATCATTAAAGCTGAACTCAGGTCAATAGAACAATCCTCAATATTTAAAACGGGAACCATGAAAGACAAGCAGGACGACTCAAATAGCCAGGACGGGACGAGCACAGCAGGTAGTCCGACTCAGACGGAGAGCCCATTATTGACAAACACGGAGGGGTTTCGCAAGAATATTGAAAGGAGTTCCACGCCACAGGACGGTCATCGGCCCACACAACTTATCCAAGTAATTCGCTCGAACGATTATAAACCGCAGAAGTACACGGAGAATTCAGGGGTGACACCTAAAGCCTTTATTAAAGAAATTGAAGATCATTATAATGACACTGGGGTACCTGAAGCACGTAGGTTGAGAATGATGGAGAGGTTTTTATCAGGAAATGTCCTTACATGGTTATTAAGCTTCAAATATACATTTGGAACTATGACGGATTTTAAAATCGCGTTTCTGCGCAAGTACTGGTCGCCGGCATTACAACAGAGTCTAAAAATGGAGCTTTACTCTAGGAAATATCAAACTACCCAGCAAACGAAATACTCAGATTTCTTTAACATGCAAATGCTAAAATTTCGCGACCTTGATTACCCTTTAAATGAAGCGGATCTGGTGATGACTATAGCACGGCAATTACCAGTCAACGTGCAACAAGTACTAGTCGCAGCGAACGTTAGTGCGGCCTTACATGCAGAGCAGATATTAAGCCAGATAGAGACTACATCTCATAATCATTATAGAGGAGGAAGACAACTGGAGTTAGTAAATACGACAGAGCTCATAAAACCAAAACAGGCGAACACCAAAACGCAGGGTACAAATACAAGCACATCCACACCTAGGTGAAACCCGGAAGAGGTAGAAAACAGACCGTACCAGCGTAACGAAAATAATTACAACAATAGGTCATATCAAGGCAACAATAGATATCAACAGAGAGGATATAAACAATGGCGTGAAAATCGAAGAAATGAGAGGCCTTATGGAAGATACAGTAATTACAATGGGAATCAATGATGGAAAGGAAGGAGAGATCAAAATCAAGAAGAGGCACGTAATTATCGAAATGACTGGGATGATAGGCACGCTCAATCACAAAATTACCTTGAGGAATTACACGCTAGTCAAGGTGGAGAGCACGGGCGATGGGAGAAAGCAGTTGGGAACATGAAGAATCCAGACACACATATTGAGGAAGCTGAAAGTCTACTGAGACAAGAGGAATGTCAAGGGCGCGGGCGACAAAATGACGATGGGAGTCGCAGCGGAGCTAAAAAAAAATGCTAAATTTGGATAAAGGAGACAGTCTACAAACGCAACAGTCGGAAGTTGAAGATGGATGGATAGTAGCGAACATACAAGAATGGATTGCTTTGCCAGAAGATTGCCTGGAGGAGACGGTGAAACCACGGAACGATGAAATTAGGCAGGTACCCATTATTTACGCGAGAATTGGTGGAATTAATATAAGATGTTTATTGGATACGGGGTCGCAGATCAGTCTGGTATCGGAGGCCTTGGTTCGAGAGTTGGGACGGAGTCAGAATATTCCTGTGATTCCCGTACCACAACTCAAAGTGAGGGGTGTTATTCCTGAACGCACCGTCACTTGTAAACGTCAGGCATACTTAGAACTGAACATATTGGAACACACTTTTGGGCAAACATTCATTATCATGGCAAAGATGAATTTTAATATAATTCTTGGTGCAAATGTCATTTGTGACTATCAAGCAGTGATAGATTTGCACAGGAATATAGTCAGTTTTAGAGAGTATGATCAACTGAAAAACGTGGGATTGCATATGGATGAAATCACTACCGGAAGAGATGTAAATTCTTGGGCATTGGAAGCAATATCAGAAGAGACGGAAGATGAGATACGAAAGGCAGAAGATAACATCATAGAAGGAGCTGTTGTGGAACTAGATGAGGAGAGTGAATCCCAGGAGATATGGTCTTTATTAACAGAAGGAGATGACAGAGATGCACAATTTGAAGAGTTACTACAGGAGCGGCTCAATGACATTCAACTTGGGGGTGAACATAGAAAACAATTGGAAGAGATATTAAGGAAGCACAAAGCAGTATTCGATACAGTACCTGGGAAAATATTAAATTTCAAATATTCAATGCAAGTCGAGGATTGGTCACCTTTCAAAAGTAGGTTTTACCCAATTCCGGAAAAATATCGTGGTCAAGTCAAGGTCATTATAGATGAGATGTTACAAGCTGGAGTGATAAGGAAGACACCTACACCTTATCTAAATGCGATTTTGGCAGTCACAAAACCAAATGGATCTGTTAGACTTTGTTTAGATGCCAGAAATCTCAACACGAGACTCATTTTTCCTGAGTATGACAGAGCACCAATTATTAGAGACGTACTAAAAGGCTTTAAGAACAAGAGCATTTATTCATCAGTTGATTTGACGTCCAGTATCCACCATATAGAATTGGATGAGAAGTCACAGCTTCTAACTGGCTTCTTATTCGATAACCAAACGTTTTGTTTCGTCCGAATGCCCTTCGGAGTCAAAACAGCGGGCTGTGCTTTAATCCGAGCCCTGGATCGAAATCTAACCGAGGAAGTTCAGGAGATGACGGTGCGCTACATTGATGACATTCTGCTGGCATCCGACAACATTGAAATTCACATGCAAAATTTAGATAAAGTATTAGGCAACCTTAATGCATCAAATTTCAAAGTAAACCTGAAGAAATCGCATTTCTTCAAGAGCGAGATCTTATATTTGGGTCACATCATTGACAAGGAGGGAGTGAAGCCAAACCCAGCTAAGATCGAAGCGATAAAGAATTTCCCTACACCAACGAGAGTCAAGCACATTCGGGCTTTCTTAGGCGTATCGGGATTCTTTAAAGAAAACTGTCCAGGTTACACGGAGACTGTAGCTCCAATGCAGGAAATGCTAAAAAAGAATAATAAATGGTTATGGAATGCGGAATGCGAGAAGGCGTTCCAAGCAACAAAACAGCTGCTGGAAAACTGCATTAAGTTAGGATATCCAGATTTCAAGCACAAATTTATAATCCAAGCGGATGCTTCACTAATTGGTATAGGTGCCATGCTCTACCAAGAAGATCCAGCTAACCTGCAACATAAAACATATTTGGCATTTGTCAGCCGAAAATTGCGTAAGCACGAGCGCAATTATACTGTAACGGAACTAGAGCTGTTGGCCATTCTTCATGCGCTTCAACAATGGAAACGAATAACTTATGGTTACCCCATTGTTGTCAGGACTGATCACAAAGCATTAACATTCTTGTTTAAGACGTCGATGGCAAGCGAACGTGTGACACGTTGGTCTATATATATTCAGAAGTTTAGCATTGAGATTGAACATTGTCCAGGGAAGATGAATGTGATTCCGGATGCACTCAGCAGGAACCCAGAGCCTGATGTTGAAGAAACAGCGATGGTACAACACTTCGAGTTAACACCGAAGGACCGGGAATTCTTGGAGGAGTTACGTGAGATACAGCGAGAACAGGAAGCGGAACCATGGATGATGCTATTAATTCAATACTTCAGAAAGCAGCTACCTACAGGAACACCTGCATTTCGAGAAGCGAAAGCAAAAGAAGGAAGATATGTTTATGTCAACAATTTGCTGCACAAATGGGTAGATAATGACCACACCAAGTTACCTGCATCTTTACAGCGAGGACTGACATGGCATACTCACGAAAGTTACGGACACGTCGGCGTAGACAAGTGCGAAGCGACAATAGGAGAGACATTTACATGGCCACGTATGAGAACATCAATATGTGACGTCATTATGACTTGCGATCCTTGTCAGAGGACAAAGCCCAATAACTATTTAATGAGGCAGTATCCTAGACCATTGCTACCCCAGAAACCCTGCGAGCTACTGGCCCTAGACTGTATCGGTCCAATCCCGAAAGGAAGGCGAGGTTGCCGTCACTTGCTAGTGTGCATTGATGTGTTTTCTAAGTTTGTCGTATTATGCCCCATTCAGAAAACTACATCGAAACAAGTACTCAGTCGTATTCGAAATAGAGTTATTCCAATCCTTGGAAAACCAGAATTTATATTGTCAGATCATGGCAGCTATTTTACAAGCGCCGAATTCAAGAAAGGTATGGAGGACATGGGTATAAAACACGTTTTAAGCAGTATCCGACATGCCCAAGCTAATCCAAGTGAGAGAGCAATAAAATGTGTAACATCATACTTGAGAATCTTAATTCCCAAAGAACATCATAAGTGGGTGGATAAAATTAAGGATGTAGAGACATGCATGAATTCTACCAGGCACGAGTCAACAGGACAGATCCCTATGGTCCTACACAAAAACGAGTATCCAGTGAGAACGTGGAAAAGCATCATTAACTGCCCACAAGATCCCATGATAGCACCTGACCTGCGAATTGAGAGAACGAGAGCCTACATGAGAAAACAAGCAGACCGCAGATTACGGCGATTGAGAAATAAGAGATTTCACCGTGATCTAGAAATCAACCAGCTCGTTTTGGTGAAACGACCCGCTACATCGGATCCAGAGAAGAAGATCTTCAGCAAATTCTGTGAAAAGTTCATAGGACCCTATTCTATTGTAAGAAACCTAGGAAATAATGCATACAGAGTGAAAGAGTTAAGCACAGGAACAATGTCGGTCTTCAATGCAGCCAACTTAAAAACTTATCGAAGAAGCGAACCATGGGAGCGCCGAAATAATGATGCAGTTTAAATATATGGACGTCCTATATCAACCAAGTGTACGGGGGGCAGTTGAGTACGGCACGTGAAGAAGGAAGTGGAGTTGGTGTTGACAATCATTAACGAGACGGGCAGAGTGTTGCCTCAGGCATCAGCGCGTCATACAAGCAGACTGAGAGGGTGGTCCAAGCAGGAAATAAAACGAGTAAATGCCATTGAAGACAGGAGCGGCTAGACCAAGTAATAGGGGTGATTCTGAAATAAAACGAATTGGCCTACGGAAGTCTTTTAAAAAATTGTCGACTTTATCCTAAGTTCGAAATTTTGTGAGTGGAGGAGTTGTGAACCATTTATCCTCTGATGGATAAAAGATTCGATGTTTTATTTCTTCAATTAATTAATATTTCCACCAGCGTCATAAAATAGCCAGACGAAGATGAGGAAACTTCAAGCATTTGTTGGAGACAGTTGGGACATACCTGCAGCAGTTTGACAAAAGGCTAGATACTTAAGGATTGTGAAAAGAAATAGCATAGCAATGATTCAGAAGGACAGGTGGTGGCCACCTCAAAATAAAAGGGACGCGTGGTGAGACACGCTTATGGCATGTGCATTGTACTATTCGCGCCTAGGAAAAATATAATGCAGTAACGTGAATGGTTGATGGTACCACTGGACACTCCTACGAGGCCGATGTCTGATAAAACCGCGAAGTTAACAGAAAATGTGGAACCAATGAGAGATGAATGCTTACGAGCGCGCCAAGTCTAGCTTGGGCACGCGATATCTAGCATTAACGCGGGAGATCGGCTAGACAACATCTCTACGATCGATTCGTAAATTAATGGGCATATTCTTGACCTGCGCACTTTTACGAGTTCAGTGATATTTGTTTCATTCCTGTACCACTATTATTTTGAGAAATTTTTATATAATTACCCCCCCCCATCGATACCTAGGGCCAGTTCATTTATAAGTGGCGTGAAGAGCCAAGAAGACTGACTATATTTTGTGCGTCTAAGGACGTAGGTAACCTCTACAGATTATACATTGTGTGTCGGAAGACACAGGGTATACTACATTTTGCGCGTCCAAGGACGTAGGCACTTGTACTTTGCGTGTCATGAGGACACAGATTTTTAATAATACTCACGTGTGTTAAAATCAGTGTGATAGATGGTCACTGTACTATTTTTGTAGGACCGACAGCAGTGGCTATGCTCGCTAAAGCGCGGCATTAGGTCATGGGGCCAACCTCTCTGCTGACTCGGTAGACGCGTGGGTTCGAGCCCCACCGTCGGCCGTCCTTGAAATGGTTTTCCGTGGTTTCCCATTTTCAACACCAGGCAAATGCTGGGACGGTACCTTCTGACAGGCCACGGCCGCTTCCTTCCACATCCTTGCCCAGTTTCATTCATCTTCATCCATTCCATCTCTCATCCCGACGCGCAGGTCGCCCACGGGCGTCGACTTGAAAGACCTGCACTCGGCCTCTCAGGAGGCTACACGAAAAAAAAAATGTAGGGACAGTATCTTCGATAATTCGCCAACAGACTGATTCTGGGGAACTAAGTACCTAGAACGGCGAATTTAGTAGTCAGATATCGAGTGTATAATAATCTATAACTTTTTTACATCAGCACGAGAGATGACATCACTGACCATGGAAGAAGTTTGGAACCGACAACACTCCGTCGAAATGTTTGAGACGAGCTAAGCAGCATTAAGTTGGGAAATGGTTGCAGATGTCCGTTGACGGTGATTGGCTGAGGATGAGTACTGAATAATAGTCTTATTATCTGACAAATTAACTTATGGTATATGGGACAAATTAGTTTTTGTAAATATCTTGCTTGTGTTGATTAACGTAGTGTATTTAGTTTTGGTCTGACACACCTTTTGCATGGAAACAGCACGCACAATTTTGTTTAGTGGTAGTTTCTAGTTTTTTTTGCCTAACGTGACTATGTGAGCGACCGTGTTCGCATATATTTACGTAATGCGGTTGAGAAACGTCTCTCGGAGATATGTTGTGTTTCAGAAGTAGGACTGAATTAGTATGATCATGCAGTAGATTGGAGGGTAAATTAATCTTTGTAATGTTTATTATTGATCAGATTCAGTGAGTTTATTGCCGTTGGAGCAATGTGATTTGTGGCGAGGAGCAGTCAGCTCTCTCGTAGGTTTTAATTTTTTTAATTGTTTGTGAGAATCTTATTCAACCGACCTGTGTGAAAAGTGTTATGTCATTCCCAGCAGTGTGTGTGTGTGTGTGTGTATGTATTGTATTGGTCATTACAAGCGGGAATTTCAGCGTAGACTGATTTCTGTCAGCTTGATGCCAAGCCCATATCGTTACCTTGCGAGGACGTATGTGGCTATTTCGATTAATGTCTTACCATATGTTTATGTGGTTGAGATTTGTTGCTGTTGATTCTACGAGATAACGGGATAGTTGGTCTGGTTATTTTTACACACTGGGCTGGACGATGACAGGTGTTGTGGTAGGGGGAAGTTGTTTCACAAGGCGGGCTGAAAGGATTGCAGCAAGGTCATTAGGGAGTGCTTTGGCTCCGTAAAAGTTACTTGAAATACAGAATAAGAACTGATCAATGTTAAAATTGTTTAAATAAATGGGAGTTGCCTATGAATCACTATAATCTCCGAAGCGTTAGCTTAACGTGCATGTTTGTTCATATAAGGTAATCTCAGCCGTTGAGGCTATTGTTGTTGTTGGTTTAAGTCCATGTTTATGTTTCATATTTGTGACCCGTGTAGTCACGTGCGATGCTGTCTTTCCTTGTTTGTGTATCGAGCAATTGTCCGGGTTGGCAGCTCATTTTGTCAGATGCGTCACCGCATTTATGAAGGGCCTCGAGGGAGATTCCTGTAATTAGTAGATTTTAGATTGTGTGTCAGCATTAATTTTTTAAGGTTTTTTATTAGTGTTGTGTCCCATATCCGTAAACGTTGATTTACGAAATGATTGATCGTAAGCATCGTGGCTGTTACCCGATGTAAACGAACAGTCATCCTAGTACTCATTCCTCGTAGTTAGTCATTACGCGTACATAAAATCTAATGCATGTTAGTGGAACTTGGATCCACATTTTTATAAGGGGGAGATCCGTCTGACTCCTCAACATTAATAGATATTTTGTCATGGGAAGATTCAGGGAGGAATTTTTATTATTGTTATTGTTTATATTCATTTCATTTTGCACAAATAGTCATTACATTATGTTATTATTTTACGTCTTGTCACTTCTTTCTTAATTATAGTTTTAATCCTATGACCCTTACCTCAGTAGAGCATGTTGTTTGGCGAACGTAAACATCACACTATGAACTGAGCGCGACCCCTTGATTTTGATTCTTGTTTATAAACACTGCAATACTAAAGGGTTCAGTATATAGATTCCTTTGATTATGTATCGCCTGTTGTGTTATCACAGAATCAATAACTATCTGTTCTTTGCATCCTTGCGACAGCTTCTTGCATCCTTTCTGTTCCTCAGCCAAAATATTATGTTTGTCTAGAAACTTGTGTATTTCGTCCGCAATTATGGACGTAAATAGTTTGTAAAGTGTTGGGAGACAGGTGATATGATGATGATGATAATTGTTGTTTTAAGGGGCCTAACATCTAGGTTATCGGCCCAGACAGGTGATAGGTCTGTAGTTTGATGGGTCTTTAGTATTTCCACTTTCTTTTGAGATTAGATATGTAATTCCAGCAGTAAGGAAATCAAGACATTCCTCAGGATGACGAATGAGGTAAGTAAATTGCTGGGCTATCTTCTGGTGCACACACGTGAAATGTTTGTACCAATAATTGTGAATTTTATCTGTGCCCGGCGCTTTCCAATTCTGAGTTCTCCTTATAGCATCATACACATGCCGTTCTTCAATGGTATCAAATTCCATTTCTTCATATACATTATTGCTATTTCGTTCTTCGTTGATCCAATTTGCATTTTCATTGTGCGGTGACTTCGCAGCCCATACCCTTCTCCAAAACTATTCCGTTTCTTGCGTGCTAGGAGGTTCTGCTTTTGTCATGGATTGTTTGTTTCGTTTGATCATTCTGTTCATTGTTGGAGAAAAGTTTGTTTTGTGTTTTCCTCGCTCGTGATTCCTTGTACCTCCTGAGTCTCGCTGCTTTTGCACATAATTTTAGCTTTTGGTTGTCAATGTATTCCTTGATTTTTTCTGTGTGATCATATTCCTTTATATGGCTGTTGATTTTTAGCCTACCTCAGTGTCATACTTTATATCGCCGCCATCTTTACCCAAACTGAATGGCGGCCACTCAAACGTTCAAAACGTAAACTCAAATTACGGCTAAACTAATCATCCGATTTCTACCAAATTTGGTGACAACATACCTTTATATAAGACGCGTCTTTCACCCTAACTTCAAGATCATCGGCCTTGCCATTTCAGGATGGAGGCCGTGTGAATTATGCAACCATTATAATCAATAGCTTAAGACCCACCAATTCAGATTATCAAGCCTAGGGTGGTTTAAGCTATCCTGAAGGTCGTGATCCGTTGAAAAATGAAAATTTAATATTATAATATTATTCTGTATGAGTGGCTTAAAAGAGCTGAGCCGTATCTGCCACACGACAAGATGGCAGCTGTCCTCATGAGCCTGTCTTATATTTCAGTAGTTTTAGTATGTTGTATGTGATATACCCTACTGATACTATATTATAAACTTTGTATGAAATGATCAATAATGAAGATGTACTGCAGTGCAGAAATAGTTTATTTAAAGTCATTATTTGCCAACAGGTTGTATATAATATATCAGTTAAAATCGCCATAGTGTTAAGGATATGGTTAGCTCTGGGCTAGCGTGTTAGTCTGTCACGCAGTTGACTGGGGATCGAATACTGCTTCAGACAACTTTTTTTTCTTGAATTCTTTTACAAATGATGTGAACAAGCTCTTTCCACAGATACTGAATAAAATGTCATTTAGCTCAAAGGGGAGGCTAATGTATACACTCGTTTATTAATAAAATCACAGTCCCAGCATTGCACATAAACAGAAGACATTAGGAAAAGGAGAATAGAAGAACTAGATACACGTTGTTATCAACCACAGCCTTCCTAATGTCTCTGTACGGTGCTGTCCTCTTGTGTGTTATGTGGGTAATATTGTTCCAAACATACCGCTGTGTAAATACCTGGCCTCCTGAAGTATGGCAATTTTGTAATACTGGTAGTTCAACTATTAGCCACGTTCGCGCTCCGATTACCTTTAAACACTGCCAGCTGGATCGCCTCCCTCCTGGCTACTTTAAACTGCCTGCTCGTTGAACACCCAGAGGCGTACAAGATAAATATTAATTCACTGCTAGGTCGCAACACCAACCTACTGTGATCGGCGCGGATTTTTAAAGGGGAAGGTACCCAAAACGAAAGATTCTTAACTTTGCAGGCTGGCTTCATATAGAGATTAACGGACGTGAATGCATTACAATAAGTTAGTAGTTTTGTTATTCAATCATCATAAAGTATATAATATTGATTTTGACACTTACTGGCTGATTATCAATATAAAAGAAAACAAACACTGCATGGTGGTAGAGGTGGTTTTAGGGATGAGGACAAAGAGTTATAAATATACCCATACATTTAGGAGAAAGTAGGCTATATGTTCTTTGCTGAACATCTTGTTCTGAATATATTTCTCAGATTTCGATTGGTTTTGGGTTTAGTTTTATTGTTTATAAATGCTGTTAGTTGGCCTATGGTTTTCCTCAGTTACTTGATGTCATTTTCTAATCGACGCTGCCAGGGTGGAATGTATTCTGCATTATTATTATTATTATTATTATTATTATTATTATTATTATTATTATTATTATTATCAAATGCTGTGGATGAGTTCATGCCAATGCGTGAAGACTCTAAGTTGAGTTCCTCCGTTCAATGAACCTTAGACTCACGGGAATAATCGGCAAGATGAAAGACAGTTCAGTACAATTCATATGAAGTCTTTGGCTCTAGCGAGCAATCTTCATCTTAATGACGTCATCCATTGGAGGCTGGCAGTCTAACTCAAGACTACGTGACCTGAAAGTCGAGGAGGTTGGCTCAAGATTAGCATTTCTGAGATAAATTGTGAGTTAGACCAGGGACCTTCAAGAGTCTGTCGGAACTAATTACACATACAACATTAATTCCTACTTCGTGTGAGCAGTATGGAGAAGATATTCTCTCCAATATTCAACCAATCAGCTCCGCTTGGAGCAGTGTTGCTTTGGTGGCAACCATATCTACTATCTACTATGTATGCTTCTTCGTCCCTTATGAGTTCCATTCATCCGATTACGATCAAATTTTGGTGAGTTGCTGTGCACAATTCCGAGATGGTTATAGACATAGTAAATCCGATTTAAAATAGATAGCGCGCGAGTAGTTTCAACAAATGAGTGTTGGCGATGCTTTCATATACCATTCATCCGATTGCGATCAAATTTTGGTGAGTTATTGTGCACACTCCCGGGACGGTTATAAGCAAAGTAAATCCAATCACAATAGATAACGCGCGACTAGTTTCAACAAATGAGTGTTGGTGATGCGTTCATATACCATTCATCCGATGCGATCAAATTTTGGTGAGTTGTTGTGCACACTCCCAGGATGGTTATAGGCACAGAAATTCCAATTTGCATTAGATAGCGAGGGAGTAACTTCAACAAAATGGCGCGCGATTCGTTTCAACAACGTCGCATGTGCATTAATATACCATTCATCCGATTGCGATGAAACATTAGTGAGTTGTTTTTTACACTCCAGCAAAAGTGTCTGACTTAGTAAATCCATATTACAATAGGTAGCGCAAGAGTAGATTCAACAACTGAGTAACGGCGCGCGAATCGTTTAAACAAAGTCCCGTATGCGTTCATATACCATTCATCCGATTGGGATGAAATTTTGGTGAGTTGTTGAGCACGCTCCCACAAATGTTTCTGGGATAGTAAATGCATTTTACAATAGTTTAGGGGCAGTTAACAGAAAAATACAAAAATAATATTGTTTACCGGTATACAAAAGCACTTCAACAAACAATGTTAAAACTTTCTTTGATTGGCATTGCAACGCTTGTCGTGTACAGCTAGTAATATATAAATATAAATATGAGCGAATTAGGCACGTCCCGAGGCTTTGGTAAATGAAACACTTGAGTGACCGGAACCTCGTTCCGAGAAAAAGATATTACAAGTTTTATAATGTAAATTTTAGGCTAGAACAAAAGCTAAACACAACAAAGGGAGTGGCGAGTAAAGTTAATAGGCGCATCGGTCGCAAATGTACAAGGCTCACATTACAAGTGAGAAGATTTTATAACTCAATTTAGGATACAATTTCATTGTAAATGGCAGGATAAGAAAGAGTTTCAATGACGTGATAACAGTGATATTCATGCCCTGCTACAGGAGTGAAATAGTACCTTTTGCAACGAGCCTATAATGGCAACAATTAAGACAGGAGTATGTTTATAAAATGAGCGAAGCAAGTTTTATAATTTCCATACGAGTGTCTTAATTACCATTATAGGCGAGTTGCATACGACTGTTAATGTTCGACGATAATTATAACTATATTAATGTGTTCTAAGTAGGAAATATAATGGGCAAGATCGCCGCCACGCGCAACCAGCCCTATGTTATTCTTATGGAGGGGTCATTCAGAGCTGGCGCAGTGGCTAATGGGCAAAATGGCCGCCACGCCCTGAGACCGTGAATAATGTCACTGGGGGAGTTCGATCGTGTAGTCGCTAAATGGAATATTTATTGTTTTCATTATTACTATTATTATTATTATTATTATTATTATGAGGTAATTATTGATTGATCATGCACATTCAAGACCAGCCTTTTATTGTCCACCTCTTGGTGTAGTGGCTAGCATTCTTGGCTGTTACTGTGGAGGCTCGGGTTCGAGTCCTGGCTCTGTCAAGAAATTTAATTCTAGGCTGAGGGTTGGAATGGGGTACACTCAACCTTGTGAGGCAAAACTGACAGGAGCTGGCTTTTGATTCATACCGCAGCCATTCTGCCTAACCCAACTTCACATAACCTATCCTAACCTAACCTAACCTAACTTCAAAGACAGAATGTACAATACATTTATTGATTTTTATACCCTCATAAATTAGATATAGAGAATGTCCACCACGATTTAGATCCTCGAGCACACTTTTCTGACATATATCATTAAAACGTGTAGAAAGTAAGGTCTGAAAATTTTCACTAACACATAATACACGTTCACCATACATTGTGTCCACTTTTTTGAATGTTAATGATACGGAAAAGAGTATGCATTGGTAATTCAGTGAGATTTTTCTCTCTAATCAACAGTTCTGCCCCCCAAAGCATAGAGAATATTTATTGTAGTAGCCTATAAAGAAACAAAAATAAAATCATATCTATTACAGTTTAGCTATAAGTGACCAGAACCACTATAACATTTTATTCTAATAAGGAGATTTCCATAATGATAAGAAAAACAAGATTTTCAGTAAAGAACATATAGCCTAATTTCTCCTAAATGCATGGGTATTGTTATAACTCTTTGTCCTTTTCAAGGAGTATAATTGAATGTTGGTTGTAGTAGCTAGTTGAATTACAACGTGCTATAGGGATATTAAACATGAATATGAGGTGCCCATTGCTAGTGCTACCTCTGTAAAAAATTTCATTCAATTCGGTTTCACCGTGTTTGAATTGATATAGGGAATGGATTTGCACACATACATGGCCGCTATTTGCAAACTATTGGACTGATGACCTTGTAGTCAGTCATAAGATGCTTTCCACAAAAAGGCATGTTGTTGCAAAATCTGGTAGAGATCAAATTATTAGAATGGTCGTAATTTGATATAAGCTTTTGACATTTGGGTGGCCGTCATTCCGTTTTCGTCAAGATGGCGACGATATAAAACATGACACTGAGGTGCCCTTTGCTAGTGCTACCTCTGTACCAAATTTCGTACAATTTGGTTTCACCGTGTTTGAATTGATAGGGGGAATCGATTTGCACACGTACTTGGCCACCATCTGCAAACTATTGGGCTGATGATCTTGCAGTTTGGTCAGAAAATGCTTCCCACATATGGATATGTTGTTGCAAAATTTGGTAGAGACTAGATTATTAGGTTGATCGTAATTACATTTTAGCTTTTAACATTTTGGTGGCCGTCATTCCGTTTCCGTCACGAAGGCGGTGATATAAAACATGACACTGAGGTGCCCTTTGCTAGTGCTACCTCTGTACCAAATTTCGTTCCATTTGGTTTCACCCTGTTCGAATTAATAGGGGGAATTGATTTTAACACAAAGATGGCCGCCATCCACAAAATATTAGGCTAATGACATATTAGTTTGGTCAAAGGATGCTTCCTCCATAAAGTTATGTTGATTCAAAATTTGGTAGAGATCGGATGATTAGGTTAATCGTAATTTGATTTAATGTGTGGTCGCCATTACGTTTCCGTCAAGATGGCGGCGATATAAAACATGACACGGAGGTGCCCTTTGCTAGTGCTACCTCTGTACCAAATTTCGTTCCATTCGGTTTCACCGTGTTCGAATTAATAGGAGGAATCGATTTTCACACAAAGATGGCCGCCATACGCAAACTATTAGTCTGATGACCTATTAGTTTGGTGAAAGGATGCTCCCCCCATAAAGGTATGTTTTTGCATAATTTGGTAGATATCCGATGATTAGGTTAGTCGCAATTTGATTTAAGCTTTGAAAATTTGTGTGGCCGCCATTACGTTTCCGTCAAGATGGCGGCGATATAAAACAGGACACTGAGGTGCTCTTTGCTAGTACTACCTCTGTAAAAAATTCGTTCCATTCGCTTTCACCGTGTTCGAATTGATAGGGGGGACATACATTCAGAGTACACACGCTCACACACATACACACACAGACTCACACACACACACACATACACACACACAGATGTACACACTTTTTTTTCGCCCTGTGTTGATCTCATAAGTCTATTTTAATTTTTTGAAAAATTAAAAGTAGGCTACAAATGCTTACCATAATGATGGATTGTGTAAGTAAACGTCTTTAGCTGCTTGATGCCACTACTAAATTGATACTTATACAACAGACAAGTGAGTTCTTGTTTCGCTGACGTAATCGTATGTTCCCACGCACCTCCTGTGTGATGCATGCGCCGCAGTGGCTAAATTTGAAACTAGATGAGATGATTTGCTGACGTAATCGTATGTTCCCCGCACGCACACGCAGGCCCCTGTGGACGGGTCCTTGTGGACGAGTCCCTGTGGACGTGTCCCTGTGGACGGGTCATTGTTGACGGGTCATTGTTGACGGGTCTTTGTTGACAAGCCCCTGAGGACGGGTCCTAGTTGACGTGTCCTTTTTGACTAATCCCTTTAGAACGGTCCCTTTGGACTGGTCCCTATGGACTGGCACATGACCCCTAATGCTATGATGTAATTTAACGTTGTTCCACATGAAACGCATGTGAAGAGCCGATTGCTACTATGAATTAACATGTTTTATTTGTTTTTGTTTTTACGCACGCGTACTTTTTTTTTTGTAAGCGGGCAGGCTTTTTGAATAATGATTTATAGATGAGTTATTTTTTTAAAATTACCAAAAGATCCAAAACCAGCAGGTCATTAGCTTTTTAATATCTCATGAACCGATAAGGCTAGGGACTTGTATGAGAGGTCGTATTATTTATTTTTTGTCAAAAGGGCCTAACTACACTATTGTTAATATCTCGCTAGCTAATAATCTGAGAGGGTCAAGTGAGGTGTCGTGGGACTCAGGATGGTCAACCCTTTTCCATGACCAACGAATTTACCCAAAAGATCTAATACAGCATGGTCATGATTTTATAAACTAATCATCGGAGAGGGTCAAGTGAGGTGTCCTAGGACTTAGAATGGTTAACCATTTCCCATGACCAATGAATTTACTCCAAAAATCCAAAACAGCATTGACCCAAGATTTTATAAACTAATAATCGAATATCAACATGCGAGGTGTCATAGGACTTACATTGGTCAACCCTTTCCCATGGCCAATGAATTTACCCAAAATACCCAATACATCAAGGTCATCGACCTGAGATTTTATACACTAATAATTGGATACGAACATGTGAGATTTTTACCATGCGTGATGAAACATAGCTAGGTAGAGAAAGAATGAATGTAGGCTACATATATGGAGACTGACAAGTCTTTTACCATTGAAACTTGTTTTCATATCAAACTGCAGTAAAGAGAGAGTATAGGTTGCAGGTATGGGTTAATAAATGAGAAACGGTGTACGCAAACTCTGATTTATCAAGAATTAAGAGTAGACTATCTGTAATTGATTGGTTAAAGATGATAGCTAAAACACAAAAATGCTCAGTGGCTACCGAGACAAAATGGTCGCTTTAAATACTTGAGACTAATAATCTATACACACACACACACACAGACTCGCTTGTTCTAAACTAAACTGTGTTGCTAACAGTGCTGATGACGAAATGCATTGCTAACAGAAATATAATTGTCTAATGTTACCAGCTATCCATTTTTTTGTGTTGCAGTGGTAAACACTTTTAGCTCTCGTACTGGTGGTCTTAACTCGATTTCCAGGTCTGAGGCCTAGAACGGGTCGAACTAAGAAACCAGGGCATGGTGGTGCAGTGGTTAAGCTGTTAGCCTTTTCACCAGGGATTCGATTTCAGGTTTATATGCATGTCGTAAATATATTAAACAAAACAAACCAGAGATAACGTTTAAACTGATTACATTTGTGTCTTTTCAAATTATTACTTGGATTACAAATACAAACGTGAACTGGGTTTGATATACAGTTAATGCTGTCTATCACACACTAGGCTGTAAGAAAGCCAAAAGAGCAAAAGGCGTAGGTAGAGCAGTGGTAAAATTGCTATATGTTGAGAACTACCTGGCAAAGCTATATCGCATAGACAGTGCAGGATACAATCCAGCAATCAAATTTGTATCTTGTGGAACAGAGAAATGCACTTACGTGGGAAAATGCAAGTTCATGAGTAATATGACCTAACACACAAGTGTTCACCTGTGCACGTGCACGATAAGAGCTAACAAGTCACATTCTGTTTAGTTCGTACGTAACGTTAGGTTAGGGATAATGCACACACCCTAGTACACGAGGCACATGCCATTTGAGAGCAGGTCAAGGGATCTAAGTTGGTGGATGGATGTGTTCTAACGAGTCATTTGTAGTTGAAAGAGAATAATACTTGTTCTTAAGATGTTAAAACTGAGGAGATGGTACGTGCAGTAAGACGTCTTGTTATTTCCTGTGTCATATTACAGACATGGCCGAGAACGCACAGTTCTGTTGCTATGACTAACGCTGCAGTAATTTGATACCCAAGGTGTTCATCAAGACAATGGGTGATGATTATACAAAGTTAGCAGTCATTGGATATTACACAGGTGTTCCTTCCGGTGTCATGTTGCTGACATGGCAGAGAGCACACAGTTCTATTGCTATGACTAACGCAGCAGTAATTTGAAACCCCAGGTGTTGATCAAGACAATGGGTGATGATCATGCAGTAATTTGATACCACACATCAACATTGACTAAATCATAAACGTGTTGTCATAACCCGCAGACACCTCATTTAAAGATTTTAGATTTTAACATTTTAACATTTTAACATTTTAACATTTTAGATTTTAGATATTTTTTTTAATTTTAGATATTTTTTTTAGATTTTACATTTTAAATTTAAGATTTTTAGATTTTTAGATTTTACTTTTTTTACATTTTCCTAAAAGAGTAAACTACAAGGTCACATACCTAACCTCATTAAACCTTACCAAACCTAACTTAAGCTAATCCAAAGGCTAATGCACATACACAAATTATATAAGGTACATGCAGCTACCATTATGCTAGTCTTATAGGTTGCTGTACAACATGATCACTACCCCAAACGGATTTTTTTTCATTTTGTTGTTTACACAAATGTCAATTTTCCAATTTCCCCAATTTCAGTTTTTTTTAAATGACAGTTTTAAGTTTTTCAATTTTATAATATGGAAACATGGATTTTGCATTTTGTTGTTTACACATTTATCAATTTCACAATTTTCCATTTACAGTTCTTAAAATGTCAGTTTAAGGTTTTTCAATTTCATGATATAGAAACATAGATTTTCCAATTTGTTGCTTTCACATTTGTCAATTTACCAAATTCCCATTTACGGTTTTTAAAATTTCAGTTTAATGTTTTTTTCTCTATTTGTCAATATGGAAACATGGATTTTTCCAATTTGTGTTTTACATGTTCATTTTGCATTAGGAGTGGAGACAGGTGGGTAGTAATTAAAAATGTGCAAGCAGTGTCCATTTTTGACAGGTCATTGTTGACGAGTCCTTCTCATACAACAGACAAGTGAGTTCATGTTTCGCATGCATTACCTAAAATGTAATACCATGCAAGTGTTTAACATTTTACAATTTAGCTTATGTATTAGTTTATGTGTGGGGTCTATTGTTGGCATTTTGTGTTGGCTTATTCTGTATATTGGCTTTTATGTTGGCTTTTGTGTTGGCTTTTAGGTTGGCTTTTAGTGGGTTGGCTTTAGTGTTGGTTTATATTTTGGCTTTTGTGTTGGCTTATTTGACAAGTAATTTTGTCAATGCATTTAGTGGATTTTTCTCTTGGTCTTGGAAAGTATATCAGTCCACTTTATCACATTACTAGCAGAAGTACCCGTTCTTCGAACGGCGTTCGTTGTTAACACCAGACATTATCAATTGAGCTTCTGTTGCAATGGTTAGCGGTTTGTCATTCCTTCATAAGTTCATCAGAACGAAGATAGTTTACTGGGAATATCACACACACTGTTAATTTAAGGCCCTTAAAATGTAGTTTTCGGAGACCCTTTATAGATTCCCGAATTTTGGGTCTCACATTGAGAAGCGTAACATATGCTTTGGTCGTCCTTCTAGGATAATTTTTATATTTCGCCTATTTTAGCATAATTTGAGAAGTTTTTCTCTATATATACCCTTCTACAGTATGAAAAGTACGGTAAAGAGTTTTATAAATGATTGGTGTATTGACTCATGTTTACCATACCTAATTTTACGATGCACCAAGCATCCGAACACGATTTATAGGCGTACATAAAGATACACAGAAAGACAGACAGACAATTCTATTGTCTACAACATATTACCCAGATAACCAAACATGGGTATATCTACCACACAGTATCAAATAAAATCATCCTTACGATGAACCCGTATGTCGACAAAAATAAAAGTTAAAATATGCTCTCAGACTAAATTCACCTAACGTGTACTTCCTGACGTGAAATACACTTGAAAGCCTTGTAGACGAAACGCAATACACGTCACATAAAAACTGAACCTCTACGTTGTGCTAGGTGCCCATACACAGGAAGACCCCTTTCATAAATTATAAAGGCTTGTGGTGCATGAAAATTCAGGTTCTTTAGCCTCAAATTGACCAAATTCCTAAAAGCCGCAAAAAAATGCTGGTTCAATTCAGGAATTTTTGAAAATAATGTTGCTGTTTGGAGATATAATAGACCTTCTGTACTATATATCGAAAGTGAAAATTGCATGAAAAAATTCTAGGTTACCCCTTCACCCCCTTAATTGCATTGATGAATAATACGGTCTACGTTAATTCCGTGATAACCTTATAGCCATTTGCAAACTTTCACAGAAATGAAATAAATGGAGTGACATTGCTTCTTACAGAAATAGAAGGAAAGTTGTATGCCACCCCTTGAGATAATGTTCTCATGGTTACCGATCTGCATTCCTTCATTAGTTTGTTAAATTAAATTAAATTAGTTTTCTGGGAATATTTCAGAAACTATTGGCTTTAGTGCCTTATAATGTAGTTTTCGAGGACCCTTTAGGGCCCCCGAGTTTTGTTGCTGGCACCGAGGGGATCTATCTCGTCGTTGTACGCCATAATATAATACTAATAATAATATAATATAGGGAGAAATTATAACACCTAATTTATTTTTATTTTTAATTCAGCCAATGGCAATGTACTTCAGGACGGAAAGGACATTATCACAGAAAGAAGCATTCATATCATGCATGAGCAAAATGGAAATGGCCTACCATTTAACTAAGGACATCTATAAGAAAAGGTCAATATCCTTCAACGCAAAACTAAAACATTACTGCAGTGTCATCCGTCCGGAGGTCTTGCATGCTTCTGAATGCCTCACGATGAACAAAAAAGGCTTGGTCGAGAAACTGGAGGCCAAAGAAAGGAAATTTTTGAGAAAGATATTGGGTTCAATCAAAGACAATGGGGAATACAGAAGACGGCATAACCATGACCTATATACTCATGTGGAGAAGATAAGCAACGTCATCCGGAAGAGGAGGTTACCATTTTTTGGGCATGTGAAACGATTGAGCCCAGCGAGACTGACCAACCGCAACATAACTTACTTTCAGGAGAGGAAAACAAAGTGGGCCTGGTTCATTGAACTGGATAAAGATCTGAAAGAAGTGGGGATTACACCAACAGACATTCAGGAGCGCGCCCCACTCAAAAGGAAACTACAAGCTTGTAAAGGTTTCCAAGAAAAACCGAAGCAGAAAACGGGAAAGATTTGGACCCAAGAACGGAAGGAAGTTCACCGAGAACGAATGCGGGCGTACAGGGCAAACATCAAAGCCAGTATGAGACGGTTGGAATGACGCGGTCCATAGATGGTCTATACGAAATGAATGAATGAATGAATGAATAATACGGGGATAGGAATATAATAGACCTGCCGTACCACACCCGCAGGTGTAAATCGCGTGAAAAAATTCTTGAGTACCCCTTGATCCCCTTAAGCGCATATACGTATTGATGAATTTTACAGCTTAATTTGGTTCCGTGATAACCTTCTAGCCGTTTGCAAACTTTCACACTAATGTAATTAATGGAATTGCATTGCGTCTTACAGCAATAGATGGACCTCTGAGAATCCGTTGGCATGGTTACTGGCTTGCATTCGTTCATCTATATATTTAAAACACTAAGGCGATTTTTGTTACCACGAGATTGAGCGAACGACAGAACCGATTTACTTCGTAGAGCACTCTAACGTAAGCTCTTGGCCTGTAGATTTGCAGAGTGTCTATAAAATAAAATAATATATTACGGTATATTTTTAAATAAATATAGAAAATAGCAGAATTCTTTCCCCTCACGCATGCGCACAATCTGCCTGGGCTCATGACAAAATGGCGGTGAGAAGTCCATTTAAATGTAAGTTATTTAATAAGCTTCCATGTAATTGAAAACATACATTAACCAAGTTCTGACAATAAAATATAATAACAGTATGAACATATACGAATTTGCAATATTGATTTTATTGATAATGAATTGGATTATTTTCTTCAGATACCGGCTTTTGAAGATACTAAATGGTTGCGTCTGCGGCTGGACGAGAGTGCGTGAATAGCTATTTGGTTAAGGCGATTGACTGTAGATCCAAGAATCACTGGTTCGATCCCAGCTCCCGCCAGTATTTTTATTTTTTTACTACTGAAATATTGTTTTATCAAGGAGTATTAGTAAGGTTTTATGTCAGTTAAAGATACATATTTCTACATTCCCTCTCAATACGTTTTATTTCCGTTTTGCCTTTGCATTACAGCATGTGGTCAAAAGAGCTAATATCTGCCATCAGTTCCAGTAACTGACAACAGATGGCAGTACCTCGCCCATATAGTTCCAGTAACTAACAGATGGCAGCACCATTGCATCGATATATTTAAAACACAAGACATCGCGCGTTTTCACGTGAGGGAGAATTATAAAGGAGGGGAATTTTTAAGAAGGGAAACGTTGAAGAACATTTACTGAAAGTTGAGTGTGTAGGCTATGTTGTTTATGTACCTTAATATTGCAATTTCTTCCCAATGCTTCGGCGGTCAAGTTATTAGCGTCCTAGACTAAAAGTTATAATTATGCATCGTCGATATACTCTTAAATTATTAGAGAAAAGGTAGTTTTCCAGGCCCTGGCGCGTGTCCACAATTGCTTTCGCCACGAGAGACACTTGGCAAACATAATTCGTTTGAAGGGCTCCGACATCGTGGTCACCTAGCCCCGTGTACTTTGGTGTGTACGTGTAAAATTTCCTCTGATAACCCGTGTTATTGTGATGGCTGCATTACTGTGTGTATTTGTAATTAAGGTGGGAAATGGCAAGGTGACGGCCGAGGCCTTAAGTTTGGAACCATCCCGGTATTTGTCTTGAGTGGAAGTGGGAAACCACAGAAAACCACATCCAAGATTGTCGAGGTGGGAATCAAACCTTCCTCTTCTTAGTTAAACCTCAAGAGACTGAATGTACCCCGTTTTTGCCCTCAGACCAGAATTAAATTTCTTGGCAGAGCAGGAAATGTAACACGGGTCTCCGAGGCGATAGCCAAGAATGGGTGGGCCTCCATGTGTTAATACGATGTTTGACATGCACGGGACATATAATTCTAAAACTGCCTCCATTAGGGTGACTGCCGAAGTGAGTATTGAGTTTAGACCTATGCTCATTCCAGTAGTTGGCGAAGTGATTCTATGTTCCCCTGCAAAATGTACTGCCATAAACTATAACAGGTGATGGAAATAGCTTATTTAGAACTGTTTTGTACTGTTTATATCAAAATGAAGAACGTGATTCTGAGCTGCGTTTTCAAGCTATTGCAAAAAATTTCGCTGGCAGGAACAATTATAAGGATTTTATTTTAAGCGTTCAGTCTCATCGCATTCTCCTCACCAACCAACTTGAGTATGAAAGTCTCTGGACGGTCATGTTGAACTTCATTGTATAAGGCAATTGTTTAATGATTATTTGTTTAGAGTACTGAATCTAACTACGCAGTTGATTTCGGCAATGGAAGTATTTTTTGCCATTTAATATTTAGCGCCTCCGATATTGCAAGACACTATAGTGTTATCGAATAATACGAAGCCACATTTAAAATCCAATATAATTAGGCCATTTCAGAAACAATTCCAGATGTTATGCAGTACAGTGTAAGGTTTCTGACGATCAAATGTAAACGTCGTTCTACATTGTATTTCTCTTGCGTAAAATCTACGCGCGGTTACTTCGGCCTTTACTGTTGTGATTGTAAAATTGATCTACTGGAATATAAAATATTTGCCAAGCTGCAACAATGTAATGATATTAATTTAAAAGTCATTGAACTTATATCCAGTAGTTCAAAAACATACATCAGCGTTAACAAATTGGCGAACATAATTCATTTGATGGACTCAGACATCGTGGTCATTCAGCCCCGTCTATTTTGGTGTGCGAGTGTAAACTTTTCTCTGATAACCTGTGTTAATGTGATGGCTGTGTTGATGTGTGCATTTGTAATTAATGTGGGGAATGGGGAGTTAACGACCGAGGCTTTAAGTTAGGTATTTGCCTGGAGTGGAAGTGGGAAACCACGGAAACCAAATCCAAGATTGTTGAGATGGGAATCAAACGTTGCTCTTCTTAGTTTTGCCTCACGAGTGCGCCCCGTTCCAATCCTCAGACCAGAATAAAATTTCGTGCAGAGCGGGGATCGAACCTGGAATCCGGGGCAATAGCTCAGAATGTAGTCTTAAGAGTGGGCTTCCCTGTGTTAATACGATCTTTGACAAGCACTGAACATATAATTCTAAAACTCCCTCCATTACGGTGGCTGGCGAAGTGAGTCTATGCTCATTCCAGTAGTAGCGAAGTGATTCTATGCTCCCTTGCATAATTTACTGTCATGGGAATGCAAAGTATTGTACTTTCAACAGGTGATGGAAATTGATTATTTACAGCAATTTCATTCTGTTTATTTCAAAATGAAGATCGTCATCCTGAGTGGCGTTTGCAAGCAAATTGCAAAAATTGCAAGGATTGTATTATTGGCGATCAGTCTCATCGCATTCTCATCAGCAACCAACTTGAGAATGGAAGTCTCTGAACTTCATTGTATATGTGAATATTATTGTTTATTGATTATTTGTTTAGAGTACATAACAATGGGTCTAACCACGCAGTTGATTTTGGTAATGGAAGTAAGTTATTATTTGCCATTTAATATTTGGCGGCTGCGTTGATGCAGGCCACTATAGTGTTATTTAAAATGACGTTAATTTGGGGAGAAATGCTGCTATAAATAAACCCATTTGACGAAATGGAACACTAGCCGCAAAAAAAAGTGGGAAATCGGAGAAAAATACGAAGCCACTTTTAAAATCTAACATAAATATGGCATTTCAGAAACAATTCCAGATACTATGCCGTTACAGTTTAGGGTCCTTGACGAACAAATGTAAACATTGTTCTGCACTGTATATCTCTTGCGAGAAATCTACACTTGGTTACTTTGACCTTTGCTGCTGTAATGGTAAAATTAATCTGAATAAATATAAAATATTTGACAGGCTGCAACAATTATTTTTCACTGGAGATGATATCTCAAGGAATTTCAGAGAGACTAATCGGCAGTACAATGCTATGTCCTTCGTTTCATTTGGTGCCAATGTTACTGTGCCACACGCACACGGTCCACATTGTTTTAAAATGTATGGAATTGCACATCATCGCATTTCTTCGTTATATTCCAAAATTATAAGCGACGGTTTGCGGCCAGTTGTATTAGACTCCTCAGAGTTCTTGAATTTCTTGGAGCTAAATGACTGGCCGCCACATACTCCAAACGCTTGACCCGTTATTCTGCTTAGAAATCTGAACGTTTCCCAAGGACTCCTAAATGCAACCATATTGCTTGGATATGGAAATAATAGGTGCAGTTAAAATTAGGCAGAGAGGTCTAATCCTTCGTCTTGATTTAACACCGTCCGATAAAACACTATCATTTTCTTTTAAGAGGCAATATTGTCCAATTCATTTGGCATACTTTATCACTATCAATAAAGCTCAAGGGGAAACTCTGGGACGTATAGGCCTCAATTTGCCCCAACAATTTTTCAGTCATGGCCAGCAGTATTTTGCAGTGTTGAGAGTGCAATCATTTGACGCCCTTATAGTTTTAATAGAGTCAAAAAATAATCGTACAAAAAATGTACAGTAGGCCTATATAAGAAAATTCTTCAGTAAATATTTTTCTATTGACCGTCATGTTTTGACGGGTTTCAACTAGTCTATATATTTAAAACACTAAGCTGTTTTTTGTACACACGAGATTGTGAAAACGACTTAACCGATTGGCTTCGTAAATCATTCTAACGAAAGCTCTTAGCATGCAGATTTGCAGGGTGTCTTTCAAATAAACAAATATGTTATCATATATTTTTAAATTTATAAACAAAACTGCAAAATTATTGGATCAAGCGCATGCGCAGAATCACCTTGGTTAATGACAGACATGGCGGATGTCCACCGCGTTTTAATGTAATAGTTATTTATAAGAATTATAATAAAGGAGGGGAATATTGAATATGAAGTTTCCACGATATAAACAGAAATAGAATATTATAAAAGAAAGACAGGAAATATAGAAGAACTTATACTGACTGTTGAGTGTGAATGTTGCTTAAGTACCTTAATATTGCGCCACGTCTCCAGTGATTCGGTAGCTCAGGTGGCAGCGCTGAAGTCTTAGTTTGTGCATCTCCCTATGGAAGCAGTTCGAATCCCACCTCCGCCACATATTTTTATTTCCCAATTATTCTTTCTGGCTATTGGTAATACATTGTCTTAACATATTTTACCATTATTATTCCCGTAAAGTAAGGAATTCTCCACGATTTACGTTCCCATACACTTTTAAATGATTAAATAAAATATGGCCACAATCGCTTTCGCCATGAGAGACAATTGACGAACATAATTCATTTGATGGACTCAGACATCGTGGTCACTCATCCCCGTCTACTTTAGTGTGTGTGTGTGTGTGTGTGAGAAATTTTCTCTGATAACCTGTGTTATTGTGATGGCTGTACTGATGTGTGCATTTGTAATTAAAGTGGGGAATGGGAAATTGACGACCGAGGCTGTAAGTTAGGAACTATCCCGGTATTTACCTGCAGTGGAAGTGGCAAACCACGGAAAAGCACATCCTAGATTGTTGAGATGGGAATCGAACCTTGCCCTTCTTAGTTTTGCCTCAAGAGTGCGCCCCGTTCCAACCCTCAGACCAGAATTACATTTCTAGAGAAATGGCGGATAAAGGATCCTCCGTATCGTAGTGTGATCTTTGTTTTTGAGAATTAAAAAGAGGGGATTGAAGAACTTCAACAGGCGTTTGAGTTCGTTTGTTGTTTAAGTAACTTAATATTGCTTTGGAAGTCTGTTGACTGGGTGGCTCAGGGGTAACATTGCGGACCCAGGAATGAATTTAGCATAGTCGAAGGAGTTCACATCTCACCTCAGACATGTATTTCTATTTCCTAATTATTCTTTCTGGCTATTGGTAATTCATTGTCTTAACATATTTTACTTTTATTATTCCCGTACAGTAAGGAATTCTCCTCGATTTGCATTGCCATATACTTTTAAATTATTAAATAAAAGATGGCCACAATCGCTTTCGCCATGAGAGACAATTGACGAATATAATTCATTTGATGGACTCAGACATCGTGGTCACTCAGGCCCGTCTACTTTGGTGTGTGTGTAAATTTTTCTATGATAACCTGTGTTATTGTGATACCTTTACTGATGTGTGCATTTGTAATTCATGTGGGGAATGGAGAATTGACGACCGAGGCTTTAAGTTAGGAACTATCCCGGTATTTACCTTCAGTGGACGTGGCAAACCACGGAAAACCGCATCCCAGATTGTTGAAATAGGAATCTAACCTTGCTCTCCTTAGTTTTGCCTCAAGAGTGCACCCCGTACCAGTCCTCAGACCAGAATTAAATTTCTTGGCAAACCAGGGTTCGAACCCGGAATCCGGGGCGATAGCTCAGAATTTAGCCTTAAGATTTGGCTTCCCTGTGTTTATACGATTTTTGACAAGCACTGAACATATAGTCTAACCCTTAAACTCTCCATTACGGTGGCTGTCGAAGTGAGTCTATGCTCATTCCAGTAGTTGGCGAAGTATGCTCCCTTGCTTAATTTACTGTCATGGAAATGCAAAGGATTGTACCTACAACAGGTGATGGAAATTGCTTATTTAAAGCAGTTTCGTACTGTTTATTCCAAAATGCAGAACGTCATCCTGAGCTGCGTCTGCAAGCAAATTGCAAAAATTGTTGTTGGCATGAATAATTATAGGGATTTTATTATTGGCGATCAGTATCATCGCATTCTCATCAGCAACAAACTTGAGAATGAAAGTATCTGAACTTCACTGTATAAATGAATATTATTGTTTAATGATTATTTGTTTAGAGTACATAACAATGACTCTAACCACGCTGTTGATTTTGGCAATGGAAGTATTATGTGCCATTTAATATTTGGCGGCTGCGTTGATGCAGGCCACTATAGTGTTATTGAATATGACGCTAATTTGGAGAAAAATGCTACAATAAATATATCCATTTGACGAAAAAGAACATTAGCCACAAAAAAGTGGAAAATCGAAGAAAAATACGAAGCCACTTTTAAAATCCAATATAAATATGCCATTTCAGAAACAATTCCAGATATTATGCCGTACAGTGTAGGATCCTTGACGAACAAATGTAAACATTGTTCTGCACTGTATTTCTGTAGCGAGAAGTCTACGCTTGGTTACTTTGACCTTTGGTGTTGTAATGGCAAAATTGATCTGACTAAATATAAAATATTTGACAGACTGCAACAATTTTTCACTGGAAATGATACCTCAAGGAATTTAGGAGAGAATAATCGGCAGTACAACAAATGCTATGTCCTTGGTTTCATTTGGTGCCAATGTCACTGTGCCACATGCATACGGTCCATATTGTTTTAAAATGTATGGAATTGCACATCATCGCATTTCTTCGATAATGCATATTCCAAAATTATAAGCGACGGTTCTTGCGGCCAGTTGTATATATTAGACTCCTCAAAATTCTTGAATTCCTTGGAATTAAGGGATTTGCTTCCACATACTCCAAACGATTGACCCATAGTTATGCTCCTTAGAAAACTGAAGTTTCCTAAGGGCTCATAAATACTACCATATTAATTATAAGAAATGTGTACGAAAATTGCTTGAATTTGGAAATAATAAGTGCAGTTAAAATCAGGCGGATGATCTAACCCTTCGATTTGATTCCATATTAATTATAAGAAATATGCATGAAAATGCTTGGATTTGGAAATAAGTGCAGTTAAAATTAGGCAGAGAGGTCTAATCCTTCGACTTGATTTAACACCATAGGATAAACCAATCAATTTCTTTTAAGAGGCAACATTTTCCGATTCGCTTGGCATACTTTATCACAATCAATAAAGCTCAATGGGGAACTCTGGAATCTTTTGACGCTCTTAAAGTATCAATAGCGCCAAAAAATAATTGTACAAAGAACGTACACTGAAGAAAATGGAAATTGTAACATCCAGAAGGAGTGGTGCTACATTGCTGCAATTGAACATGCAGGACGAGTGTTCGGTTGTGATTCCATGATTACACTTTCAGGGCAATCTGACCGCAAGTTTAGACAACAATCAATACTGGATGTGCCCACCACGAGCTGCAATACATTGATGAATTCGGCGAGGCATGGAGTCAATAAGGCCCTGGATCGCTTTCTGAGGAATTGTGGCCCATGCTTGCTGCACTGCACGGGTCAGTTATTCCAGAGTTGTGGGTGGCTGAGGACGGTTGGCCAGTTGTCGACCCATCATGTCCCACACATGCTCAACAGGGCTGAGGTCCGGGGATCTGGAGGGCCATTCTAAGGTTGTGATGTCTGGAGATGCGTGCAGTGTGAACCCGGGCATTGTCCTGCTGAAACATCCCATTACCAATGTTCGCCATCATAGGGACAACCACTGGATTGAGTACCCTATCAACATACTGTCGAGCAGTCATAGTGCCCTCAACAGGCACTAATTGTGATTTCACATTAACGCCAAGAGCTCCCCAGACCATAATGCTTGGTGTTGGCCCCGTGTGCCTCTCGACAATAAGGTCTGGGCGGCTCCTCTTCCCGGTATGTCGGTGCACACGATTCTGGCGATCACTGCGGGCAAGACAGAAGCGCGATTCATCACTAAAGACGACCCTATGCCATTCGTCGACCCACGTCGATCGTTCTCGACACCAGGCCAGCCTTACACGTCGCTGTTGTGGGGTCAATGGAACACCTTCTGCAGGGACACGGGATCGTAAGCCAGCTGCACGCAGGCGATTACCAACTGTTAGTTGTGTAACGTGGGGTGCCACAGCTGCTCGAATTTGCGCTGTTGTTGCATGGGGTTCCATCCGGGCCATCCGAATGATGCGGCGATCCTCTCTCACAGTTGTCTGTCGCTGTGGGCCTGTGCCAGGTCTACGAGTGTGGGTACCTTTATTTGACCACTGCTGCCATACACGTTGTACCGTAGATGCCTGTCGGCCAACACGTGCAGCGCCAGTGCTTAGCGATAATCCAGCCTCACACAGCCCAATTATCCGACCCTTCTCAATCGGCGACAGTTGTTGATAGCGTGCTCTTCTCTGTCGTCGAGGCATGTTTGACGGGGAACACTTCACTGCACAGACTGCAAGTCAACTACGCTACACCGGTGTCCGTATACTGGAGTTGAATCCTCCGCGACCAATCACGTGGGGAGACCTGTAGCAACAATCCAATGGGTCTGAAACTTTGATCGTTTACATACCTACAAGGCATCGTTCCATATCTTGAAAATCAACACAAACGACCAATGCCTTCATGGTGTTGCAATTTCCATTTTCTTCAGTGTATATAAGAAAATTCTTCAGTAAATATTTTCTTATTGACCGTCATGTATTGACGGGTTTCAACTAGTCTATATATTTAAAACAGAAAGGTGATTTTTGTTACCACGAGATTGAGAGAACGACAGAACCGATTTACTTCGTAGAGCACTCTAACGAAAGCTCTTGGCCTCTAGATTTGCAGAGTGTCTATAAAATAAACAAATATATTACGGTATATTTTTGAATTAATATAGAAAATAGCAGAATTCTTTCCCCTCACGCATGCGCACAATCCGCCTGGGGTCATGACAAAATGGCGGTGAGAAGTCCATTAAAATGTAAGTTATTTAATAAGCTTGCATGTAATTGAAAACATACATTAACCAAGTTCTGACAATAAAATATAATAACAGTATGAACGTATACCAATGTGCAACATTGATTTATTTGGATAATGAAATGGATTATTTCCTTCAGACAGCGGCTTTTGATGATAATGAACGGCTGCGTCTGCTGCAAAACAAGAGTGCGCGATTAGCTATGTGGTTAAGTCGACAGACTGTGGTTCCAAGGTTCCAAGTTTCGATCCCAGCCCTCGCCGATATATATATATTTTTTTACCACTGAAATATTGTTTAATCAAGGAGTATCATAGTAAGGCTTTATGTCTGTTGAAGATACATATTTCTACATTCCCTCTCGGTATATTTTTGAATTAATATAGAAAATAGCAGAATTCTCGCCCCTCACGCATGTGCACAATCCGCCTGAGGTCATGACAAAATGGCGGTGAGAAGTCCATTAAAATGTAAGTTATTTAATAAGCTTCCATGCAATTGAAAACATACATTAACCAAGTTCTGACAATGAAATATAATAACAGTATGAACGTATACGAATGTGCAACATTGATTTATTTGGATAATGAAATGGATTATTTCCTTTAGACAGCAGCTTTTCAAGATAATGAATGGCTGCGTCTGCTACTGAACAAGAGTGCGTGAGTAGCTATGTGGTTAAGGCGACTGACTGTGGTTCCAAGGTTCACCGGTTCGATCCCAGCCCTCGCCGATATATATTTTTTTACCACTGAAATATTGTTTAATCAAGGAGTATTAGTAAGGTTTTATGTCTGTAAAAGATACATATTTCTACATTCCCTCTCAATACGTTTTATTTCCGTTTTACCATTGCATTACAGCATGTGATCAAAAGAGCAAACTGTTGTCCTCAGTACGCCGTACGCCGTTTAAATATCTGCAATCAGTTCCTATAACTGACAACAGATGGCAGTACATCGCCCATATAGATCCAGTAACTGACAGCAGATGACAGCACCATTGCATCGATGTATTTAAAACCCAAGACATGGCACGTTTTCACGTGATGGAGAATTATAAAGGAGGGGAATATTTAAGAAGGGAAATTTTGAGGAACATTAACCGACAGTTGAATGTGTAGGCTATGTTGTTTATGTACCTTAATATTGCAATTTCTTCCCAATGCTTCGGTGGTCAAGTTATTAGCGTCCTAGACTAAAAGTTATAATTATGCATCGTCGATATACTCTTAAATTATTAAAGAAAAAAGTAGTTTTCCAGGCACTCGCGCGTGTCCACAATTGCTTTCGCCATAAGAGACACTTGGCAAACATAATTCGTTTGAAGGGCTCCGACATCGTGGTCACTCAGCCCCGTGTACTTGGGTGTGTATTTGTGAAATTTTCTCTCATAACCTGTGTTATTGTGATGGCTGCATTACTGTGTGTATTTGTAATTAAGGTGGTAAATGGCAAGGAGACGGCCAAGGCCTTAAGTTAGGAACCATCCCGGTATTTGCCATAAGTGGAAGTGGGAAACCACGGAAAACCACATCCAAGATTGTCGAGGAGGGAATTAAACCTTCCTCTTCTTAGTTATACCTCAAGAGACTGAATGTGCCCCGTTTTTGCCCTCAGACCAGAATTCAATTTCTTGGCAGAGCAGGAAATGTAACCCGGGTCTCCGGGGCGATATACAAGAATAGGTGGGCCTCCATGTGTTAATACGATGTTTGACATGCACGGGACATATAATTCTAAAACTGCCTCCATTAGGGTGACTGCCGAAGTGAGTATTGAGTATAGTCCTATGGTCGTTCCAGTAGTTGGCGAAGTGATTCTATGTTCCACTGCAAAATGTACTGTCATAACCTATAACAGGTGATGGAAATTGCTTATTTAGAGCAGTTTCGTACTGTTTATAACAAAATGAAGAACGTCATTCTGAGCTGCGTTTTCAAGCTATCGCAAAAGATTTCGTTGGCAGGAACAATTATAAGGAATTTATTTTAAGCGATCAGTCTCATCGCATTCTCCTCCCCAACCAACTTGAGTATGAAAGTCTCTGGACGGTCATGTTGAACTTCATTGTATAAGACAATTGTTTAATGATTATTTGTTTAGAGTACTGAGTCTAACTACGCAGTTGATTTCGGCAATGGAAGTATTATTTGCCATTTAATATTTAGCGGCTCCGTTATTGCAGGACACTATAGTGTTATCGAATAATACGAAGCCACATTTAAAATCCAATATAAATAGGCCATTTCAGAAACAATTCCAGATATTATGCAGTAGCCTACAGTGTACTGTAAGGTCTTTGACGATCAAATGTAAACATTGTTCTACATTGTATTTCTCTTGCGTAAAATCTATGCGTGGTTACTTTGGTCTTTACTGTTGTGAGGGTAAAATTGATCTGCTGGATTATAAAATATTTGCCAAGCTGCAAAAATGTAATGATATTAATTTAAAAGTCATTGAACTTATATCCAGTAGTTCAAACACATACATCAGCGTTAACAGATTGGATACTGAAGATGAAAGCCAGCTACTTCATTTCCCTATTATTGAATTTTTCAATTCCTTGGAAATAAGTGATTCGCCTCCACATACTCCGAACGTTTGAGCCATAGTTATGCTCCTTAGAAATCTGAACGTTTCCCAAGGACTCATATATGGTAATATATTAATTGTAAGAAATATGTAAGAAATTGCTTGGATTCGGATATAATAGGTGCAGTAATATTAGGCAGAGAGCTCAAATCCTACGACTTAGAAACTCTTGAACGTATTGGGCTATTTACCTCATCACGTTTTAAGTCATGACCAGCAGGATAGTAAAGGTACAAAAAAGGTCCCGTATGGGATGGTAAAGAATAAGAGGCGGAAGGATCCTACGGATTATGTTAGAATGGTGAACAAAAGGGGACAAGGGATAGAAAATAGGGAAGAACTGAAGAAAATGTGGAAAGAATATTTTGAAGAACTCCTGAACCCAAATGGAAACCACGGCGAGGAAGAAGAAATCGGGGAAGAGGTACAGTAGAAGAACTGCCAACAGAAAAGGACTTAACATGGAAAGAAGTGGAAGATGCAGTGAGGAAGATGTAATGAGGGAAGGCACCGGGTGTGGATGAGTTGAGTGTGGAGATGGTGAGAGCAGCAGGAGAGGTGGGGATACAATGGTTGTACCGAGTGATGAAGGCAGCATGGAAGGAAAGGAAGACCCCAGAAGACTGGAAAAAGGGAATAATTGTCCCGATCTTCAAGAAAGGTAGTAGAACAGAATGCAGAAACTATCGGGGAATAACACTGATGAGTCATTGTGCAAAGATGTTTGAGAAAGTTTTGGAAAGGAGAATTAGGACAAGGATAGAAGGAGGGATGAGGGAAGAACAACATGGCTTCAGAGCAGAAAGGTCCACAGTGGATTTGATTTTTGCTATAAGTCAGTTACAAGAACAGCACTATGAGTATGGAACAGATCTACTGATGGCCTTCCTGGACATTGAGAAAGCATATGACAGTGTATGCAGAAACAAAGTATGGAAGTCCCTGGAGGATAGAGGAGTAGAAAAATGGACTATAAGGAGGATAAAGGAGATGTACAAGGGACGCGTGAGCTGTGTGAAAGTGGGAGGAGAGAGATCGGACTGGGTGGAACAGAGAAACGGCCTGAAACAAAGAAGTGCACTGTCACCGTTACTTTTCATTGTGGTGATGGATGACATAATGACCCGAGCGGCACAAGTAATTGGGGAAGGAAAGATGAAAGCAATGGTGTTTGCGGATGATTTGATGATTTGTGGAAACAAGGAGGAGGAGGAGGTACAGGAACAGTTGGACGTGTGGGAAGGAATAATACAAGGATATGGGATGAAATTTAGCATAAATAAGAGTGAGATGGTGATCACAACAAGGAAGAAGGAAAGGACCACAACGGGAATAACAATTGGTGGGGAACAGCTGAAGAAAGTGGAAAGTTTCAAGTATCTGGGAAGCCTGATACAAGAGAATGGAAGAAACGGTAGAGAAATAAATGAGCGGGGAAGACAGGCAGAAGCATTCCGGAGGAGTGTGAGAAGCATGTTATGGAGCAGGGATGTCCCTCAGAACAGCAAGTAGATCATATATCGTACTATGTCCCTATCCTGACGTATGCCTCGGAGACCTGGGTTATGAAAGGAAGGGAGAAGAGCAAAATACAGGCCAGTGAGATGAGGTTCTTGAGAAGCAGTATTGGAGCTACAAAGAGGGACAGAATAAGAAATGTGAGGACCAGAGAATTAATGAAGGAGGAACCATTACAGGATGGTATAGAGAAATCTAGACTTAGATGGTATGGACATGTAAAACGAATGGAGGAGAAGAGGATACCCAGGAGGATACACGAGACGAAGTGGGAAGGAAAGAGACCAAGAGGGAGACCGAGAGACAGGTGGCTGAAGGGGGTGGAAGAAAGCGTGAAGAAGAGAGGAGAAGACTGGCCAAGGGTGGAGGCTGAGAGATGGTGGGAAGACAGAAGACGTTGGAGAGGCTTGTGTTCCAAACAGACCCGGCCAGTGGCTGGAAACTGTGCAAGATGATGATGACCTCATCACGTTTTCAGTCATGACCAGCAATATGTTGCAATGCTGAGAGTGCTATCTTTTGACGCCCTTAAAGTTGCAATAGTGCTAAAAAGTAATCGTACAAAGAATGTAACTTATATAAGAAGCTTCTTCAGTAAATTTGTTTTCCATTGTCCGTCATGTTTTGACGGGTTTCATCTATTAGTTTATTAAATTAAATTAGTTTTCTGGGAATATCTCAAAAACTGTTGGTCTTCGGTCCTTAAAATGTGGTTTTCGGGGCCCCGAGTTTTGTCTCTCACATTGAGGGGCTGAAAATGATTTTTGTCTCGTCCTTCTACTCCTATTTCAGCATGTATTTTAAGGGGGTAGGCCCCCTTTTATGAGAGGTACGGAGAAAAGTTACATCAATGGTTAGTGTCGTGCCTCTGATGGATATCTGTACCAAATTTTACGTTGATACACCCAGCCGTTCTCGAGTTATAAGGGAACAAATATGTCCACAGACAAACAAACAAATAAACAGACAGACAGACAAAAACTTTATTTTCGCGGGCATCCATCTTAAAACAGTCTGAAACGCGTAAACAACTCAAATTTCCGTAGAAATTCAGAGAAAAATACACAAATTTTCATTTTTATATAATAGAGATATACTGCACCGCTCGGTGTTGACGGTGTTTTATTGCACAGATTTTGGTTTTACTCGCTAACCGTTGGAGATACACCAAAAGAGATAAGGACCTTTCGGATAGGAAATTAAATTTCAAAGCCCATATGTACCATCAAAAGTTTGCTGTTTCCTACCGTTTTCCTCTTTTTATTTGATATGGAAATAGGAAATTTTGAAAACAAACGGTCTAGTGACGTCACTAAAATGGTCGCCATTTTTTAATAGTGCAAAATTTCGAAATAAAAAGTATCCTATATGTAAACCTGGTAAATCAGCTACATCCATGCAAAATTTAATTTAAATCGGACCAGTGGTTCTTGCGTTATCTGATCCTGTCTACACACTGTGCACTTGTGATCCAACCACTCGTGTATCCAATGCCACTGCTAAGCTTGTTAAACTGTCATCTATTCCAAAAGAAGAGGGAAGATGTCTTATTCCGAGAGATGCTGTTCCTCCGAGATTGTATGGTCTTCCAAAAATCCATAAGCAAGACGTCCCTCTTCGACCAATTGTTAGCACAATAGGTTCTCCAACTTATGCTCTTGCGCAATATCTCAGCAAGTTGCTTCAGCCGCATTTGGGGCGCACACAGTCCTACATTAGGGATTCAACCCATTTCGTCGAAAAATTGTCAACCATCGCCGTTCAACCAAATGCTATTTTGGTGAGTTTTGATGTAGAGTCCTTGTTTACCAGAGTGCCGGTGGACTCGGTCATGTCACTGATCAAGGATTTGTTTCCTGAGGACATTGCCCGATTATTCCACCACTGCTTGTGTTCCAGTTATTTCTTGTGGGATGGTAAATATTACGAGCAGACTGATGGTGTGGCCATGGGAAGTCCACTCTCGCCTGTCGTGGCAAATTTTTTCATGGAACATTTTGAGGGGGAGGCTATATCTTCGGCGTCTTTCAAACCTGTGATTTGGTGGAGGTATGTGGATGATACGTTCGTGGTGTGGGAGGAGGGTTCTGAGAAACTGAACCACTTTCTGAACCACCTAAATCAGCTGCATCCTTCAATCCACTTCACAATGGAGCTAGAGTCAGGTGGATGCTTACCTTTTTTGGATGTTCTTGTGAGGAGGAAAGCGGATGGCTCCATGGGGCACAGCGTCTACCGTAAGCCAACTCACACTAACCGTTATTTACATGCGGACTCCCACCACCACCCAGCACAAAAACAAGGAATTATAACAACTCTAGCCAAAAGAGCGGAACGTATTTGTGAGGCATCAACTCTTCAGGAAGAGTTACATGCCTTACAAACCATGTTTAAGGGTAATGGCTATAATGAATCCACTATATATAGGTCCCTACATCCCAGAAGGAGGGATAGACAACCTTCTCAGAGCTCCGACGTGAGAGGAACTGCTTACCTCCCTTATATTCACAGCACCACTGACCGCGTTGCTAAGATTCTCCGCAAGCACAAGATAAGAACAGTTTTCGGCACTATGACGAAAATTGGTCAACGTTTAGCATTAAACAAAGATAAATTGTCTCCATTACTACAACCTGGGGTGTATGAAGTCCCTTGTACTTGCGGAAAAATCTACATTGGACAAACAAAACGTTCCATTGCAACTCGCATCAAAGAGCATCAAAGGAACATCCGTCTAAACCAACCTGACATATCAGCTATAGCTGAACATGCCCTGTCTTCAGGGCACGATGTATGTTTCAAGGATGCTCATGCGCTTGCCCTTGTTAAGCACAACTGGTCTAGAATTATAAGGGAGGCAGTTGAAATTCGTAAAAATCCCAATAATTTTAACAGAGACACTGGATATCAGCTAAGTGACACTTGGCTACCAGTTATTAAGGATCTAGGGAGATAGTTCCTCTCAGTTTCTCTGTTCTTCACATATTTGTACATTTTCCCTCTAGGGCTCAGAGCCTGGATTTGATCTCCTTTGTTCGTCACTGGAGGAGTTTCCATCTGTTTTTTCGCCGTTGACTGTATGACGTTAGGTATTGTTCAGATACACTTCCCTTTTGTTTATGTTTCCTTATATCCATCTAACCCCCCCCCCCACCTCCCCCCCCCTCCCCCCCCCCTCCTCATTCTTCGAGGAGTTTCTATATTTTCACACCGACCCCTTTACCTTCTGGTTACTTACTACTTTGTCCGCCGTTCCACCATGGTCCATACAGTAATTTCTGGCAGCTGCTCTCTGGTGACGAACAGAGGAATTTATCTATATTTTTTGTAATCTCATTGATATACTTTCTTTGGCCACATTGTTTATTTCCATTGAAAAAGGAGGCAAGGTTTCTCCGAAACGTATGGTTTAAATTAAAAATACACACGGCATTAGCCCAAAAGCATGAATTGTTTATATAATAATCCGGACCGTGAAAGCCTTAATATGCAAATTAGAAACCTCTATGGGGAGGAAGTTGTTCGACAATCATCTAAATTTAGTAAGTTGAGGCGAAGAAGGAGCTCTCTCCTTTCATCGTTGTCCTTCTTTCTTAGATGCAGGGATCATAACATCATTCCCAACTGTGTAAAATTGAAGCAAACTTTACACACTCATAAAGCTATGAGAATTTATCAGCGCGCTAGCAAGGCACTCGTTATCGAGAGGATCCAGAACTCTCGTACTGAATTGGACGCAGTTTCCCGTGAGTTATTACACTTACATCTGCTTCTTAGTAGCATTCTCTCAGAGGAATTGTGGCTGTTCTTTGAACGTATCTCCGCTATTCAGGCCGAGAATAATTTTTGTCGGGCTGTAGATAGACAAAGAGCTAAGTTCCTTCGATTGTCCTCGAGACAAACAGCTCCTCGTACGGTTCTTGATACTAGTAAAGTTGTAGTCAATCTTTCTAATACCCCTTTAGATGACTATCAAACAACTTTACTAAGCAGAGGTCTCAACTTTGCTCTCGCACCCTTCAAAATTCCTACAGAGGAGTTGATCACATCCGTTGAGGCTGCCATCTACAATTTACCTCCAGATGAAGCTGAAGAAGTTAGACAAGAAAGTGTGAGGATATTAAGATCCTCGAAAGTACCCGCACCCAATTTAACTCGGGGTGAAAGAAAGGCATTGAAGGAACTAAGAAATAATGACACCATTTCTATTCTTCATGCTGACAAGGGAAATGCGACAGTGGTGATGGATACCGTTGAATATAAAAGTAAAATCTCGATTCTGTTATCTGATCCTGTCTACACACTGTGCACTCGTGATCCAACCACTCCTGTATCCAATGCCACTGCTAAGCTTGTTAAACTGTCATCTATTCCAAAAGAAGAGGGAAGATGTCTTATTCCGAGAGATGCTGTTCCTCCGAGATTGTATGGTCTTCCAAAAATCCATAAGCAAGACGTCCCTCTTCGACCAATTGTTAGCACAATAGGTTCTCCAACTTATGCTCTTGCGCAATATCTCAGCAAGTTGCTTCAGCCGCATTTGGGGCGCACACAGTCCTACATTAGGGATTCAACCCATTTCGTCGAAAAATTGTCAACCATCGCCGTTCAACCAAATGCTATTTTGGTGAGTTTTGATGTAGAGTCCTTGTTTACCAGAGTGCCGGTGGACTCGGTCATGTCACTGATCAAGGATTTGTTTCCTGAGGACATTGCCCGATTATTCCACCACTGCTTGTGTTCCAGTTATTTCTTGTGGGATGGTAAATATTACGAGCAGACTGATGGTGTGGCCATGGGAAGTCCACTCTCGCCTGTCGTGGCAAATTTTTTCATGGAACATTTTGAGGGGGAGGCTATATCTTCGGCGTCTTTCAAACCTGTGATTTGGTGGAGGTATGTGGATGATACGTTCGTGGTGTGGGAGGAGGGTTCTGAGAAACTGAACCACTTTCTGAACCACCTAAATCAGCTGCATCCTTCAATCCACTTCACAATGGAGCTAGAGTCAGGTGGATGCTTACCTTTTTTGGATGTTCTTGTGAGGAGGAAAGCGGATGGCTCCATGGGGCACAGCGTCTACCGTAAGCCAACTCACACTAACCGTTATTTACATGCGGACTCCCACCACCACCCAGCACAAAAACAAGGAATTATAACAACTCTAGCCAAAAGAGCGGAACGTATTTGTGAGGCATCAACTCTTCAGGAAGAGTTACATGCCTTACAAACCATGTTTAAGGGTAATGGCTATAATGAATCCACTATATATAGGTCCCTACATCCCAGAAGGAGGGATAGACAACCTTCTCAGAGCTCCGACGTGAGAGGAACTGCTTACCTCCCTTATATTCACAGCACCACTGACCGCGTTGCTAAGATTCTCCGCAAGCACAAGATAAAAACAGTTTTCGGCACTATGACGAAAATTGGTCAACGTTTAGCATTAAACAAAGATAAATTGTCTCCAATACTACAACCTGGGGTGTATGAAGTCCCTTGTACTTGCGGAAAAGTCTACATTGGACAAACAAAACGTTCCATTGCAACTCGCATCAAAGAGCATCAAAGGAACATCCGTCTAAACCAACCTGACAAATCAGCTATAGCTGAACATGCCCTGTCTTCAGGGCACGATGTATGTTTCAAGGATGCTCATGCGCTTGCCCTTGTTAAGCACAACTGGTCTAGAATTATAAGGGAGGCAGTTGAAATTCGTAAAAATCCCAATAATTTTAACAGAGACACTGGATATCAGCTAAGTGACACTTGGCTACCAGTTATTAAGGATCTAGGGAGATAGTTCCTCTCAGTTTCTCTGTTCTTCGCATATTTAAAATTGTACATTTTCCCTCTAGGGCTCAGAGCCTGGATTTGATCTCCTTTGTTCGTCACTGGAGGAGTTTCCATCTGTTTTTTCGCCGTTGACTGTATGACGTTAGGTATTGTTCAGATACACTTCCCTTTTGTTTATGTTTCCTTATATCAATCTAACCCCCGCCCCCCCCCCACCTCCCCCCCCCCTCCTCATTCTTCGAGGATTTTCTATATTTTCACACCGACCCCTTTACCTTCTGGTTACTTACTACTTTGTCCGCCGTTCCACCAAGGTCCATACAGTAATTTCTGGCAGCTGCTCTCTGGTGACGAACAGAGGAATTTATCTATATTTTTTGTAATCTCATTGATATACTTTCTTTGGCCACATTGTTTATTTCCATTGAAAAAGGAGGCAAGGTTTCTCCGAAACGTATGGTTTAAATTAAAAATACACACGGCATTAGCCCAAAAGCATGAATTGTTTATATAATAATCCGGGCCGTGAAAGCCTTAATATGCAAATCTACGAATCTGTTACAGCAATTAAACTGAAATTTTGTATGTTGATAGAGACAATTAACATGAGTAGGATATTCGAAAATAGGCTGTATAGTTCTTCACGGAACTACTTGTTATATATTAGTATGATAATGCTTACTGCCATGTTAGTAAGCAACAACAATAACACACTAAACTTTCAAAAAAAATCTAAAGTATTCTAAGGTACTCTCAAGTCGTACTCTTACCTCTATCCCATGCCTAGTCAAGAACATTATATTTTTTTTTCCAAAAAAAGGTGAATGGGGAAAGTAGACTATATGTTTAAATTAAAAAAAATCATATAAAGTCATATGTTAACTCTAACACCTACGTTTATCGCATTCTTAGTCGAAAAATATTAAATTTTTTAATATTTTTCAAAAAAATATTTGGAAAGTAGACTATATTTTGAAAACTAATCATCCTATAAAGTCATATATAGACTCAAACCAATGGCTTTTATATCCTTAAACGTTAGAACAAAATATGGAATGTTTGACATTTTTCCAAAAATGTCCATCTTAAAAAATGGGCTATATATTGCAAACTAGGAGTTTTACAAAAAAGTGTGTCTGACATAAATGGCAGGTATTTACCCCCTCTACCCACAAACCAAGTTCCATATCTCTGGGACAAAATCCAAAAATGTTTTAATTGTGAAAGTAGGCGATATTTTGAAAACGTATCATTCTTAAAAGTTATATATAGACTCAAACAAATGTTCTTTAAGGTATTTAACGTTAAAACAAAACTTGACATTTTTTCATTTTTCCCAAAAAAGTCCATTTTTCAAAATTGTCTATGTTGGCTTTTATTGGTGGCTTATGATGGTGGCTTATGGTGGTGGCTTAAGGTGGCTTATGGTGGCTTATGGTGGTGGCTTATAGTGGAGGCATGTTGATGGCTTATTCTTGGTGGTTTACGTTAATACCTTATTTCTAATGGCTTATTTGACAAGTTATTTTTGTCAATGTATTTAGAGGATTTTTCTCTTGGTCTTGGAAAGTATCTCAACCCTTTTTTTATGGTAGCATAATGCTTACCGCCATGTTTGTAAGCAACAACAACACACTAAAATTCCAAGAATCCAAAGTACTCTAAGGTTAATGATTGTCTCTCAACTCCATTCAACGCCTAGTCAAAAACATATATTTTTCAATATTTTCGAAAAAGGTAAATTGGGGAAGTAGGCTATATGTTTAAACTAAAATCATATCAAATCATATGCTAACTCTAACACCTACGTCTATCCCACTCTCAGTCAAAAAATATATTATTCTTCAAATTTTTCCAAAACAATATTTGGAAAGTAGGCCATATTTTGAAAATTAATCATCGTATAAAGTCATATATAGACTCAATGGCTTTTATATCCTTAATCGTAAGAACAAAATATGGAATTTTTGACATTTTTTTCCAAAAATGTTCATTTTAAAACGGGGCTATATTTGGAAACTAGGAATTTTACAAAAAAGTTTGTTTAAAGTAAATGACAGGTATTTACCCCCACTATCCACAAACCAAGTTCCAGGTCTCTGAGACAAAATCCAAAAAAGTTCAATTTGGAAAATAGGCGATATTTTGAAAACTAATCATCCTAAAAAGTCATATATAGACTCAAACCAATGGCTTTTATGTCCTTAATTGGTACAACTAAACTTAACATTTTTTCAGTTTTTCCAAAAAAGTCCAATTTTCAAAATTGTCTATATTTTGGGAACTAAGAATTTTACAAAAAAGTTTGTTTAACGTAAATGAAAGGCCTTTACCCCCTCTACCCCAAAAAGAAATCAGGTCCCTAGGACAGAAACTGTGCAGTAGTGGTTTTTGGAGCGTTTTACAGCCACCTCCACCTCCCCACCTCACAAGATGGCGGCCGTAGCTTAACTTAACCTAGCCTAACCTAACAAGATGGCGGCCGTAGCTTGACTTAACTTAGCCTAACCTAACAAGATGGTGACCGTAGCTTTACTTAACCTAACTTAACCTAATCTAACTTAACCTAAACCTACGAGGTGCGATAAAAAATTCTAAATGGTGGTCATAGCTTAACTGAACTTAGCCTAACCTAACCTAACCTAAACCTACGAGGTGTGATCATAAAGTTTCAAGATGGCGGTCGTAGCCTAACTCAACCTAACCTAACCCTACGAGGTGTGATCATAAAGTTCGTAAATGGCTGCAGTAGCATAACTTAACCTTTGATTGATCCCTGTTGATTGACCCCTTTTGATTGATCTCTGTTGATGTATCCCTTTGGACTGGTCCCTGTTGACTAGTCCCTTTGGACGGGTCCTTTTTGAAGGGAGTCATTTTTTATGTTTTACTTGTCTCAGAGGACTGGTCCTTGTTGACTAGTCCCTTTGGACGGGTCCTTTTTGAAGGGAGTCATTATTTTACTTGTCTCGGAGGACTGGTCCTTGTTGACGGGTCCCTGTGGGCGGGTCCCTTTGACATAATTTGGATAAAATGCATGGCCCAGTCCATAGGGATCAGTCCAAAGGGACCCGCCCACAGGGACCCGTCAACAAAGACACGTCCTCCGGGACCCGTAAAAAGAAAAATGACTCCCTTCAAAAAGGACCCGTCCAAAGGGGCTAGTCAACAGGGACCAGTCCAAAGGGATACATCAACAGAGATCAATCAAAAGGGGTCAATCAACAGGGATCAATCAAAAGTTAAGTTAAGCTACGGCAGCCATTTTGGAACTTTTTGATCACACCTCGTAGGATTAGGTTAGGTTTAGATAAGCTACGACCGCCATCTTGGAACTTAATGATCACATCTCGTAGGTTTAGGTTAGGTTAGGTTAGGCTAGGTTCAGTTAAGCTATGACCACCATTTTGAAAATTTTTTGATCGCACCTCGTAGGCATAGGTTAGGTTAGGTTAGGTTATGTTAGGTTAAGTAAAGCTACGGCCACCATCTTGTTAGGTTAGGCCAGGTTAAGTCAAGCTACGGCCGCCATCTTGTTACGTTAGGCTAGGATAAGTTAAGCTACGGCCGCCATCTTGTGAGTTGGGAGGTGGAGGTGGCTGTAGAACACACCAAAAACCACTACTGCACAGTTTTTGTCCTAGGGACCTGAAATTTATTTTTGGGAAGAGGGGGTAAAGGCCTTTCATTTACGTTAAAGAAACGTTTTTGTAAAATTCTTAGTTCCCAAAATATAGACAATTTTGAAAATTGGACTTTTTTTGGAAAAACTTAAAAAATGTTAAGTTTTGTTCTACCAATTGAGGACATAAAAGCCATTGGTTTGAGTCTATATATGACTTTTTAGGATGATTAGTTTTCAAAATATCGCCTACTTTCCAAATTGAACTTTTTTGGATTTTGTCCCAGACACCTGGGACTTGGTTTGTGAGTAGTGGGGATAAATACCTGTCATTTACGTTAAACAAACTTTTTGTAAAATTCCTAGTTTCCAAAATATAGCCCCATTTTAAATTGAAAATTTTTGGAAAAAATGTCAAAAATTCCATATTTTATTCCTACGATTAAGGATATAAAAGCCATTGGTTTGAGTGTATATATGACTTTATAGGATGATTAGTTTTCAAAATATGACCTAATTTCCAAATATTGTTTTGGATAAATTTGAAGAATATTGAATGTTTTGGAAAAATTTGAAGAATATTATATTTTTTGACTGAGAGTTGGATAGACGTAGGTGTTAGAGTTAGCATATGATTTGATATGATTTTAGTTTAAACATATAGCCTACTTCCCCAATTTACCTTTTTTGAAAAATTTGAAAAATATATAATGTTTTTGACTAGGAGTTGAATGGAGTTGAGAGACAATCATTAACCTTGGAGTACTTTGGATTCTTGGAATTTTAGTGTGTTGTTATTGCTTACAAACATGGCGGTAAGCATTATGTTGTTATAAAAAAAGGGTTGAGATACTTTCCAAGACCAAGAGAAAAATCCTCTAATTACATTGACAAAAATAACTTGTCAAATAAGCCACAAATAAGGTATTAACGTAAACCACCATAAATAAGCCACCAACATATGCCCCGACTATTAGCCACCACCATAAGCCACCATAAGCCACCACCATAAGCCACCACCATAAGCCACCTTAAGCCACCACCATAAGCCACCATAAGCCATCACCATAAGCCATCATCATAAGCCACAACCATAAGCCACCATAAGCCACAACCATAAGCCACCATAAGCCACCAACATAAGCCACCAATATAAGCCACCATAGACAATTTTGAAAATTGGACTTTTTTCGGAAAAATGAAAAAAATGTCAAGTTTCGTTTTAACGTTAATTAACTTAAAGAACATTTGTTTGAGTCTATATATGACTTTTAAGAATGATACGTTTTCAAAATATCGCCTACTTTCACAATTAAAACATTTTTGGATTTTGTCCCAGAGATATGGGACTTGGTTTGTGGGTAGAGGGGGTAAATACCTGTAATTTATGCCAAACACACTTTTTTGTAAAATTCCTAGTTTGCAATATATATCCCATTGTTTAAAATGAACATTTTTGAAAAAAAAATGTCAAAAATTCCATATTTTGTTCTAACGATTAAGGATATAAAAACCATTGGTTTGAGTCTATATATGACTTTATAGGATGATTAGTTTTCAAAATATAGCCTACTTTCCAAATATTTTTAAGAAAAATTTAAAAAAATTATAATATTTTTCGACTAAGAATGCGATAAACGTAGGTGTTAGAGTTAACATATGACTTTATATGATTTTTTTAGTTTAAACATATAGTCTACTTTCCCCATTCACCTTTTTTGAAAAAAAAATATAATGTTCTTAACTAGGCACCTTAGAGTACTTTAGTTTTTTTTTTGAAAGTTTAGTGTGTTGTTGCTTACAAACATGGCAGTAAGCATTATGTTGTTATAAAATGGACTGATATACTTTCCAAGACCAAGAGAAAAATTCACTAAATGCATTGACAAAATTACCTGTCAAATAAGCCAACACAAACGCCAAAATATAAACCAACACTAAAGCCAACACACTAAAAGCCAACCTAAAAGCGAACACAAAAGCCAACATAAAAGCCAATATACAGAATAAGCCAACACAAAATGCCAACAATAGACCCCACACATAAACTAATACATAAGCTAAATTGTAAAATGTTAAACACTTGCATGGTATTACATTTTAGGTAATGCATGCGAAACATGAACTGACGTGTCTGTTGTATGAGAAGGACTCGTCAACAATGACCTGTCAACAATGGACACTGCTTGCACATATTTAATTACTACCCACCTCTCCCCACTCCTAATGCAAAATGAACATGTTAAACACAAATTGGAAAAATCCATGTTTCCGTATTGACAAATAGAAAAAAAACATTAAACTGAAATTTTAAAAACCGTAAATGGGAATTTGGTAAATTGACAATTGTGAAAACAACAAATTGGAAAACCCATGTTTCCATATTATGAAATTGAAAAACTTAAAACTGACATTTAAAAAAACTGAAAATGGGAAATTGGAAAATTGACATTTGTGTAAACAACAAAATGAAAAAAATTATCCGGTTGGGGTAGTGATCATGTTGTACAGTAACCTATAAGACTAACATAAGGATAGTTGCATGACATGTAAAACACAAATTGTAAAAATCCATGTTTCCATATTGACATATAGAAAAAAAAACATTAAACTGAAATTTAAAAAACTGTAAATGTGAATTTGGTAAATTGACAAATGTGAAAACAACAAATTGGAAAATCCATGATTCTATATCATGAAATTGAAAAACTTTAAATTGATATTTTAAGAACCGTAAATGGGAAATTGTGAAATTAATAAATGTGTAAACTACAAAATGCAAAATCCATGTTTCCATATTATGAAATTGAAAAACTAAAAACTGACATTAAGAAAAAACTGAAAATGGGAAATTGGAAAATTGACATATGTGTAAACAACAAAATGATAAAAAATATCCGTTTGGGATAGTGATCATGTTGTACAGTAAACTATAAGACTAGCATAAGGATAGTTGCATGTACCTTATATACTTTGTGTATGTGCATTAGCCTTTGGATTAGCTTAAGTTAAGTTTGGTGAAGTTAGCTTTAATGAGGGTAGGTATGTGACCTTGTAGTTTACTCTTTTAGGAAAATGTAAAAAAGTAAAATCTAAAAATCTAAAAATCTTAAATTTAAAATGTAAAATCTAAAAAAAAAAAAAAAATTAAAAAATATCTAAAATCTAAAATCTAAAATGTTAAAATGTTAAAATGTAAAATCTAAAATCTTTAATTGAGGTTTCTGCGGGTTATGACAACACGTTTATGACTTAGTCCATGTTTATGTGTGGTATCCAATTTCTGCTGACTTTGCATGATCATCACCCATTGTCTTTATCAACACCTGGGGTTTCAAATTACTGCAGCGTTTGTCATAGCAATAGAACTGTGCGCTCTCAGCCATGTCAGCAACATGACACCGGAAGGAACACCTGTGTAATATCCAATGACTGCTAACTTTGTATAATCATCACCCATTGTCTTGATGAACACCTGGGGCTTCAAATTACTGCAGCGTTAGTCATAGCAACAGAACTGTGCGATCTCTGCCATGTCTGTAAAATGACACAGGAAATAACAAGACGTCTTACTGCACGTACCATCTCCTCAGTTTTAACATCTTAAGAACAAGTATTATTCTCTTTCAACTACAAATGACTCGTTAGAACACATCCATCCACCAAGTTAGATCCCTTAACCTGCTCTCAAATGGCATGTGCCTCGTGTACTAGGGTGTGTGCATTAGCCCTAACCTAACGTTACGTACGAACTAAACAGAATGTGACTTGTTAGCTCTTATCGTGCACGTGCACAGGTGAACACTTGTGTGTTAGGTCATATTACACATGAACTTGCATTTTCTCACGTAAGTGCATTTCTCTGTTCCACAAGATACAAATTTGATTGCTGGATTGTATCTTGCATTGTTTATGCGTTATACCTTTGCCAGGTAGTTCTCTACATATAGCAATTTTACAACTGCTCTACCTACGCCTTTTGCTCTTTTGACTTTCTTACAGTCTAGTGTGTGATAGACAGCATTAACTGTATATCAAACCCAGTTCACGTTTGTATCTGTAATCCAAGTAATAATTTGAAAAGACACAAATGTAATCAGTTTTAAACGTTATCTCTGTTTTGTTTTGTTTAATATGTTTATGACATGCATATTAACCTGAATTCGAACCCCTGGTGAAAAGGCTAACAGCTTAACCGCTGCACCACCATGCCCTTGTTTCTTAGTTCGACCCTTCTAGACCTCAGACCTGGAAATCGAGTTAAGACCACCAGTACAACAGCTAAAAGTGCTTACCACTGCAACACAAAGAAATGGATAGCTGGTAACATTAGACAAATGGAAATGATTATATTTCTGTTAGCAATGCATTTCGTCATCAGCCTACTGTCTGAGCACTGGTAGCAACACAGGTTAGTTTAGAACAAGCGAGTGTGTGTGTGTGGGTATAGATTATTAGCCTCAAGTATTTAAAACTTGTTGTGTGTAGCGACCATTTTGTCTCGGTAACCAATGAGCTTTTTTGAGTTTTAGCTATCATCTTTAACCAATCAATTACAGATAGTCTACTCTTAATTCTTGATAAATCAGAGTTTGCGTACACCGTTTCTCATTTATTAACCCATACCTGCAACCTATACTCTCTCTCTATACTGCAGTTTGATATGAAAACAAGTTTCAATGGTAAAAGACTTGTCAGTCACCATACATGTACCCTACACTAATTCTTTCTCTACCGAGCAATGTTTCATCACGCATGGTAAATATCTCACATGTTCGTATCCGATTATTAGTTTATAAAATCTCAGGTCGATGACTTTGATGTATTGAGTATTTTGGGTAAATTCATTGGCCATGGGAAAGGGTTGACCAATCTAAGTCCTATGACACCTCGCATGTTGATATTCGATTATTAGTTTATAAAATCTTGGGTCAATGCTGTTTTGGATTTTTGGAGTAAATTCATTGGTCATGGGAAATGGTTAACCATTCTAAGTCCTATGACACCTCACTTGACCCTCTCCAATGATTAGTTTATAAAATCATAGGTCAATGACCATGCTGTATTAGATTTTTGGGTAAATTCGTTGGCCATGGAAAAGGGTTGACCATTCTGTGTCCCATGACACTTCACTTGACCCTCTCTGATTATAAGTTAGCCAGATATTAACAAAAGTGTAGTTAGGCCCTTTTGACAAAAAATAAATCATAGCATTAGTGGTCATGGGCCAGTCCATAGGGACCAGTCCAAACGGACCGGTCTAAAGGGATTAGTCAAAAAGGACCCGTCAAAAAGGACCCGTCCCCAGGGGCTTGTCAACAAGGACCCGACAACAAGGACCCGTCAACAATGACCCGTCAACAATCACCCGTCCAAGGGACCCGTCCACAGGGTCTCGTCCACAAGGACCCGTCCACAGGGGCCTGCGTGTGCGTGCGGGGGAACATACGATTACGTCAGCAAATCATCTCATCTAGTTTCAAATTTAGCCACTACGGCGCGTGCAACACACAAGAGGTGCGTGGGAACATACGATTACGTCAGCGAAACATGAACTCACTTGTCTGTTGTATGAGTATCAGTTTAGTAGTGGCATCAAGCAGCTAAAGACGTTTACTTACACAATCCATCATTATGGTAAGCATTTCATTTTCTTATCATTATGGAAATCTCCTTATTAGAATAAATTGTTATAGTGGTTCTGGTCACTTATAGCTAAACTGTAATAGATATGATTTTTTTTGTTTCTTTATAGGCTACTACAATAAATATTCTCAATGCTATGGGGGGCAGAACTGTTGATTAGAGAGAAAAAAAGCTAACTGAATTACCAATGCATACTCTTTTCCGTATCATTAACATTCAAAAAGTGGACACAATGTATGGTGAACGTGTATTATGTGTTAGTGAAAATTTTCAGACTTTCCTTTCTGCACGTTTTAATGATATATGTCAGAAAAGTGTGCTCGAGGATCTAAATCGTGGTGGACATTCTCTATATCTAATTTATGAGGGTATAAAAAACAATAGATGTATTGTACATTCTGACTTTGAAGTTAGGTTAGGTTAGGTTAGGTTAGGTTAGGTAAGGTGGGATCTGGTTAGGTTAGGTTAGGTAAGGTTAGGTTAGGTTAGGTTAGGTTAGGTTAGGTGAAGTTGGGTTAGGCGGAATGGCTGTGGTATGAATCAAAAGCCAGCTCCTGTCAGTTTTGCCTCACAAGGTTGAGTGTACCCCATTCCAACCCTCAGTCTAGAATTAAATTTCTTGACAGAGCCAGGACTCGAACCCCAGCCTCCACAGTAACAGCCAAGAATGCTAGCCACTACACCAAGAGGTGGACAATATAAGGCTGGTCTTGAATGTGCATGATCAATCAATAATTACCTCATAATTACCGAACAAATCCTAAATTTGAAATCAATAATTCGCCACAGAGCGCTGAACGGCAAAAGTATAGTGGTTTCATTCATTGACTTCAAAAAAGCCTTCGACTCGGTGGACAGAGGGACCCTAGATAAGATCATTAGAGAATTTGGAGTCAAAATCAAACTGGCCAATATTATCAGAGAAACCTTAACAGCCACGACTTCTAAGGTGAAGTTCATGGGAGAATTGTCTCAGTCATTTGAAATCAAGACAGGTGTGCGACAGGGTGATGGATTATCACCATTACTATTCAACTGTGTCCTCGAGAGGATTGTGAGAATTTGGAATTCTGAACTTGAAAATCAAGAGATAGCCCCGATCTGCCTAGGACGAAAAACGGGAGGAATCAAAGTCAATTGCTTGGCTTTCGCTGATGATTTTGCGATACTTTCAGAGAACCTAGAAGAAGCGGCCATACAGATCAACCTCTTAGAAAGGATCGCTAGCAAGACAGGGCTTAGGATCTCGAAAGAGAAGACCGAGTTCATGATGAATGACAAACATGGACCACAATTCCTTGAGACAGAGATTGGACGGATTCAGAGGGTGAAAAAGTTCAAATACCTCGGTGAAACCATACAAGAGAACGGCCTAGAGAAAGCTGCTGTAGAAGATCGTATCTCAAAAATGGAAAGAGCTTATGGACTAACTAAAATCATCTACAACAAGAAATGCATCTCATGGAATGCCAAACTAAAACATTACAACACGGTAGTAAAAACAGAATGTCTGTATGCCAGCGAATGCCTCTCGATGAATTACAAGTTGGAGAAGCTAGAGATCCTAGAAAGAAGAATACTACGGAAAATCATGGGCCCAGTCCAGACTGAAACCGGCTGGAAACTTCGGAGCAACAATGAAGTCTATAAAAATGTGGAGAGAATCTCAGAGACCATGAAGAAGAGGAGGTTATCGTTTCTCGGACACTTGTACAGAATGGACAAAACTAGACTAACCAAACAGTTATTCGACTACCTGTGGAGCAAGAAGACAACAACGACATGGATTAAGGAAGTTCGAAAAGATCTCGAAAATTCCAACATCCAGGAAGTTCAGATGTCAAACAGGGAAACATTTCGGTACATAATTCAAAATTTGGAAGGGTTTCAGGTCACAAGAACCACAAAGAAGGGAAGAGCCTGGACGGATGAGCAGAAGAAACAGCATAGCGCCCATATGAAGGAGTACTGGAGGAAGAGGAAACTTCAGGCAAAGAAAAAATGAAATTGTAGCGTGATCCGAAGTGGTCAATTCGCAAATAAAATAATAATAATAATAATAATAATAATAATAATAATAAGAAGAAGAAGAACAATAAATATTCCATTTAGCGACTACACGGTCGAACTCCCCCTGTGACATTATTCACGGTCTCAGGGCGTGGCGGCTATTTTGCCCATTAGCCACTGCGCCAGCTCTGAATGACCCCTCCATAAGAATAACATAGGGCAGGTTGCGAGCGGCAGCCATCTTGCCCTTTAGCCCCTGCGCCAGAACCGCCTTATATTTCCTACTGTTCTATCATAAATATTCATAAATATCTGCCGAGATTCTGTCGATTGACTTCTTCCTAGGAATTGTTAAGGCTCAGCATTTGTTCTCTACCCAATAATGAATCCCAAAAATTTGAAACATTGTTTTTCCTGAAGTAGCACCAACAGATAGCGCACAGGTACTATGTAGTATTATTTTGTTATTTTGGTGAAATAACACAAAATAGGCTGTTACAAACGCTTTAAAATTAAAATGCATCGAATTATCAACTTGTTATTCTTCAAATTCGATGCGTATAGAATGTCAACGTAAGGCAAATTAATTGGGCTCCAAATAGAACGGTTATGACAACTGGCGGAAAGATTTCGCATAAGAAATCCATTTATTGAACAGAGGCCTGGATTATAATTTCCGTGGAACTAATGTCATACGCCTGCTTCCTCCATGACGTTCGGGTGTGTTTATGTCAACAACAGCGTTCACTAAAATTTGAGTTGCTGATATTAAGGTACAGTGCTATTTCTTTTGCAATATTTTCCAGTTTGTTTATGCATAGCAACTACAATGGTTGATCCAATATAGGATACATTGTCTACTTTCAAATCATGTAGGCCCAGTCCATGTCCGACATGTTGGATTTTGAGTGCATGTCAGAAGCTATCCTTACCTAATTGGTCAATGAATGAAATTGTTGAGCTCCGATTGGTTGGAAAAACTGTATTAGAATGAATAGTAGTACTTTAACGATCCCCGTAATGATACGGTTTTCTGACATATTATATCTACATATCGACATCGTCGAACATAAAGATCCTTAAACACGTCATTTCAGTTGCCATGGTAACGTTTCAAACCTCATTATCTAAATATAGTAACAAATAGTATCCAAACTCACGACTACAAACTAGTAGCTGAATTAACATTCTAATATTAGACTCAAAACTCACGACTGCGGAGAGCACGTGTCTGCCCTTCAACCCATGTTTGTCCACCCAATTTTAGAATGGGATTTTCTTTGAATTGTTTTTAACAGGAATTATTAACCTAGCACAGACCAAATTCTACAACTATAGCACTAATGTTTAGACTACTCAGTCGTTCTCCTTGGTGTTAGGCCTTCAAATCTTCATTGGAATCATGGAGGTGGTTATTATGTGTTTGGATACAAAGCGACAGCCAATGGCCATTATCAAAACAATTGAAATGTGCCTAGTGAGCACGTGGAATGCTCATATCTGCCAAACCTATCCAGTTACTTAATCCTCGAGAACTGGTGCCGGGTCATTTTAACCCCTAGTGTGTCTCTCGCTTTTTGTCGTAGTCGTAAGGATTTTACACCTGGTGTCTTCCAAAGAAATATTCCCACTGCGGAGAGACTTGCCATATACAGACAGCTACATGAATGTGCTGCCAACCTAACATGAGGCGAGGTTTATTTATATTTTTAAAATTTAACATTCAGTAAAATTTGCCTAGATAGTGGCGACAAAGCAGTCATCTTAATTTTTTTGAACAAAGGATCTGATGACCAAGGTGTCCCTAGACCCTAAACATTGATCATCAAGAACGTGAGCTATGTTATTGTGCTGCACCAAAATAGCTGGATTTTCCTCTTATTTTTTTCAGATTGTCGGGAGTAACATAAGCCAAAAATTTTCACTCGAGGACTGGCGCCATGGGTAAATCTGACCCGACCGTAAATAATATAGAAATAACTTGAGTGTTCAAAAAGCTATGGGCATGTTACTTTTGCAGGGTGAAGTTCAAGGCTAGGAAGGAAGGTACAGTGAGCGACAGGAAATAAGGGCTGACCAAAACGAAAATATGGAGCAATATTTAAGCCCCGGGTCAAAGTACCCCTGCGCCAGTCCACCAGGGTTAAGTGTCAATTATGTTGGTCCTGTACAGAAACAAATGACTAGCGACTTATTTGACTTAACTCGGCAGTGGTGAGTGAATCCCGCACTTCTCGAAATGAAATGTTGTCATCGTTCAACTGTAGTGCGCAGCTACTCTCCCCTCTAGGTATTCCTCCGCCAATCCCTTACCTTCCATGCAGAATGTTGAGTTTGAGTCAGTCGTACACTAGAGTTATTAGCCTACTTTTCACATTTTGCAAAAATGAGGAAAAAGTAGACTTATGAAATCGGGCAAATGTGTGTCTGTCTGTCCTTCTGTCTGTCTGCCTGCTGTGTGTGTCCCCCCCCCCCTTCAACTCCTCAACGGCTGCAGAAATCGAAACAAAATTAGGTAGGATTAAAGATCTATACCTGAATATCTCACGGACGTATTTGAAAATTATATTAGTGCTACCAACTGCTGAAAAATCGCAATTGAAATTTGAGCTCCATGTTGGATATCTTTGAAGGTATGAATGAGAGCTATTTCAAAATTGACACACATATAGATAATAATATTGCAGTTTAATTTCCAAGAGGCCATACACAGCAGTGTTGCCAAAATGATTATAAGCTTGCTGATAAGTCCAAATTTTAAATGCATATAACTTCTACACTATCAATTGGATTTCAACCAAATTTCGTATGTGCTATGTGTACATAAGCAAATATGACTGAGCGTATTCTTAAGAGCCACCAGGGCTGCCAACTGTTAATAAATGCTCTCAATTTTTTTTATCCAAATACCCATATATCATAAAGTATGCAAGCCGACAGCTTTCAACTATTCACACGTATAGTACCTGACATTCTAAATTAATTAGGAGTAACGTATATACGTCAGTGCTACCAACATGATTCTAAGCCTGCTGAGAGGTTCAACTTTAAATACAGGTAACTTCTATACTATCATTTGGATTTCAACCAAATTTCGTGTGTGCTATGTGTACCATAACACATATGACTATGCCGATTCTTAAGTGTAACCAGGGCTGCCAACTGTTAATAAATACTGTCTCTATTTTTTCTACCCTATTATCAATATATCAGAAAGTATGCAAGCCAATAGCTCTAAGCTTTGCACACGTATAGTACCTGGCATTATAGATTAATTTGGAGTAACTAATATAGGCCTACGCCAGTGCTGCCAACATGATTCTAAGCCTGCTGATAGGTCCAATTTTAAAATGCACGTAACTTCTATACTAACTAATGGATTTCATTCAAAATTGACACAACAATAGATCATATTATTTCAGATTATTTCTGACCAATACATGTATGTCATTGTTGCCAACATGATTTTACGTGCGCTGTTAAATCCAAAGTTTAATTGCATGTAACGTCCATGCCATCCATTGGACTTCAACCAAATTTTGTATTCTGTACCTTAAGAGATGGAACTAAGATTATGTTCAGTCACCAGGGCTGCCAACTCTAGTTCTCTTATAGGCTGCATTATGCCAGGTATACAGTATTTCGAACTAATTAGAAATTTAGTTTTTTCGTCATTATTCTAGATAGATCCATCTAGATTAATCATTGGCATGAATCTTAAATTCTAAGAAAAGTAGGCTCTTTAGTTTGTCACGGAACTTCTTGTTTTTTCTCTTGGTAAGCAGTGCCCTCAGTGAGGGATTTGCTCACCACGCGAACGATGCCGGGTAAATAATAATAATGCTACGGGTTCTAAGTCCCATTTAACTACTGTGGTTTTAAGAGACACCGGGGCCGCATTTAACAATGGACCTTTACGAATAATTCCGATAACCAACACGACTCGGCTTACACAAGTACTTAACCCTTTATAGGGCAAAAGACTGGGCAATAAAATATTTGGTTTTGTTTTTCTGCACATTTGTAATTGGGAGTGATAGATGAGTAGGAATATGCAACAATTTTATAGGTGTGGATTCTATTTTATGAAATATGGGCTGGGAAATTAATATCCCACTGCCCATACCCGACAGTATGTTTTCTTAAATGAGCAATGGGGTAATAATCCCCCACCTCCAAATTATGATGATACTGTGTTTATCACTCAATAATGAGGTTTATATAACTGGATATAATATATAAAAACACCAATTACGCTCTATCATTTTTTAAAAACCGTAACTCCTACGCAACACAAGGTCAGTGACCAATATCATATTTGCCGAAAACTGCACAAAGAATATAAAAGTGATTTTGGAATGTTACAAGTTAATATATTCGAATATAATTCAATAAATTCAAAATAGTATTTACTAAAATCACAGAAAATTAATTTTAAAAATCTTCTATTCTGTGGCAAACATCCTGAGCAGGGTAATTATTTCTATTATAGCTGAAATATATTTACTCAAGTGACCAACACCATTATTAACATTGTATTTAAGTTATATACCAGCGTTTACAAATCTCTTATCTTCAATAATAACACCTTCATCTGTAACACAATGCATTTCTTTCATTCAACACAACCGAACTGGCGAGCACGTGCACTGTGGAGACCACTGGGATATTTCCTTCCCACCTTTGGTATCTGATGACAGTATTCATCAATTTAATGGATTTTCAATATTTCTGTGCAGCTAGCTTGTGGATGCATGTGGAACTGCTTGAAATGAAAGGGGTGGGAAGATTCTCTCCCTAACACCGTTCTATAAATAAATGGTGGGAAGATAGTATCCCAAGGACCTATAAAGGATTTTCAAGAACACAACTAACAGCATCAACCCAGCCACTGTCGGCAATAATGAACCAGTATTCCCCCACTCCGGTCGTCAGACATTTTAAGAGCGTAAAAAATCCTTCAGTATGCCTTCCTTCGGAGGGGAAGTAAAGCCGGAGGTCCCATGTCATAGATTTATGGCATGTAAAAGATCCTTTCACAGACTAAACTTGTGTAAAGCAAAATTTGTTAGGTTAGATTTCGTCAGAACGCTCTATCAAAGTTCCAACGTTCACCACTAGATATGATTGATATCTGGTGGCGAAAGTTGGAACTACTTGAAATTGGAGGGAATTGTAGCTCACCCTAAGGGTGTCCGCTGGAAGCAGCTACAGACTCAGGCGAGCCGAACATGTCCTCGGACACTCCCGGCACTAAAAGCCATACGATAAGTAAGTAAGTAAGTAAGTAAGTTCCAACGTTTGTCGCCAGGTTCTGGTTCTGTTGGTATCTAGTAGCCAAGTTTGCGGCTAGGTCTCATGGACGGTAGCATTTGGTAGCAAATGTAGGAACTACTCGAAATTATTGTCTGCAGTCCTTACTTGAATTAAAACTCATAGCACACACTAATACAGCCATCAAAATTAACACCGGTTATCAGACAGGTTCTACACACACCCAAAGTACACGGGGCTACATGACCGCGTTTCCGCAGCCCCTAAACTGAGGAACCAACCATTACTCCAGTTGAACGTCAGCACGGAACATGTGCATGCTTATGCCAACCGCTGCGGTGAGACTTTGCGTATATAGCGACATGAATGTGCTGCCAACCTAACACGAGGCGCCACTGCAGAGAGACTTTGCATATACAGTGACAAGAGTGTGCTGCCAACCTTCGTAGCTCGCCACTGCGGAGAGACTTTGCGTATACAGTGACGAGAATGTGCTGCCAACCTAACACGAGGCGAGACCAGCGTAGCTCGCCACTGCAGAGAGACTTTGCGTATACAGTGACAAGAATGTGCTGCCAACCTTACACCAAGCGAGACCAGCGTAGCTCGCCACTGCAGAGAGACTTTGCGTATACAATGACGAGAATGTGCTGCCAACCTAACACGAGGCGAGACCAGCGTAGCTCACCACTGCAGAGAGACTTTGAGTATACAGTGACAAGAATATGCTGCCAACCTTACACGAAGCGAGACCAGCGTAGCTCGCCACTGCAGAGAGACTTTGCGTATAAAGTGACAAAAATGTGCTGCCAACCTAACACGAGGCGAGACAAGCGTAGCTCGCCACTACACAGAGACTTTGCGTATACAGTGACGAGAATGTGCTGCCAACCTAGCAGGAGGCGAGACCCGCATAGCTCGCCACTGTGGAGAGACTTTGCGTATACCGCGACATTAATGTGCTGCCAACCTAACACGAGGTGAGACCCGCATAGCTCGCCATTGCGGAGAGACTTTGCGTATACAGCAACAAGAATGTGCTGCCAACCTAACACGAGGTGAGACCCACGTAGCTCGCCATTGCGGAGAGACTTTGCGTATACAGCAACAAGAATGTGCTGCCAACCTAACACGAGGTGAGACCCGCATAGCTCGCCATTGCGGAGAGACTTTGCGTATACAGCAACAAGAATGTGCTGCCAACCTAACACGAGGCTAGACCCACGTAGCACGCCACTGCGGAGAGACTGCGTATAGAGCAACATGAATGTGCTGCCAACCTAACACGAGGCTAGACCCACGTAGCACGCCACTGCGGAGAGACTGCGTATAGAGCAACATGAATGTGCTGCCAACCTAACACGAGGCGAGACCCGCGTAGCCCACCACTGCGGAGTGACTTTGCGTACACAGCGACATGAATGTGCTGCCAACCTAACACGAGGCTAGACCCTCGTAGCTCGCCACTGCGGAGAGACTTTGCGAACGCTCTGTACTCGCTATTCTACCAAACATCATGTGCTTCGTTTGTTATATGAAGGTTAAAGTTCTCTTGGGGGCCGACTGTCTCTCAAGAGTTGGCAGGAAAAGACTTGAATTGAGCGCATAAGGTGTTCCCCGGTCAGCCTCAATAAAGTCTCTAAAGACCACCACGTTCCCATTTCTGAGGGAGGGAGAGGACTTATGAGCTAATGTATTCACATCCCGGCCTCGGTAGCTTCATAAAGTTTTCACGCGGGCGACCAATGTAAATACAACTCCACTGGGCTGAGTGGAATAGCCAATGTGATCATCACAATCAATACCCAGCATGCCCTCTCATTGTCCACAGTAGCTGCTCATCCACAGAGCCAAGGTTTGCATCCCGCCTCGTGTGTAATGGTTGATTGTCAACTTGAAGACCCAGAATCTACCAATTCTGGCTTGAGGCACAGGCGTGACATGTAAATGGAATGGGTGCTGTACATAGGCTAGGTCGGAAGTGCCCGCAGCATTATAACTTTGTCAGGTTGATTCCCTTGACTTTGAGACAGGATGTTTGTGACGACATCCTCATTAAAGTGCGCAGGTCGCCCATATTAGGGCCCATATTAGTTCACACACACAACTGCGCAGGTGTGATGACCGAGATGATTTACGCCCCTCAGATGAATTGAAAACATCTATCGTTCACAAAGGATTACAATTTAATTGCATTTTTAGCCTACTTATCACATTTTGCAAAAATGAGGAAAAAGTAGACTTATCAGATCGATCCGGGAAAATATGTGTCTGTCTGTCTGCCTGTCTGTGTGTCCTTCTGTCTGTCTGTCTGTCCTGTCTGTCAGTCTGTCTGGCTGTGTGTGTGTGCCCCCTATCAACTCTTAAACGGCTGCAGAAATCGAAACCAAATTTAGTATGAGTAAAGATGTATACAGGAATATCTCAAGTCCATATTTGAAGATGATGTCAGTGCTACCATCTGCTGAAAAAACGCACTAGAAATTTGAGCTCCATGTTGGATATCTTGGTAGGTCTGCATGAGAGCTATTCCAAAATTGGCACACATATAGATAACACTATTTCGGTTTATTTTCCAGGAGGCTAAACATGACAGTGTTGCCAAAATAATTGTAATCCTTCTGATAGCTCCAATTTTTAAATGCCTATACCTTCTACACTATCAATTGGATTTCAACCAAATTTTGTATGTAATATGTGTACATAAACAGATATGACTGAGCATATTCTTAAGAGCCACCAGGGCTGCCAACTGTTAATAATTGCTCTCTCTATTCTTTTATGCAAATACCAATATATCAAAAATATGCAAGCCGACAGCTTTAAACTATGCACACGTATAGTACCTGACATTTTAGATTAATTTTAGAGTACCTTATATACTTCAGTTCTACCAACATGATTCTAAGCCTGCTGATAGGGCCAATTTTTAGCCTACCTTCGATTTTGGCAAAAAATGAAAGTAGACTTATGAGATCAACACAGGGCGAAAAAAGTCTGTCTGTGTGTGTGTATGTGTGTGTGTGAGTCTGTGTGTGTGTGTGTGTATGTGTTTGTGTGAGTCTGTGTGTGTGTATGTGTGTGTGTGAGTCTGTGTGTGTGTATGTGTTTGTGTGAGCCTGTGTGTGTGTGTGTCTGTGTGTGTGTGAGTGTGTGTACTCTGAATGTCTGTCCCCCCCCCCCCCCCCCCCCTATCAATTCGAACACGGTGAATGCGAATTGAACGAAATTTGGTGCAGAGGTAGCACTAGCAAAGGACACCTCAGTGTCATGTTTTATATCGCCGCCATCTTGACGGAAACGTAATGGCGGCCACACAAATGTGTAAAGTTTAAATCAAATTACGACTAACCTAATCATCCGATCTCTACCAAATTATGCAACAACATACCTTTATGGGGGAGCATGCTTTGACCAAACTAATAGGTCATCAGCATAATAGTTTGCGGATGGCGGCGATCTTTGTGTGAAAATCGATTCCCCCTATTAATTCAAACACGGTGCAACCGAATGGAACGAAATTTGGTACAGAGGTAGTACTAACAAAAGGCACCTCAGTGTCATGTTTTATATCGCCGCCATCTTGACGGAAACGTAATGGCGGCCACACAAATGTTCAAAGCTTATATCAAATTACGATTAACCTAATCATCCGATCTCTGCCAAATTTTGCAACAACATACCTTTATAGAGGAAGCATCCTTTGACCAATCTAATAGGTTATTTGCCTAATAGTTTGCGGATGGTGGCCATCTTTATGTCGAAATTGATTCCCCCTATTAATTCGAACACGGTGGAACCGAATGGAACGAAATTTGGTACAGAGGTAGCACTAGCAAAGGGCATCTCAGTGTCATGTTTTATATCGCCGCCATCTTGACTGAAACGTAATGGCGGCCACACGAATGTTCAAAGCTTAAGTTAAATTACGACTAACAATGGAGGGAGCATCCTTTGACCAATCTAATAGGTTATTAGCCTAATAATTTGTGGATGGCGGCCATCTTTATGTCAAAATTGATTCCCCCTATTAATTCGAACACGGTGGAACCGAATGGAACGAAATTTGGTGCAGAGGTAGCACTAGCAAAGGGCACCTCAGTGTCATGTTTTATATCGCCGCCATCTTGACTGAAACGTAATGGCGGCCACACGAATGTTCAAAGCTTAAATCAAATTACGATTAACCTAATCATCCGATCTCTACCAAATTTTGCAAGTTCATACCTTTATGGAGGGAGCATCGTTTGACCAATCTAATAGGTCATTAGCCTAATAGTTTGCGGATGGCGGCCATCATTGTGTCAAAATCGATTCCCCCAATTAATTCAAACACGGTTAAACCGAATGGAACGAAGTTAGGTACAGAGATAGCACTAGCAAAGAGCATCTCAGTGGCATGATTTATATCGCCGCCATATTGACAGAAACGTAATGGCGGCCATACAAATGTTTAAAGCTTAAATCAAATTACGACTAACATAACCATCCGATCCCTCCCAAACTTTGCAACAGCATACCTGTATCGAGGGAGCATCCTTTGACCAATCTAATAGGTCATTATCCTAATAGTTTGCTGATGGCGGCCATCTTTATGTCAAAATTGATCCCCCCTATTAATTCGAACACGGTGGAACCGAATGAACGAAATTTGGTACAAAGGTAGCACTAGCAAAGGGCACCTCAGTGTCATGTTTTATATCGCCGCCATCTTGACGGAAACGTAATGGCGGCCACACAAATGTTCAAAGCTTAAATCAAATTACGATTAGCCTAATCATCCGATCTCTAGCAAATTTAGCAACAACATACCTTTATGGAGGAAGCATCCTTTGACCAAACTAATTGGTCATTAGCCTAATATTTTGCGGATGGCGGCCATCTTTGTGTGAAAATCGATTCCCCTTATCAATTCGAACGCGGTGGAACCGAATGGAACGAAATTTGGTACAGAGGTAGCACTAGCAAAGGGCACCTCAGTGTCATGTTTTATATCGCCGCCATCTTGACGGAAACGTAATCGCGGCCACCCAAATGTTAAAAGCTAAAATGTAATTACGACCAACCTAATAATCTAGTCTCTACCAAATTTTGCAACACCATATCTTTATATGGGAAACATATTCTGACCAAACTGCAAGAACATCAGCCCAATAGTTTGCAGATGGTGGCCATGTATGTGTGCAAATCGATTCCCCCTATCAATTCAAACACGGTGAAACCGAATTGAACGAAATTTGGTACAGAGGTAGCACTAGCAAATGGCTCCTCATATTCATGTTTAATATCCCTATAGCACGTTGTATTTCAACAAGCTACTACAACCAACATTCAATCATACTCCTTGAAAAGGATGGTTGGTTGGTTGGTTCCTTAGTTTAGGGGCTGCGACAACGCGGCCATGTAGCCCCGTGTACTTTGGGTGTGTGTAGAATCTGTCTGATAACCGGTGTTAATTGTGATGACTGTATTAGTGTGTGTATCTGTTTTTTTTAATTCAAGTAGAGACTGCAACTTTGAATTTTCAAATAGTTTCTACTTTTGCCGCCAAACGCCACCGTCAATGACTACTAGGCCTAGTTCAGAACTAGCTACTAGACGCCACCGCAGTCGGCTCTTGGCAACGAACGTAGCAACCTAAGAGCGTTGTTTACATTCTTAACCTATCCAATTTAGTTTCACACAGGTGTAATTAGTGGAAAGATCTTTAACATGCCATAAATCTATGACATGGGACCGCCGGCTTTACTTCCCCTCCGAAGGAAGGCATACTGAGGGATTTTTAACGCTCTTAAAAAAATCCAACGGCTTCGGCCGGGTTTGAACCCGCTATCTTGGGCATAGAAGCTCAGCATGCTACCAACTACGCCACCGAAGCCGCCCCTTGAAAAGGACAAAGAGTTATAACAATACCCATGCATTTAGGAGAAAGTAGGCTATATGTTCTTTCCTGAACATCTTGTTAAAAACATGTAACTTCTATACTATCAGTTGGATTTCAACCAAATTTCGTATGCGCTATGTGTAACATAACATATATGACTATAATGTTGCTCACGTCCGTAGGTTTAACCTGAAAAGTACCCTACACCTTCTGTCCGTATCTGTCAACTGAATATAGAAGGCATTAGCCGATCCAAGAGTGAAGCGCTGTCTAAACTGCTACTTTCATATGAAGTTGACTTAGTAGTTATACAAGAAACTCATGTTGCAGATGAACAGCAGTTGAAGGTTAGAGGAAAGATTCCAGGATACGATCTTCTGGGAGCTACCTACCATCATACGTATGGAAATGCTACCTACGTACGCTCCACCATAGAAAATGCTTACCTTGTCACCTCTAGCATAAACGAGGAAATTCATACAGTTGTTACTAGAATAGGCGACACTGTTATCTCAAATATTTATAAACCTCCAAGTGTTAAGTGGCCAAATCAAGTCTTAGACGTGCATCCACACCCAGCCGTCTATGTAGGAGACTTCAACAGTCATCATCAGGAGTGGAACTATAGATGCAATGATGAGAACCGAGAGGCACTAATGAATTGGATAGTAATGATCTGTTCCATGTGCTTGATGCTAAAGATCGAAGTACTTTTAGATCTGCTACATGGAGGCTAGATTATTGTCCTGACCTATGTTTTGTGTCCAGAAACCAAGATGATAAACCCTTATCAATCATCCGAAAAGTGCTCGCCGATTTTGCTCACAGCCAGCATCGGCCGGTCCTTTACGAGCTTGGAATTCAAATTCCCTTGGTTTCATCTACCCCACGATCACGCTGGAATCTCAGTAAAGCTAACTGGTCTGCCTTTACAGAGGACCTTGATAAATATGTACGAAGGATACCACCAACAAGAAAAGCATATGAGAGATTTGTGGGAGCTGTGATATCTACAGCGAAAAAACACATCCCTAGGGGCTTCCGTAGAGAGTACATTCCTGGATGGAGTGACGAAACTGATAATCTTTACCAACAATACATTGACAGTGGTGATCACGAAATTGCAGATCAACTTTTGCATAGCCTGGATGCTGCAAGAAAACAAAAGTGGATTACGAAAGTAGAATCTCTTGACTTTACAAAATCTAGTCGTGAAGCCTGGCTGCTTCTCAGGAAACTGGGAGATGGTAAACCTATTACACGAAGGAGTCCAGATATTCACCCAAACAAGATCGCTTCTCACATAGTCACGACTTCTAAAAGTAGCAGGGATAAAATCTTCACAAAACGCATAAAGAAGGAATTAACAATTTTAAAAGAGAATGCCACAGATATCTTGGAATACTCCAGACCTTTTACTAAGGATGAGATAACTACTGCAATTAAAGACATTAAGCCAGGCAAAGCACCAGGTTTGGATGGCATCCACCCGGAATTTATTACTCATTGTGGAGACAGAGCTAAAGTATGGTTGTCTAACTTCTTCACGAACATATTACAGAGTGGGCAATTGCCAAAGTTATTCAAACAAACGAAGATCATAGCCATCTTGAAGAAAGGCAAAGCAAGTGATACACCAGAGAGCTATCGCCCCATTGCCCTGCTTAGTGTGACATATAAATTACTAGAAAGGCTCCTTCTCAATAGAATTGGCCCAGAGATAATCAAGAAAATCCCAGTGGAGCAGGCAGGATTCAGACCGCACAGAAGCACTACAGATCAAGTACTGTCCCTTACAACTTTCATAGAAGCAGGCTACCAGAAAAAAATTAAGACATCGGTGGCTTTTATCGATCTGACAGCAGCATACGACACAGTCTGGAAGGATGGTATACTCTTCAAGTTCCTGAAAGTGATACCATGTAAGACGACTGCCCGACTCCTGAATAATATGCTAAGTCAGAGACTTTTCCAAGTACATATGGGGAATAATGTGAGCACCAAAAGATCACTAAATAATGGACTTCCTCGGGGCTCTGTTCTTGCTCCTATCTTATTTAGCCTATATATCGCAGATATGCCTGCCACAACTTCAAGAAAATTTGGTTATGCAGATGATTGGGCACTTGCTACTAGAGATACAACTTTTAAGAAAACAGAGATGAACCTCACAGACGATCTTGAAGAACTGACTCAATACTTTAAGATGTGCAGACTTACACTTAATACTAACAAGACAGAAGTGTGCTGCTTTCATTTGAACAACAAGATGGCTAATAAAGAATTGCAGGTGTATATTGGAAATCAATTATTGAGACATAATAGATTCCCTAAATACCTGGGGGTCACAATGGATAGAACACTCTCCTTCAAACAACACCTCCGCAATACTCAATCCAAAGTAAGAACCCGTAACAATATAGTCCAAGAACTATGTGGCACAATTTGGGGTTCATCGGCAACTTCACTTCGATGTACAGCTTTGGGACTTGTGTTTTCAGCTGCAGAGTATTGTGCCCCGGTGTGGTTGAATAGCCCTCACACTAACCTCATAGATACCCAGCTCAACACCACCATGCGCCTAATCACTGGCACAATAGGGTCTACACCCACACATTGTCTACCTATCCTCAGCCACATCCCTCCACCAGATCTTCGACGTAAAAACGCTCTCCTCAGGGAGTTCAAGAAAATAATGGATAACCCACTGCTACCAATACACTCTGACATTGCTGACATTTGCCTGAATCGCCTACGATCCCGAAATCCACCAACAAGGACTGCAATAGACTTGGAGAATACCAACTACAACATCACTAAAGGATGGCAGGGAAGACAAGATAATAGGCCTGGATCAACCTTACCACGCATCGTTGGATCATCGTTGCCACCTGGATTTGAGCTTCCTCGGAAAACATGGTCAACTCTCAACAGGATTCGTACGGGTCACGGCAACTGTGCAGACTTCCACTACAAATGGAAAATAATGTCTTCACCTAACTGTGATTGTAGTGCCCCCAAGCAGACCATCCAGCATATCATCACCGAATGTCCTAAACGAAAGTACAGTGGCAACGTGACTGATTTCGCTCATGGATCACCAGAGACAATTAACTATATAAACAATTTAGACATGAACATATAGTTTGTCTTCATAAACTAATTATCTTTTATGTGCATATTGTATCTGTAAAGCCATACGCTAAATAAATAAATAAATAAATATGACTATAAGTATTCTTAAGAGCAATCAGGGCTGTCAACTGTTAATAAATGCTCTCTATAATTTTTTAACCCAATATCAATATATCAGGATGTATGCAAGCCAATAGCCCTCTACTTTGCACACGTATATCACCTGACACTCCAGATTAATTTGGAACAATTAATATAAGTCAGTGCTGCCAACATGATTCTATGCCTGCTGATAGGTCCAATTTTAAAATACATGTAACTTCTATACTAACAAATGGATTTCGTCCGAAATTGGCACAACAACATGTCATAATATTTCAGATTAGGCTATTTCTGACCAGCACACGCATGACATTGTTGCCAACATGCTTTTACGCGTGCTAATAGATCCAATGTCTAACTGCATGCAACGTCCATTGGACTTCAACCAATATTTTTATTCTGTGCCTTAAGACATGGAACTAAGAATATATTCAGTCACCAGGGCTGACAACTGTAATGCTCTATTAGGCTACAGTATACCAGGAATATTTCGAACTAATTAGACATTTCGATATTACCAAAATAATTTCGTCATTATTCTAGATTGATTCATATATTGTAGAATAATCATTGGCATGAAACTTAATTTAAAGGAAAGTAGGCTCTTTAGTTCGTCACGGAACTTCTCGTTATAAACTTGCTGTATCAGGATATGTCGCCGTATGTTTTTGAATACATCAGAATTTGAGTGATCCTTTTAATGATTTACCCCAGTTCCTCAGTGAAATGAACACCACCGGTCACAAGATAAGACTTCTACTAGCAATGTCCGTACAGTAAGAATCCGAAATAAATATTACACTGGCATTCTATATCTCCGAAACTATTACTGATATCTCCCTGAAGTTTTGTACCGTGATAAAGAGTACTACTAGAAGTTCAGCTATGAGCCTTCTAAAAAACCTGTACAATACAAAACGAGCATGTCGGCCAAGCGAAGGTGAAATATTTTAATTGACTTTTATCACGATATAGCCATCTGAGCGCAGTGAAATATGGTCCAGTAAATGTTTATACACATTGTAATTCACAGTCATCTAATTTAGTTCAATTGTTGCCATAACCTCAAGATGGCGGCTGTGCGATGTATCAAAATTAAGTTTTTATTTCTTGTGTATTAATCATGCGATAGATGTGAACGTTTAAATATTGAACCTTCGCCAAAATCCTAATCAAATATTACATAACTCAATGGCCTACATATATAAAAATCCAACATGGCGATCATCCGAAATATTCAGACGGTTCTCAATATCCATTAAGCTATGATAGCAATCAAACTGAAATGTTGTATGTTGATAGAGGCAATGAATATAAGTTCCCTGTGGGACTTTCAATAACCTGGTGAGCACAAATCCAACATGGCGGCGACGCGAATTGTAAATATTTAAATGGACGTTTCTTGCTATTTAACCATCAAAGCGTAGTGAAACTTGATAAGGTAAATGAATATAAAAATTTTAATCCACTGACATCTCATTTATTTCAATTGCTTTCATAACCCCAAGATGGCAGCTGTGTGAAATTTTAAAATCTGGTTTTCATTTCTTGTGTCCTAATTATGCGATTGAAGTTTGAATATAACACCTACACAATAATCTTCATTTAACAGTTCATAATTCTAAGACCTACATATATAAAAATCCAACATGGAGACCATCCAAAATATTTATACGGTTCTCAATATTTAAAAAGAGATTATATGGGAACACCTTGGCAAATCGAATCTGAAAGACTTAGAGAACGTCAAAGGAGCTTTTCTTAAAACAGCATTATGCCTGTCAAAATATACTCCAACTCGACTGGTCTATATCCTGGCAAGTGAACCTTTTATAATTGAAACACTTCGACTCGACATGATTTTACCCTGTACAGCAGCATACTCCGATCTTCTAAAAGAGCAGGAAGGCAAACGAAAGACATATGGCAAGACTTTTATGCCACAGATTCCATGTCAACACGGAATGGATGAGAGCAGATTGTGACCTTCAGCATCTGGTGACAAGACTGGCAGTTCACCATCGAGTGTGCAAGACAGAGACACAGTATGCCAATGCAGATTATGTGGAAAACAGTGGGACAGATACCATGTGCTGGTGTGTACCGAGAGACGGACATCCCTAAATTCATTTTGCAAATACTAAATTTTATTTATGTATGTGTGTGTATAAATATTGTAATTCTTCTTCTTAATTTTTGCGTTTTGCCCATTATAGAGCGCGCTTGAACTTATTTTTCGGCTCGATGATATTTGCCTTCCTATCTTCCCAAAATCTCTTCATGAAGTCACTGTGCTGCTTCTTCCGTTCTTCTGTCCACTTGGTTCCAGTCCTGCCACTAGTTTTCACCCTAAACTTGTGCTTTGTTACTGGGGTCCTGAAGACTTTGCGGTTTCTCAGAATATTTTCTCCGATGTTCAACTCTTGTAGGTCCCCTCTTGATTCATCCACCCAAGCTATCCTTGACTTCTGAGAATGTTTTACATTGAATAACCTTTTTGTAAGTCTATAATCGTCCATCCTGAAGAGGTGTCAATAAAATGTTAAACGTCTTCTTCGTACAGTGTTGCTGAAACTATCTGTGTGACGGTATAAATATTATTATTAATATCTACAAGTCTATTACAGCAATCAAACTGAAATGTTATATGTTAGTAGAGGCAATTAATTAACACACCTAAGTAGGATATATGATAATAGGCTATATAGTTCCCCATGGAACTACTTAGTCATAAACTAAAATAGGCTAAAAATCTGAATAGATGTTCTTAGTTTCGTATTGGTTGTCTAAAAGTTATCAATAACTAATATAAGCAAATAATAATAATAATAACACTACTGAGGAATAAGAACAATTCTCGCTCTAACGATAACTTGCTCTCGTTGTGAGAAGTTTCATTGATTCGAATGGAGTTAGTACACCCAACCTCACTTTCGAAAAGGAAGGCGATGGCAGATCGTCTTCAATATTCATTCGAAAGATATATCAGGGTCAGAGAAAAGCCCTGAATATGCTGGCTTTAAATCCCATGTACTTTAGTACGTGTGGAAATGGTCTGATAACGTACGCTACTTCATTGTCTGTGGTAGTGTTTACAATTGTAATTGCCTATTAGTTTATAAAGGAAACACGGTTCACTTTATTGAGTTTGCTGGGAAACATAGCGGCTGTCTCACCAGCTGATGGATAGTCCACTGACCGAGAGATATCGACACGCTCACTCAGCGGCCACACACACAGACAGGGAAATCCCCGCGTGTCAGACACCATTACCCAGCATTCCTAGCGACCAACATTTAAAAGAGAACAAAGTTCTGATTCTTACTGCGAAGCTTCGGTTCCAATGGACATCGTCCGAGATGGACATGGCAATGGTCTTAGTTTACTTATCAATACATCACCAAATTGACACCAGATCCCGTGAAAATTTCTAACATTTGGCGTGGTCAGCGTTTACATGGGTAACCGCTTGTGGAGAACTGACACTCTATGTGTAATATCTTGTACCTTGGGTTTCCTTGGAATAAAGGGTAAGATGGCGTACCTTGAAGTGAAGGTCTTACCACGGTGGGTGAGTGGTTATCGTGGCGGACTCCAAACGTGCAGGTTCGCTTCTGGCCATGGTAAGTGATTTTTGAAAGGCGACAAAAATTACGACACGCATGTCATACGTTGTTGGCATGTTAAAGAACCTATTTGAATTCAGTAGGCCGTGTTCAAAATGGTAAAATTAGTCCCGGGATTTTCCGCCAACACAAAGAGAGCAGAGAGCTTTTATGGGATGACAAAGTGCCCAGGAGAACGAAATTAACACTATATAAACAGTACTTCATACCAATTGTAACATACGGACTGGAAACGCTGGTAACTAACAAGAGACAAGATAGTAAGATCCAAGCAGCAGAAATGAAATTTTTAAGAACATCTGTAAAAAAGACAAGAAGAGATAGAATTCAAAATGAATCAGAGAAGAGCTAAATGTGGAACCGTTAGTACAGAAGATACGGAAAGCAAGACTGAGATGGTTCGGACATGTGAAGAGAATGGGAAAGGAACGAGCGGCAAGAAGGGAGTTGGAAAGAGAAGTTAAGGGTAAGCGATCAGTTGGAAGACCAAGAAGAAGATGGATGGATCAGATTCGGAAGGACATCGGAGAAGCTGGATTGGATGTGGAGGAAGTAATGGAGCAGGAAAAGTGGAAGGACAGAAACGAGTGGAAGAGGCTTGTTAACCACACCCGGGCGACTGGAGTGGGACATTGATGATGATGATGATGATGACAAAGTTCCTCCTTTCTCTACTAGAAAGCGCTGCAGTGTCAAGGAGCTTAGATATCTAACCTCCTTGACATTCATAGTGCTCTAAGGAACAACAAAATTCGGCATACAAGCTGCCTTCTGTGCGTCAAATAACAAAGCTTGCACCCGGCACCGAGGCCATACGATAGTATTATTTTATTAGTCTACAGACCTATTTTCGTCCTACAAACTACTGTAGTTACTATAACGCCACGATTGGTGCCGCAGGAAGTAGTGGTAGTGGATTGCTTACAGTTTGGTGCCCTTAAGGGCTCTTTTCATTCTGCTGTTTATGGGTTTTAATATTTATAGTTTCATTTTGTGATATTTAAGGTTTTGTGTCTCGCTTAATGCATTATTTATAACTGGCGGACCCGTGCGAGAGATCATAAGTCACACTTTCCCCAATAGGTTTACAATAAAAGACTTAAGGAGGAAGGTTGTTATGTTTTTATTTGAACCGAATGATTATAGAACATTATTTACGTTTCAGGCGCCCCTACGGCCAAAATGCGAACTGAACAGAAATGATGTCGCGTATTTTCCTACAGCAACAGTATTTGCAAATCGCACACTTCCTACAAAAATTGATATTTATGAAATTAGAGTGCAATTCGTCACTGCTAATGTCATTTGTGTGCCGAGTCCATTGATTGACAGCTTAGACGTAACACTCACCAGTTATTCGATATTTATAAAGGAAAGACCTCAGAATGTTAAAATGACATGAAACAGGCGTCACAGAGGCCAAAATGTGAAGTGGACAGCAATTGGAGGGTCCAATAAATAAAATCCCTAAGTCCGTTTTTTCAACTTTTCAGGAAATGAAATACAAAGTTTCAAACTTACACAAAATCTATATTTTTCACTTCTGTAATCCAATTTTCTGTTACATGGAAATGTACATATCAACTATTATTTAAAATAACTAAAAGCTCTTATTAGTAGTGAAATGTAGTTTATAAAATGCAAAATACACTCATGGACATAGTGATTTTTTGGTTTGTATAATGTTTTCCTGTTAATTTTTGGGCTTCAAATGTCACTCGTATTCATCCACATCACCCATTTCATCAGAACTATCAAGACTGGAGTCAGTAGTTTGAAACACACCGCTATAAAACAATCTGTCACTTACTGGCACATACTGGAGCATGTGTTTTAAGTCCTTCACCTTTCCCTCCTTCAATGGCAAGTACGTTCTGTACTTCTGCTTGGGTCTCGAATTCAGCAGGCTATTCTTAGATACACCATATCTATACAGTGACACCTCCTTAAAGCCTGTTCCGTTGGTCTCTTCAGATAATTGCGTCTTTCCCCCTGCTTGGAAAACGACCCGACGACAGTTCGATATACCTGGCCAACTCTGCTTTAATATGCCCGTGTTCATTTACTGATAGTGTAGGACAGGAATGATTCTTTCCTCTTTCCTAGGATCTTCAGAACTACCTGTGAGGGATTTTTGCACAAACACAACATCAAAATATACCAGTGGACTTACGGATTTCTTTCGTTGCCTTGAGCGGACTTAGGGATTTATTTTGCTACATTGAGTGGACTTGGGGATTTATTTTTCTACATTGAGTGGACTTGGGGATTTATTTTGCTGCATTGAGTGGACTCAGTGATTTCTATGGACTTAGGGATTTCTTAAATTTAATTACTAGAAAGTACGAATGATACATATGCAAGTTACAGAGACTTAGAGTTATTTATCATTGAAACTGATTGGAGATTTGAAAAAAGCGGGAAATTTTGGTCTGGATACATGCATTAACTCCATTTGTCAAAAAATGGACTTAGGGATTTTATTTATTGGACCCTCCAATTAAGGAGCGTATCTTCCTGCAGCAACAGTATCTGAAAATCGCACACTTCGTACAGATTTAAAAATGTAATAAAAAAAAGAAAATACAGATATTTATGAAATTAGATTGCAATGCATCACTGGTAATGTATACTCTCTTTCATTGAAATCCATATTTTTCAGGATCGGTCGCTTGTGAGCGCCGCAGGTGGGATCTATACTACTGAAATAATATATATGATGCTTTATTAAGTGGAACTTGTTGTCCTTTGGTTAATGATTTTGTCGTTATTAGCGTTTTCAATTTTTGGTTTTATGTCATTCTTTATGATGGATCGGGAGTACTAATATTTGGGTTTGCCATTTGAGCTGTGAGTGTGGATTTCGGGTCAGGTAATGATGGTAAAGACCATCAAACTTCACAGCGGCATTAGATGTTGATTTTACTCGATGTTCGCCGTCGTAGCCTACCAACAGCAGCTTCAGCTTGGTGATAGTAATAATAATAGTTATAACAATATAAAATGTGGTTTAAAACGTTTAGGACGAGAGAAAGACCACTAGTGGGTAGATTTTTGTGGTATAAAATATGGTAGACCTGCAGTAGGTTTGCCACTCGGTTGCTGGATATTTGTGGGAGTGATTTTGAAAAATGGGACAAAAGTGGATCAGACGATCCAGCGGGCAGTGGTGGATCGAACGGAGGTGTGTAAGACGCACTGCCAGCTGGATCGCATTGCTAAACACTTTCATTCTGACTGTAAACGCTCATGCGAAATCTGGTGACAAGTGATTGAAACAAAGCACATGCCACATGTTCGAAATCTTCGTATCAGTATTTAAATGATAAAATGCTTTAATATCAAACATTGTAAGTAGTCGGCATTGCCGGTATTATGTTTCGGCACAATGGCTATTCAAATATTAACCCACATAACGGTAATGCAGTCATCAATATAATATAATCGTTGTGGTTATACGAGAACTGAGCAAGCCTTCATGAACTATTGCTGAATACATTCTCTTTACTCACAAGAGGGCCTATTCAGAAGGAATTTTAAACTCAATTTCACGCAGGAACATTATCGAAACAAGCAAAATATAAATGAAATTTAATTCCGTGATGCAGTATTATTGGTACATGAAAATAGTCACCAACTTGTACCTAATATTCCTGTGGTCGAAATAGCCGTGGGGTTAGCGTCAATGACTGTGAATCTAGACACCTCAGGTTCGAATCCTGGACGGGTTAGATATTTTTGCTACCAGATTATCGTTTTGAACGATATTTATCATAGGGGTGGACATATAATACCGGTTTCCTCTATGTCAGATGTTACACATCATATGCGACTACTGTAAGGCTCGTAGAGGAAAAAGTAGTCTTATGAGATCGGGCTAATGTGTGTCTGTCTATCTGTCTGCCTGTGTGTGTGTGTCTCCCTATCAACTCCTAAACGGATGGATCAATCGAAACAAAATTTGGTAGGAGTAAAGATCTATACATGAATATCTCGCGGCCATATTTGAAAATGATGTCAGTGCTACCAACTGCTAAAAAATCGCAATTGAAATTTGAGCTCCATGTTGGATATCTTGGAAGTTATGAACGGGAGCTATTTCAAAATTGGCACACGTATAGATAATAATATTGCAGTTTAATTTCCATGAGGCCATACATGGCAGTATTGCCAAAATGATTATAAGCCCGCTGATGGGTCCAATTTTCAAATGCATATAATTTCTACACTATCATTTGAAATGCAACCAAATTTCGTATGTGCTATGTGTACACAAACAGATATGACTGAGCGTATTCCTAAAACCACCAGGGCTACCAACTGTTAATAAATGATTTCATTTTTGTTATCCAAATACCCATATATCAGAAAGTATGCAAGCCGACAGCCTTAAACTATGCACACGTATAGTACCCGACATTCTATATTAATTTGGAGTAACTTATATACGTCAGTGCTACCAACATGATTCTAAGCCTGCTGATAGGTCCAATTTTAAAATGCATGTAACTTCTATACTAACTAATGGATTTCATTCAAAATTGACAAAACAATAGATCATATCATTTCAGATTACTTCTGACCAATACATGTATGTCATTGTTGCCAACATGATTTTACGCGCGCTGTTAGATCCAATGTTTAATTGCTTGTAACGTCCATGCTATCCATTGGACTTCAACCAAATTTTGTATTCTGTACCTTAAGAGATGGAGATAAGTATATATTCAGTCACCAGGGCTGCCAACTGTAGATCTCTATTAGGCTACATTGTGCCAGGTATACAGTATTTCGAACTAATTAGAAATTTCGATATTACCAATTTAATTTCGTCATTATTCTAGATAGATCCACATAGATTAATTATTGGCATGAATCTTAAATTTTAAGAAAAGGAGGCTCTTTAGTTCGTTACGGAACTTCTTGTTAAAATAGTAATTGGATATTGATAGTCCTCGTTTTAGGGGGGGGGGGGTGTTAGTTAGTTAGTTTGTTAGTTAGTTATTGTTGTTTTAAAGGGAGGAACTACGAGGTCATCTTCCCCTAGGGAGCGGGGAATATTCATGTAATATATATTTCATTGTAGAGTAACGAATGTGGTAATTGTTGGTGAAGTTGTGCTGGGAGTGGCTGAATATGAGTGGTTTGGTGTGGAGGGGTGCGGGCTGTTCTGTGATTGGCTGATAGTTTTGGTCGTTTTGGAGTATTTGGTGGTATTGATGTTGCGTTTTTAAAGGTGCCGGGACGTCTTCAATATACCGTGTACCGCTTATTTGAATGTCTTTCCTGTCCACGCGTGGCGAAGACAGTTCCACGGTCTTTAATAGTTGTAGATCTTCCTGTATTCAATAACATACATTCTTATGTAGACTTGGCAACGTCAACAAATAAACATTGCACTGACCTCAGACAGAACAAAGGGGGGAGAAAGGGAAAAACCAGTTTCGTCCAGTTAACAACCGGGTTAGTCGACCAAAACTGGTGCCAGAGTGAACACGAAACTAGTCGAAGTTCCAGTAAGGATGACAAACCGGATAAGTATCAGCCTGTATTATTACAGTATAAACATAGTTGATTATGTATAACCATATAATCACCCCAAACAGACAAACTCCGGATTTTTATCACCATTTTAGCATTTCATCTAACATTAGATATACTACAATTAGCATACACCGACAGTTGCATTACCAATACTGCAACTAAATAATTCTACATATTGTAAATAATTTTCACCTGTATTCTCAAACATATATGTCATAGCCTAAGTGTAATGGATCTGATGATGATCGCTTGACGATCGAAACTGGTCATCCTAGTGTATTTATTAATCTCATGTAATTTATTTCAGGATTAGGGCACAACCCAGCTCTTTTTGGGTACATTCGTGTTGACCGACTGAAAAGCACCAAACTTTTGTTTACTTAGGCAACACTGAAAAATGGCTTCAAACCTCACAATGTTGCGTTTTTTTTATGAATTGTTGTTATTTGGGTGTGTAGTTGTTATGTTAATCAGTTTTTTGGAGATTGTACTGAAAAATTGAAGTTTTGGGTAGTGGAGTAGCTTTAATATTTGAGACATGATGGTGTAGACGGTGATGTTTCGGGTTTGAGGCAGTGAGAGCTGGGGTAGAATGTGCTTAGTGTGTTGTCTGGGCTTCAATTGGCAATTTTTAATGGCAGATGGATAGGATACTGCGTGCCCACCTCCACAGTTGGAACGCGTGGGGGAGCCTCTTGGCACTGTGCATTCAGAGTGGCGGTGAGGACCTTCACATCGAGCTTCCCTTTTAGCCAAATTTCCTCATTTTCAAAAATGAGGAAAAAGTAGACCTATGAGGTCGATCCGGGAAAATGTGTGTCTGTCTGTCCTTCTGTCTGTCTGTCTGTCTGAGGGTGTGTCCCCTCCGATCAACTCATAAGCGGCTGCAGCTATCAAAACCAAATTTGGTAAGAGTAAAGACCTATTACGGTACCTGAATATCTCACTGCTGAAAAATCTCAATTGAAATCTGAGATTCATGTTGGATATCTCGGAAGGTACGAATGGGAGCTATTCCTAAATTGGCACACATATATCTTATATATAAAAGTGAAAGTCTGTATGTATGTGGGTATGTGGGTTGGTTCCGTATACAAATCTACACCGTTCCACCAATCTCAACCAAATTTTGCATACACATAGTTTAGGACCCAGAAGGAACCGCTGGCTACATGAATTTTCGATAGTCTTTCTCATTCTTCTGATTTCGGCCCTTTTGCACTCAAGCACAGGCTAATCAAATCATAAAATATACTCATGAAGGAATGGCAAAGCGGATAGTTTCCATGGCAACATAGCTCAAGTCGAGACACGGCCGACTGGATGCCATTCGCGCTCTGCACTACCGGTATAGAAAATGAGGATCTTTACTTGAAATCCCGTTAGTTACTCACCTACTCACACAGCACTGTCAACCGAGTTTAGCATAACAAAGACTTGACACTATCTTCTACTATATATTTGTCAAATACCACTCACTCACTCACTCACTCACTCATTCAATCATCACGAAACCACCGAACGGATTGGAATGAAATTTGGTATGCTGCTTCTACAAGGGCCACAAATGCCCACTAAGAGAGGATTTTTGTATATTCAGGTTCTAAAGGGGTGTTAAGGGGGTAGACCTACATTTCATTGAATAGCAATATCTCCCAATTGGTTTCATTGGGGGATGTGATACTCGACACATAAACTCATCATAAGAAGACACGAGTCAGAGGGTTTTTCGATGTGGTGTATATTATGAGGTGAAAGGGGGTGAAAAGTGGGGATTGAAAGATTCCTAACGGAGCGTGTATCTCTTAAACGACATAGGCGAGGAGTTTGAAACTCAGCGGAAAAAATCAGCATGAAAGTAAGTAAATATGTGTTTGACCGTTTTTCTCATAAATCCAATTTAAGGGGCCCATGGGGAGGGGTGAAATTCTAGGGTGTGGCGGGGGGTGGGGGGGGGGAACAGGAAAGAAAGTGTCCTAACTGATTGACTGACTGACTCACTCATCAAACTCAGGGGGAAATCTGCTTTAAAGCAAGTAAATAGCTGTTCGACAGTTTTTTTCATCAATCAAATTTAAGGGTTCCATGGGGAGGGGTGAAATTCTGAAAAAAGAAAATTGAAAGAAAATGTTTTGACTCACTCACTCACTCGTCATCTTCCAGCCAAAATTATTGAAGTTAGAAACATGACAGTTTGGGGATATGTTCATTGTATGTCAAAACCGTCTACTAAGGGAGGATTTTCGGATATTCAGGTTCTAAAGGGGTCTTAAGGGGGTTAAACCAGCATTTCATTGAATAACAATATCTCCCGATTGGTTTCATTGGGGGTTGTAATACACGGCATATAAACTCATCATTAAAAAGTAAGAAGACACGTTTCTGAGGGTTTTTCGATGTGGTGTATATTATGAGGTGAAAGGGGTGAAAAGTAGGGATTGAAAGATTCCTAATGGAGCGTGTATCTCTTAAGCAACATAGGCGAGGAATTTGAAACTCAGCGGAAAAAAATCAGCATAGAAAATAAGTAAATATATGTTTGACCGTTTTTGCATAAATCCAATTTAAGAGGCCCATGGGGAGGGGTGAAATTCTGGTAAACATAATTGTAAGAAAATGTCCTGTCTGACTCACTCACTCATCACGCCCCGCGAAAACTATTCAAGTTGGAAAAATGAAATTTTGGGAATATGTTCTCTGTATGTCGATAACGTCAACTAAGGAATGATTTTTGTTTATTCGGGTTTTAAAGAGATGTTAAGGGGGTAAACGTGCATTTCATTGAATAACGATATCTCATGAGTTGTTTCTTTGGGGATGTGAGATTCGGTATATAAACTAATCATTAAAAATAATCATACATATATCTTAGGGTTTATCGATGTGGTGTATATTATGAGGTGAAATGGGTGAAAATTGGAGGTTGAGGGATTCTTAACGGAGCGTGTATCTCTTAAACGACATAGGCGAGAAGTTTGAAATTCGGCGGGAAAAAACAGCTTAAAATACAAGTAAATAGGTGTTCGACCGTTTTTTTTTCATTAATCCAATTTAAGGGGCCCTTAGAGAAGGGTGAAATTCTGGCGAAAAAAAAACAGGAAAGGAAGTGTCCTAACTGACTCACTTACTCACTCATCAAACTCATGGCGAAAACAGCTTTAAATAAGTAAATAGTTGTTCGACCGTTTGTTTCATAAATCCAATTTAAGAGGTTCATGGGGAGGGGTGAAATTATCAAAAATAAATGAAAGGAAATGTCCTGACTCACTCACTCACTCATCATTGCCAAGCCAAAGTTATTGAAGTTAGAAACATGAAATTTTGGGGATATGTTCGTTGTATGTCGAAAACGTCCACTAAGGAAAGAGTTTTGAATATTCAGGTTCTAAATAGGTGTTTTTTGTTTATTCGGGTTTTAAAGAGATGTTAAGGGGGTAAACGTGCATTTCATTGAATAACAATATCTCACGAGTGGTTACTTTTGGGGATGTGATACTTGGCATATATACTAATCATTTAAAATAAGCTGACACATGTCTAATGGTTTTTCGATGTAGTGTATATTATGAGGTGAAAGGGATGAAAATTGGGGGTTGAAAGATTCTTAACGGAGCGTGTATCTCTTAAACGACATAGGCGAGGAGTTTGAAACTCGGAGGAAATCAATCAGCTTAAAAATAAATAAATAAATAAAATAAATAGGTGTTCGACCGTTTTTTCATAAATCCAATTTAAGGGGCCTATGGGGAGGGGTGAAATTCTGGAAGAAAACGTCCACTAAGGAATGATTTTTGGATGTTCACTCTCATCGACCAACCCAAGCTATTACATGTTAGCAGAATGATATTTTGGGAATATGTTTGTTGTGTGTCGAAAACGTCTCCTATGGAGGGATTTTTGGATATTCAGGTTCTAAAGGGGTGTTAACGGGGTTAAACCTGCATTTCATTGAATAACAATATGACACGACTATGACGCGAGCGAAGCGAGGCTAAAAATGAGATGGTGTGTGTCTGTGTATTACTCAATCACGCAAGTACCACTGGTCCGATTTACATGAATTTTACATGGAAGTAGCTGATTTACCTGGTTAACATATTGGTTACTTTTGATTTCAATACTTTGCATTATTTAAAGATGGCGACCATTTTAGTGACGTCACTACACCCTTTGGTTTAAAACTTTCATATTTCCATTTCAAATAAAAAGAGAACGCTAAGAAATAGCAAATTTTGATGGCATATACGAGGTTTAAAATTACATTTTCTATCCGAAAGGTATCTCCAACCGTTAGCGAGTAAAACCTAAATTTGTGCTATTAACACGGTCAACGCCGAGCTGTGTAGTTGGACAAAATGTTCCATCCTTAATATCCCTCTGCGCAGCACCTCGCCTATCCCCTGATTTAACTGTCACCTTCACATTTTAATTTATTTATGACGCGTGGCGAAGCACGGGTACTTCAGCTAGTATATAATAAAACTTCAGTTTCATTTTCAGGAGGGCATACTGAACCCTTCAGAAAAGCAGTGTTTAATGTAATAAATCTTAATCAAGGGGTCGCGCTCAGTTCCTATGTGATGTTTACGTTCGCCAAACAACATGCTCTACTGAGGTAAGGGTCATAGGATATAAACTATAAATTAGAAAGAAAGGTGACAGGATGTAAAATAATAACATGATTTAATGACTAATAGTGCATAAAAAGAAATAAACATCAATAAAATATAAAACACTCCTCCCTGAATTTCCCATGATAGGAATATCTATCAAATCTGAGGAGTCAGACGGACCTCCCCTTTATTTTAAAATGTGGATCCTGGTTCCACTACCTTGCAATTTGGGTTTTATGTGCGCGTAATGACTAACTACGAGGAATGAGTACTTTGGTTGACTGTTCGTTTACAACGGGTTAACAGCCACGATGCTTACGAACAATCATCTCGTAAATCAACGTTTATGGATATGGAACATGACATTAAATAAAACCCTTAAAAAGTAATGCTGACACACGCACTAAATCTACTATCTACAGGAATCTCTCTCGGGACCCTCATTAGCGCGAAGACGCACTTGACTTTGAGCTGCCAACACGGCCAACTTGCTCAACACAAACAAGGAAATACAGCAAGCATGTGACTCACGGGTCACTGAATAAAATAAAAACATGGAATAAACCAACAACAACAAAAGCCTGACTGGCTGACATTACTTTATATGAACAAAACTGCATGTTAAGCTAACGCTTCGGAGATTATCGTGATTCGTAGGCAACTCCCATTTATTTAAACAATTTTTACCATTGATCAGTTCTTAATTCTGTATTTAAAGTTATTACTGCGCCACACAGGCACTCTCCACTAATGACCTGGCTGGCAATCCTCAGTCAGTCTTGTGCAACATCTCCCCTCTTCCTCAATCACCTGCCATTGCCCCACTCCAGTGTGTATAAATACCTAACCAGCTGTGCCGTTATCTCAAGGAATCAACAGCAACAAACTCAACCACTTCAAAATATGGTCAGACATTAATCAAAATATCCAGAATTGCCCTCGCGAGGTCACAATCTGGATTTGTCATCAAGCTGCCAGAAATCAGTCTACGCTGAAATTCCCGCTTGTAATGACACAAAAACACACGCTCACACATACACATTTGGGAATGACAATACGTTTTCACACAGATCGGCTGAATGGATGCTCGCCGACAATTAAAAAAATATTAATACCTACGATAGAGCTGACTGCTCTTCGTCACAAATCACATTGCTCCAAAGGCAATAATCTCATTGAATCTGATCAATAATAAAACAAAAGAAATTAATTACCCTCCAATCTACTGTATAATTATATTACTTCAGTCCTACTTCTGAAACACAACATATCTCCGAGAGACGTTTTTAACCGCATTGCGTAACATATGCAACCACGGCCGTTCACATAGCTACGTTAGTTAAAACAACAAACCAGAAAAGAACCTTCTACTAAATATATATGCGAGCTGTTTCCATGCAAAAGGTGTGTCAGACCAAAACTAAATAGACTACGTTAATCACACAAGCAAATTATTTACAAAACAAAATATGTCCCATACACCATAAGTTAATTTATCAAATAATAATAAATATTATTCTGTACTCATCCTCAGCCAGCCATCCGTCAAAGAACATCTGCAGCCATTTCCCAACTGGATTCTTCTTATCTCATCTCAACCATCTTGACGGAGTCTTGATATTTCCAGGCTTCCTCCATGGTCAATGATGTCATCTCTCGTGCTGATTCAAAAATGAAATTATTATACACTTGATGTCTGACTACTAAATTCGCCGTTCGGGTACTTCTTTCCCCAAAGCAGTCTATTGGCGAATTATCAAAGATACTGCCCCTACAAATATAGTACTGTGACTATCTAACACTGAATTTAACACTTTTAATAATAATTTCTGTGTCCTTCATGACACGCAAGGTATAAATGTCAACGTCCTTAGACGCGCAAAGTATAAAAGCCTGTGTCCACTGACACACAAAATAACAGCCTACGTCCGTAGACGCACAGAGTAATAAGCGTGTCCTCGACACACACAATAATAAACTTACGTCCGTAGACGCACAGAATAATAAGCTGCCTCCCGTCCTCAGACGAAAAGTAATAATAAGCAAAGTCTTGGCTCTTCACACCACTTATAAATGAACTGGCCCTAGGTCTAGATGGGGGGGGGGGGAATTTATACAAAAATTTCTCGAAATAATGGTGGTACAGGAATGAAATAAATATCACTGAACTCGAAAAATAGCGCAGGTCAAGAATATGCCCATTAATCCTAGAATCGATCGTAGAGATTTTGTCTAGGCGATCTCCCGCGTGAATGCTAGCCGAGCGTGCCCACGCTAGACCTGCCGCGCTAAATAGGCATTCTTCTCCCATTGGTTCCCACACTTTCTGTAATTTGGCGGTTTTAGCAGATCTTGGCGTCGTAGGAGTGTCTATTTTCTTCATCAGCCACTCACGTTACTGCATCATCTTTTTTCTAGGCGCGAACATCACAATGAACATACCAGAACCATGTCTCACTGCGCGTCGCTTCTATTTTTGAGGCGGCCAACCTGTCCTTCTGACACATCGCTAGGCTATTTCCTTTCACAGCTAAAGTATTTAGCCTTTTGTCAATCTGCTTCAGGTATGTCGCCGCTGTCTCCAACCAATGCTTGAAATTTCCTCATCTCCGTCTGGCTACTTTCATGATGCTGGTGGAAATATGTATTAATTGAAGAAATAAAACCTAGAATCATTTATCCAACAGAGGATAAAGGGTTCAATACATGACAGTGTTGGTAATGGGTGTGCCAGTTATATGCATATGACTTCCACACTATCAATTCGATTTCAACCAAATTTCGTAGGAACTATTTGAGCTATAAGAGATAGGGCTATGCGTATTCATAATAATAACCAGAGCAGCCAACTGTTGATAAATGTTATCTTTATTTTTTATCCTAATACCAATATGTCAGAACGTATGCAAGCCAACAGCTCGAAACTTTGCACACGTACAGTACGTGGCCTTCTACATTAATTGGAGTAAGTAATATACGTCAGTGCTGCCAACATGATTCTAAGCTTGCTGACAGGTCCAATTTTTAATGCATGTAACTTCTATACTTACAAATCGATTTCAACCAAATTTCGTATGTGCTTTGTGTACCATACTGTTATGACTGTGCGTATTCTTTGCGGTGAGCAGGGCTGCTAACTGTAAATAAATTATATCTATTTTTACCCTAATTTCTTTAAATCAGAAAATATGCAAGCCAACAACTCTAAACATTGCATACGTATAGTACCTAGCAGTCTAAATTAATTTAGTTAACTAATATACGTCAGTGCTGCCAACATGATTGAAGCCTGCTCATAGGTCCAATTATTAAATGCATGTAACTTCTATACTACCAAATGGATTTCATCCAAAATTGGCACAATAATAGATCAAAATATTTCAAAATGGTTCTAAGCAAAACATAAATGACAATGTTGCCAACATGATTTTACGCACGCTGATATATCCTATGTCTAACTGCATGTAACATCCGTGTTATCCATTGGACTTCAACCAAATTTTGCATGTACCTTCTGTACCTTAAGAGATGGTCTATGAATATATTCAGAGTCACAAGGGCTGCCAACTGCAGTGCTCTATTAGGCTACACTATTTCGGGTATACTTCGAACTAATTAGAAATGTCAGCATTACCAATTTAATTTCGTCATTATTCTAGACGAAATCCTTGGCATGTATCTTGAATTTTCAGAAAAGTAGGCTCTTTAGTTCGGCACGGAACTACTTGCTACATTCTGGTGCTGTATTGTGCAGGCGCTGGCAATTGAAGCACTGTATGATTAGTGTAGGGAGCGGTGGGTGGTGGGCATTGAGGCGCCTGTGTTTTTGGAGATCTGGGGGGGGGGGGGGGTGGAGGTGAGGGGGATGGGCGTGGGGATGGAGTTTGCGTGACACTTGCGATGTCATTCCCTGAAAAGAAAGCGACTGCTTGGGTATGTGCTGGGCTTTGAGTACTTCCTGCATGTGTGCGTTTGTGTGTATTTGATCTTGACTTGGAGTGTTGACTGAATGCTTTCGTGTGATTGCTCTAGGGTTGAGATGGGGTCAGTTTGAGTTGTTTCGATGTTTGTGGGAATGTTTGATGGATCTGTTTGAGTGTCTGTGTGCTTGGTTTTTTGTTTGGCGGTTTTGTGAAACGTTCACCTGTTTCTATGGTTGTTTGGGCGTGTTCGTGACTGAAGCCTAGGGTGTCTGTTTGGTATTGATTGGTGTTGGTTTGTGGGTTTTTGTTTGTGCGGATTGGTCGTGTTCTTCCGCTGCAGGGATGGAGGATATTAGTGTGTGCTGTTGGATTCCTGGGTGACCCAGGCGAGCTCTCCTGATAAAACTTCAGTCGAATATCGCTAGTGGGAGTGATGGCAATGAAATGATTACTGCTTTCTTGTACTTCGGTGATGTACCGCCATCATCGCCGTCTACAATTCTCAAGCTATGTCATAAGGTTTGGCAACACCGCCCATCTGTCATCTGGGAGGCCTAGAGCAAGCACATGGTAATTGTTAACACTGCGTAAACACATAGATTGTGACGCCAAATCTTTCCGAAAGTACAACAGAACATATCGTCCGCTAAATATCACAAATACTGGGTACACATTATCACTGTCGATAAGGTAATAATGAAAGGCTATAGTGTACCTTAATGTCCCAATGTCTGCTATGCTCACTGCCGTCATATTTAAGACTATTCTTACGAACTTAGAGACTGCCTTTGATAATAAATTCTTCACTTTTCGTCCACAGATAAATTCTTGAAATTGAAAATCCACAGCCTGCTTCCAGTCTCCGACCGGGTCAGGAATGGAATGAATGAAGCCCCCATCTAGCGGCGAGGATATGGACTGTGCCGGCTGCCGAGGCCTGACGCACTCCTCTGGGGCAAGGATTAAATGAATGACAGATGAAATGAAATAATAGTGGAGAGTGTTGCTGGAATGAAATTTAGACAGGGAAAACCGGAGTACCAGGAAAAAAAACCTGGCTGCCTCCGTGTTGTCCAGCACAGATCTCATATGGAGTGACCGAGATTTGAACCACGGACCCAGCGGTGAGAGGCCGGCGTGCTGCTGCTGCCGCCTAAGCCACGGAGGCCCCACAGATAAACTCTTCATAGTCACAATAGGCCTCCAAGCTTAATGTTGACAGTCTAACAATAATTCTCCACTTGTCACTTAATTTAACAGGAAGTACCGTGACGAACTAAAGAGCCTACTTATCTTAAAATTTAAGATTCATGCCAATGATTAATCCATATGGATCTATCTAGTATAATGACGAAGTTAAGTTGGTATTATAGATATTTCAAATTAGTTCGAAATACTGTATATCTGATATAATGTAGTCTAATGTAGCTTAATAGAGCACTACAGTTGGCAGGCACAGAATTCAAAATTTGGTTGAAGTCCAATGGATAGCATGGACGTTACATGCAGTTAAACATTGGATCTAACAGCACGCGTAAAATCATGTTGGCAACAATGCCATGCATGTATTGGTCAGAAATAATCTAAAATAATACTAGATATTGTTAGGCCAATTTTGAATGAAATCCATGAGTTAGTATAGAAGTTGTATGAATTTTAAAATTGGACCTATCAGCACGCTTAGAATCATGTTGGCAGCACTGACGTATATTAGTTACTCCAAAGTAATATACGTGTGCAAAGTTTAGAGCTATTGGTTTGCATACTTTCTGATATATTGTTATTAGGGTAACAAAAATAGAGACAGCATTTATTAACAATTGGCAGCCCTGGTTGCTTGTATGAATACTCATAGTCATATCTGTTGTGGTACACATAGCTCATACGAAATTTGGTTGAAATCCAAATGATAGTATATAGAAGTTACATGTATTTAACGTTGCACCTCTCAGCAGGCTTAGAATCATGTTGGTAGCACTGACGTATATAAGTTACTCCAAATTAATACAGAATGTCAGGTACTATACGTGCGCATAGTTTAAAGCTGTCGGCTTGTATACTTTCTGATATATTGCTATTTGGATAAAATAAATTGAGAGCATTTATTAACAGTTGGTAGCTCTGGTGGATCTTAAGAATACGCTCAGTCATATCTGTTTATTTATGTACGCATAGCACATACAAAATATGGTTTAATTCCAATTGATAGTGTAGAAGTTATATGCATTTAAATATTGGACCTATTAGCAGGCTTTTAATCATTTCGGCAACACTGCCATGTATGATCTCCTGGAAATTAAACTGAAATATTATTATCTATACGTGCCAATTTTGAAATAGCTCCCATTCATACCTTCCAAGGTACCCATCATGGAGCTCAAATTTCAATTGCGAATTTTAAGCAGTTGGTAGCACTGACATCATTTTCAAATACAGCATTGAGATATTCAGGTATAGATCTTTACTTCTACCAAATTTCGATTCGATTGCTGCAGCCGTTTAGGAGTTGATATGGGACACACACACACACACAGCCAGCCAGACAGAAAGGACAGACAGACAGACAGATACACATTTGCCCGGATCGATCTCATAAGTCTGTAGAGGCTGTAGTGATCAAATCTTAGTGATATAAGCAGTTATTTTAATAGTGCTGCCATAATTTGACCTATAGCCAGGCTCACAACACTTCCTAAAAGCATCTGAAATAGTTAAATGAAATAATAGTGAAGAATTTGTTGGTTAAATTCATTAGCAGGTATTGGTTACACATGCAAATTAATGCGGGAAATACTCACTTCAGTAGTGTGGTAAGGAGAGAGCTGCCTCACTTTTTATTGAGCCACCCTCGTATTTGCCCCGAACCTGATATCTCGCTAACCAAACATGGGATTAGAACATACAGGGTGTCCTAGCACTGCTAGTAATGCCCCCTACTTTCCTATAGGCTCTTTATTTAATGAAAAGACCAAAACTAAAAGGTCATTCGCGAGTAGTGGGGTAGTGTTGGTTTCCTGAAGTCGCGCTCGTGCTTGAATATGTATGCCTATGTTGGGAAAGGGTTAGGTGGTGGGGGAGGAGTAGGGTCGAGTGAGGGGTCGTTTAGATGGTATTTTTTCCGCTCTAGATGATGGTGAGGTTATTTTTTAAAAATGGATGGAATTGGGAAACGCCATTTGGGGTAAACATGTTGTTTTTTGACATTTTGGCGATGAATGTTTTTAATACGCATGCGCACTTGAGGAGTTTTGTAAAAGAGCGGGCTTTTTAAATGATGATTTATAAATGAGTGTTTTTTTAATATGTATTGAAATAAACCAAAAAAACTAATAGGTCATCGGCTTTTTACTATCTCGCTAACCAATAATCGGATTTAAACGTATGAGGTGTCGTAGGACTCGTGGTGAACTCTCTTTTTCTATTGAAGGGGTATATCCACTCCAAAATAAAAACTACCCTTACCCGGGGGATGAAATAGTAATTTATTTTTGTATACCTACGAACTTGGCGGTTTTTGTAAAAGAGCGGGCTTTTTAAATGATGATTTATAAATGAGTGTTTTTTTTAATACGTATTTAAATAAACCATAAAAACTAATAGGTCATCGGCTTTTTACTATCTCGCTAACCAATAATCGGATTTAAACGTATGAGGTGTCGTAGGACTCGTGGTGAACTCTCTTTTTCTATCGAAGGGGTATATCCACCCCAAAATAAAAACTACCCTTACCCGGGGGATGAAATATTAATTTATTTTTGTATACCTACGAACTTGGCGGTTTTTGTAAGAGGGCGGGCTTTTTAAATGATGATTTATAAATGAGTGTTTTTTTTAATACGTATTTAAATAAACCAAAAAAACTAATAGGTCATCGGCTTTTTACTATCTCGCTAACCAATAATCGGATTTAAACCTATGGGGTGTCGTAGGACTCGTGGTGAACTCCCTTTTCTATGGACGGGGCCATATCCACTCGAAAATAAAAACTACCCTTACCCGGGGGGTGAAATAGTATTTTTTTTTGTATGTGCGCGCACGGACGGGTTTTTTCAAAAGGACCTAAGTACACGTTTGTTAATATTTTCTGAATCCCTCATGGAATTTTGCCATAGGCAGTATCCTAACCCTGGGGGTGACGCCCCGTTTTTGAATGTAGGATTCATTTTTGTCGAAAGGGCCTAACGACACTTTTGTTCATATCTCGCGAACCAATCATGCTAGGGACTTGTATGAGGGGTCCTAGCACTTGGGGCAATATTCCCTGTTTGGGGGTGAAACTACCCCCTAAAATTGAAAAATCCATATCTCGGAAACGAAGAAGCCTAAAATTAGGTGTGATAGCTTAAAAAATAGGGGATGATATGGGCTTTTACCTCGATGGATCATTTCACCCCTAAAACAGTAAATAAATATTTTATGGGGGAAAAAACGTGTTAAACACCTAAAAATGATAAATGAACCTAAGATCTTTTGTTTTTGATGAAAAATAGCAGGGGGGTGAAACTACCCCCCCAAAATTGAAAAATCCCTATCTCGGAAACGAAGAATCCTAAAATTAGGTGTGATAGCTTAAAAAATAGGGGATGATATGGGCTTTTACCTCGATGGATCATTTCACCCCTAAAACAGTAAATAAATATGTTATGGGGGAAAAAACGTGTTAAACACCTAAAAATGATAAATGAACCTAAGATCTTTTGTTTTTGATGAAAAATAGCAGGGGGTGAAACTACCCCCCAAAATTGAAAAATCCCTATCTCGGAAACGAAGAATCCTAAAATTAGGTGTGATGGCTTAAAAAATAGGGAATGATATGGGCTTTTACCTCGATTGATCATTTCACCCCTAAAACAGTAAATAGTCATGTTATGAGGAAAAAATGTGTTATACACCTAAAAGCATAAGCATCTTTGTGAAACCATGCTTTAATGGACATGTGTATGGAGGATGATTTTTGTTATTATTATTATTAGGTAATTATGGATTAATGTGTGTATAGATAACTAACCTGTGGGGAGCGTGATGGCGCAGGTGCTTAGCTGCTCGTCTTTACCCGGACGGCTGGGGTTCAAATCCCGGTGACAGCGGAGGTTGGAATTTTCACTTGAAAAATCACGTGGCGTCAGGAAGGGCATTCGGCCTTAAATCCCCGGCCAAAATCAAAATGAGCCTGGTTGGCTCCGGCGACTCAAACTAATAGGGAAAAGCCGAAGAAAGAAAAAAATGGTAACTCACCAGTAATAGTAAACATTGGTTGGAGGTGTTGAAGAAGTCAGGATGGCCAACCCTTGCCATGGTTCACGAATGCACCCCAAAAAGTTTTACCTGTCAAGACTCAGTCTACCCTGTTGCAGCCTTTAGAAAAAAAAATCGAACCGGGGCCTCTGTGGTGACAGTGGACTTATTTTCATGATGATTTTTAAACAAACATAGGCTTGCCTACTACCGCTGTGTTGAATCTGCACAGAGACTCTGGCTTTGGTTTGTCTAGTGTCCCTTGGCGATAACAGCACAGCGACCTTGTCAGTAAGTTTCATATTACTCATTTGCATGATAGCGGGCGTGCTCTGCACATGACTAGATCGTTGTTAGGTTTGACAAAGGCTTAGTGAAGCTTGTGGCAACCTTGAAATGAATGTCATGGTATAGTCGGGCTTGGAAGCCAAGACCTTAGGGTTGACAAGCAAGTAGGTTAACCACTACACGGTGAGATGGTCAAATAATAATGTAACAGAACATATAGAAACGTTTTCTATAGTTTAACGAATTGGCATACCATGAGAGGTGTAGGTAATGGAAATTGAATCCTTAGCTGATGATTATACTACTTTCCATGCGCACGTTTAAGCTATCATGTTATAAAAAGAATGGTATGGCTTGTTTTAAACGGAGAATAATAATTGTGTTTACTGTGAAACACAAATCTGAATTTAAAATTAATTTAAAATAATTAATTTAAAATTAACTAATATAAAATTAGTTTAGTACGCTGAAGTTAAAATGAATAATGATCACGTTACAGACAGCCAGTTTCAAAGCCATGAGAACTAAGTGAACAAAGTATAAAATTCATGAGCCAGTGAGGAATTCAACATGCTGTCCTTTGGACAAGAGAGAAGCGTTCTACAGCGACCCTCAATGGTTTGGGTCATCGTAAAGATGAAAATTAAATCTAAGCTACTACACTCTTATATACTAGAAGAAGAAATGGAAAACAATAGGTCAAATAAAGAACAGAAGGAATAAAAAATGGCCCTCAACCCTCAAGCATGTGGATTGAGGGAGTTGGAAGGAAAGAGAGCCATGAAAGGTAGATAAAAAAGTATACTAGGAGAGGCTTTGTCCCAGAGGTAATGGATAAAGAGGAGGTAAACTGGACTCAGCTCAGAAATCCCTTGGGGTCGCCAACTTCCAAGCTGATCAGCCCTTGAGGGTGTAGCCATAGGCAGAGTGCACCGCAAGTGGTGGGGCTAAATACACCCTACCTTCTTGAGGGGGGCATGAGCAAAAGACAGGAAATAACATGAAAATAAAAACAAGGCGGCCTCCTCAGGATATCAGAAAAAATAAATAAACCAGGGCCAATGAAGTTGCAAAAGGAAGAGACTCCCTAGGGCTCGGATACCCTAATCATGTTGGGGTCGGTAGAGAACAAGAGTTGAGCAAGTGTGGTCGACAGGAACTAAGAGAGTGAGGAGCCTAGCACAAGTTAGTGAAAGCAATGACGGTCTCAGCTGGGACTCCGTGATCGTCAACCTACATGACACTAGATATGATGCCCAGGGGTGGAATTAAAGACCTCTTTTTGTTTTTTATCACTGGCTTTTAAGAACGCTAACACATGGCATGCCTTATAATGCAATACTGGTCCTAGGGTATGCAAAATTGTATTAGAAACTCAGCTAATAATAGAGTGCTTGCCCATGATTTACCTTAAAATTTCCTAAAATCCACTACATTTTCCGCAAATTGACCAAATGACACAACATTCCAGCAAAATTCAACAAATGACTACCAGATTTATTGAAATTCCATTGATTTACCTAAGCATGGTTTAAACTACCTCAAATTCATATAAAATTAGACGAATATAGATGAAAATTCACTAAAATTTACCGAATTTAGCCAAGTGGTGTACAAACCATGAAATTTATCCAATTTTTATTAAAATTGACTACATGTACTCGAAAATTCCATAATATTCCCTTTACATGTATGCTTTTTGTTGTTGTTGTTGTTGTTTCGTTTACCACACTCCCTGTAGACAATCACTTCAACATGACTTTCTCCTAGACTAGGAGCTTTACATTCGATATGATAGCTGAGTTTCATTTCCCATAAACTTGTCTCTGAGGTGGGTGTCAGGAAAAGGCATCAGCTGTAAAAACCACACCCTCACGTAGACTTTCATAACCTCTTACGTTGAGGTTCCTTACACTAACGACATTAAATGATTGAACGGTTTCCTTTTCACAATTCCTGTCTATACTTTCCTCTTTAAGGTTGCAAGATGTTTGCAAGATTCCTAAAATGCAATTAAATGTAATAAATACCTTAAGATGGTTTCATTTGTTTAATGATATGGTGTTGATGATGGATATATACGTTAAGACTAATTTTTGTTAGGTCTTGACTGGCCTTGCAATTAGAAATTGACAAACCAAACATGGGTTATCTACCAGGGGAACACTTTGACCTCTATGTTGGTTATTGACCAGTAAGTACAGTTCTAGTAATGAGACAGAAATCCAACACAAACAATGAGCGCGCAATGCGGCGGAGATTGGTACCACGATGTACTGTCGGTTATGTAGCTATGTGGAATGCACATCACATATGGTTTACTTGAAGGTTTGGAGATTCCATTAAAGATATTTCTACAATAAACCATTTTCAAATGGTCATTCGTTGGTGTGAAAATATTTATTATATGGTATTTTATGAAAACAATTATGATTTATAAAAAAAAATATATGTTTACTGTATTCTTATTTAATGTAAGCACTGGAGGCACTATCGACCAACATACAGCACTATCTGGAATGTATATTGCATACTTGAAGGTTTGGTGATCCCATTAAAGGTATTCCTACAATAAATGATTTTTATGTTGTCGTTCTATGGCGTGAAAATATTTAATATACGATATTTGCTAAAAGGATTTACCAGTGGAATTATTTTACAAGTAGTTATTTTAATGACCAACAGAGTTCACTGTTAAGAAGGTAGAGCCCTATGTGGAATGTAGGATAACATGTTATACATGATACGTGACAACTGTAAGGCTTGTGATTTTTAAGATGCCTTTAACCCTATATTAAACACTCAGTTTGCAATACTGATAACTGCAATGTTACTGAAAAAAAATTGAAACAAAACAAAAATCAGCATTGAAAAACCAAAAAGTGGTTGAGCCTATATACAGTGGGGAAAAGAAAAGTTTTGTAAACACTAATGTCCAACAAGACTAATTAAATCAGTAACTGTCAGGGTGGCCGAGTGGTTAAGGCGTTTGACTTAAGATCAACTTTCCAAATATATAAGGAAGCAAGGGTTCGAATCCCTTCCCTGACATAACTATTGCTTGAACATGCAAGAAAACAAGAAATATACACAAACTATGTTTATCAATTTAATCATTTTTTTTTACAAGAGATAGACACACAGAATACAGCTCTTTTTGTTTATCATTTCTTTTAAACATAACACTTGTTGAAAATTATTTTTTAGGGGATGGGTGTGTTGCTACGTTGACCCATCACACAATAATAGCAGCTTTACGAAGTTCATTTTCTATATTTAATAGCTCTTTCTCATAACCAATATGACCAAGCTGTTTACAGGCATGCAAGAGCTGTAGACGTTCGACTAATATATTAGGATCGTTCCATTTACTATTTTTTATGAATGGTTTCAGAATCTCGGGAAGCAGTTCATCATTATCACCATTAATATGATTATCATCCTCATTATTATAATCATTTTCATAATGATGATCATTATCATCGTTATCATTACCATGATAATTTCCACCTGTGTCCACAGTCTGTTCAATGGTTTGAGTTGTCTTTGATAGTGTTGAAAGCTTCTTTTTAGATGTGCTAGAATGCTTTAACATTGTTATGTTATTATTACCACTATTACCTTTCCCCACTAACTTTTTGATGGGGTATATTGTCTCTGATAGGGTTGAGGGCTTTTGAGATGTGGGTGCATGTCTGAACATGGGTTTCACAGGAGGTGTTAAAGGTTTCTCATTAAACAACTCGCTAACAGCATGAGTGCGTTGTAGTGTATTAAACTTGAGGTTAATATTATCTTGAGCAGTACTATCTTTCTCTTGGACTTGGTTTCTTGCTTTGGTTTGGGTTTTCCTTACATTTAGACTAGCATGATTATTAAGTTTACATTCATGATTGTTTGAAGAAAGTACGTCCAATTCTTTTGTTTTAAGCATTCCTCGACACTGTTTCGATCGTTGCTTTGAACAGCGCCAAATAACAGTTCCATTTTTATTGCTTCGTTTCACAATATATGAATATCCTTTATAGTATGCATAAGGCTTACCATACCTAGTCACTGATACTTCCATATCAACTGTCAAGCACAAACTAATCTCTAGTAAAGACAACTTGGTAATAACAACAATAGTTTAATGTGGGAGCATATATACATGCAAAAAGTGGGAGCAAAGGTGGGGGGTAAAAAGTGGGAACAAAAGTGGGAGCAAATGTGGGAGAAAAAAATAACTGTGAGCAAAAAGTGGGAGCATATATGGGATCAAATGTGGGAGCAAAGCAAATATAAAAAAAAGTGGGAGCAAATATGCTAACAAATATGTCAACAAATATACCAGCAAAAGTAAATACACAAGTCAAGATAGATTAAAGTGCAAAGAAAATATGCAAGCAAATATGAGAGCAAAAATGGTGTTTTTTCTAAAGCAACTAGACATAACAAACTTAGTCATAACCTAACCTAACCTAATCTAACCTCACCTAACCTCACCTAACCTAACCTAACCTAACCTAACCTCACCTAACCTCACCTCACCTAACTTCACCTAACCTAACCTAACCTAACTTAACTTCACCTAATCTGACTTGCTGAACTTTACCTAACCTAACCCATCATAACTTCACCTAACCTAACATTACCTAATCTAACTTCACCTAACCTAACTTTCAACTCACAGATCAAAATTAAATTCTAGGCATAGTTGAGTTGGAACCCAAGACTTCAGGGATAACACACAAGTATACTAGCCACTACACCGCAAAATGGGCAAATTATCATGCAACACAACATAAAGTAAAAGTTTCCTGTAGTGTAACTCATTGGCTGTCAACCATAGTTTGCGAATTCAAACCCAAGACCTCAGGACTTTTGTTTTGAACATTATCAGAAATATTATTCCATTTACATTTTGCTGCTGCTGCTTATAGTTATAAGAGTTGGCATTAATATGGAAAGCAAAAATAATGTGGGAGCAAAAAAAAGTGGGTGGAAAACGTGTAAGCAGAAGTGGGAGCAAACAAGTGTGAGCAAATATGGGAGCAGAAAGTGGGAGCAAATGTGAAAGCAAAAGTGGGAGCAAAAAGAGCGAGCAAAAGTGAGTGTACAAAGTAGGAGCAAAATGTGTGAGTAAAAAGTGGGGGCAAATGTGGTGTTTTACTAAAACAATCTCCCCTAACCTAACCTAAACTAACTTCACCCAACCTAATTTCACTTAACCTAACTTTACTTAACCTAACCTTCCAACTCTCAGATCAAAAATTAAATTCTGGCCATAGTCGAGTTGGAACCCAAAACCTCTGGGATAACACCCAAGTATACTAGCCACTACATCGCGAAATGGGCAAATTATCATGCAACACAACACAAAAATAAAAAGTTTTCTGTAAACTCATTGGCTGACAATCATAGTTGAGAATTCAAACCCAAGACCTCAGGACTTTTGTTTTGAACATTATCAGAAATATTATTCCATTTACATTTTGCTGTTGCTTATAGTTATAAGAGTTGGCATTAATATGGGAGCAAAAGTGAAAGCAAAAAGTGGGTGCAAGCATGGCTGGTTGTAGAGGCTTTCATATCAACAAATACACATAAATTAAATTTTAGTAAAGTGACTTGGCTAATAATAATAATAATATTAACAGTTTAAAAAAATCAAGGGGATTGATATTTTTCAGGGTGTAATTTCCAAAGTACTGTCAAGAATAATAATTACACGAACAGATTCCAAGAACTCTAGAGTGCTTTTAAGGTTAATGATTGGCTAGGAGTGAGATAGAGCTAGCTAACCTAAGTTAACCTCAGCTCAGTAAACCTAACCTTGTCACATGGCATGTTCTACAAGTATAGACTTGCTTTGAGACTGGCTATGACGTCACAGATGAATGGCGGTGGGAGGCTGGACATGACTTTTTTACCCAAAAACATTTTCCTTTTTGCCAGCCTCCCACCGCCATTCATCTGTGACGTCATAGCCAGTCTCAAAGCAAGTCTATACTTGTAGAACATGCCATGTGACAAGGTTAGGTTTACTGAGCTGAGGTTAACTTAGGTTAGCTAGCTCTATCTCACTCCTAGCCAATCATTAACCTTAAAAGCACTCTAGAGTTCTTGGAATCTGTTCGTGTAATTATTATTCTTGACAGTACTTTGAAAATTACACCCTGAAAAATATCAATCCCCTTGATTTTTTTTAACTGTTAATATTATTATTATTATTAGCCAAGTCACTTTACTAAAATTTAATTTATGTGTATTTGTTGATATGAAAGCCTCTACAACCAGCCATGCTTGCACCCACTTTTTGCTTTCACTTTTGCTCCCATATTAATGCCAACTCTTATAACTATAAGCAACAGCAAAATGTAAATGGAATAATATTTCTGATAATGTTCAAAACAAAAGTCCTGAGGTCTTGGGTTTGAATTCTCAACTATGATTGTCAGCCAATGAGTTTACAGAAAACTTTTTATTTTTGTGTTGTGTTGCATGATAATTTGCCCATTTCGCGATGTAGTGGCTAGTATACTTGGGTGTTATCCCAGAGGTTTTGGGTTCCAACTCGACTATGGCCAGAATTTAATTTTTGATCTGAGAGTTGGAAGGTTAGGTTAAGTAAAGTTAGGTTAAGTGAAATTAGGTTGGGTGAAGTTAGTTTAGGTTAGGTTAGGGGAGATTGTTTTAGTAAAACACCACATTTGCCCCCACTTTTTACTCACACATTTTGCTCCTACTTTGTACACTCACTTTTGCTCGCTCTTTTTGCTCCCACTTTTGCTTTCACATTTGCTCCCACTTTCTGCTCCCATATTTGCTCACACTTGTTTGCTCCCACTTCTGCTTACACGTTTTCCACCCACTTTTTTTTGCTCCCACATTATTTTTGCTTTCCATATTAATGCCAACTCTTATAACTATAAGCAGCAGCAGCAAAATGTAAATGGAATAATATTTCTGATAATGTTCAAAACAAAAGTCCTGAGGTCTTGGGTTTGAATTCGCAAACTATGGTTGACAGCCAATGAGTTACACTACAGGAAACTTTTACTTTATGTTGTGTTGCATGATAATTTGCCCATTTTGCGGTGTAGTGGCTAGTATACTTGTGTGTTATCCCTGAAGTCTTGGGTTCCAACTCAACTATGCCTAGAATTTAATTTTGATCTGTGAGTTGAAAGTTAGGTTAGGTGAAGTTAGATTAGGTAATGTTAGGTTAGGTGAAGTTATGATGGGTTAGGTTAGGTAAAGTTCAGCAAGTCAGATTAGGTGAAGTTAAGTTAGGTTAGGTTAGGTTAGGTGAAGTTAGGTGAGGTGAGGTTAGGTGAGGTTAGGTTAGGTTAGGTTAGGTTAGGTGAGGTTAGGTGAGGTTAGATTAGGTTAGGTTAGGTTATGACTAAGTTTGTTATGTCTAGTTGCTTTAGAAAAAACACCATTTTTGCTCTCATATTTGCTTGCATATTTTCTTTGCACTTTAATCTATCTTGACTTGTGTATTTACTTTTGCTGGTATATTTGTTGACATATTTGTTAGCATATTTGCTCCCACTTTTTTTTTATATTTGCTTTGCTCCCACATTTGATCCCATATATGCTCCCACTTTTTGCTCACAGTTATTTTTTTCTCCCACATTTGCTCCCACTTTTGTTCCCACTTTTTACCCCCCACCTTTGCTCCCACTTTTTGCATGTATATATGCTCCCACATTAAACTATTGTTGTTATTACCAAGTTGTCTTTACTAGAGATTAGTTTGTGCTTGACAGTTGATAAGGAAGTATCAGTGACTAGGTATGGTAAGCCTTATGCATACTATAAAGGATATTCATATATTGTGAAACGAAGCAATAAAAATGGAACTGTTATTTGGCGCTGTTCAAAGCAACGATCGAAACAATGTCGAGGAATGCTTAAAACAAAAGAATTGGACGTACTTTCTTCAAACAATCATGAATGTAAACTTAATAATCATGCTAGTCTAAATGTAAGGAAAACCCAAACCAAAGCAAGAAACCAAGTCCAAGAGAAAGATAGTACTGCTCAAGATAATATTAACCTCAAGTTTAATACACTACAACGCACTCATGCTGTTAGCGAGTTGTTTAATGAGAAACCTTTAACACCTCCTGTGAAACCCATGTTCAGACATGCACCCACATCTCAAAAGCCCTCAACCCTATCAGAGACAATATACCCCATCAAAAAGTTAGTGGGGAAAGGTAATAGTGGTAATAATAACATAACAATGTTAAAGCATTCTAGCACATCTAAAAAGAAGCTTTCAACACTATCAAAGACAACTCAAACCATTGAACAGACTGTGGACACAGGTGGAAATTATCATGGTAATGATAACGATGATAATGATCATCATTATGAAAATGATTATAATAATGAGGATGATAATCATATTAATGGTGATAATGATGAACTGCTTCCCGAGATTCTGAAACCATTCATAAAAAATAGTAAATGGAACGATCCTAATATATTAGTCGAACGTCTACAGCTCTTGCATGCCTGTAAACAGCTTGGTCATATTGGTTATGAGAAAGAGCTATTAAATATAGAAAATGAACTTCGTAAAGCTGCTATTATTGTGTGATGGGTCAACATAGCAACACACCCATCCCCTAAAAAATAATTTTCAACAAGTGTTATGTTTAAAAGAAATGATAAACAAAAAGAGCTGTATTCTGTGTGTCTATCTCTTGTAAAAAAAAATGATTAAATTGATAAACATAGTTTGTGTATATTTCTTGTTTTCTTGCATGTTCAAGCAATAGTTATGTCAGGGAAGGGATTCGAACCCTTGCTTCCTTATATATTTGGAAAGTTGATCTTAAGTCAAACGCCTTAACCACTCGGCCACCCTGACAGTTACTGATTTAATTAGTCTTGTTGGACATTAGTGTTTACAAAACTTTTCTTTTCCCCACTGTATATAGGCTCAACCACTTTTTGGTTTTTCAATGCTGATTTTTGTTTTGTTTCAATTTTTTTTCAGTAACATTGCAGTTATCAGTATTGCAAACTGAGTGTTTAATATAGGGTTAAAGGCATCTTAAAAATCACAAGCCTTACAGTTGTCACGTATCATGTATAACATGTTATCCTACATTCCACATAGGGCTCTACCTTCTTAACAGTGAACTCTGTTGGTCATTAAAATAACTACTTGTAAAATAATTCCACTGGTAAATCCTTTTAGCAAATATCGTATATTAAATATTTTCACGCCATAGAACGACAACTTAAAAATCATTTATTGTAGGAATACCTTTAATGGGATCACCAAACCTTCAAGTATGCAATATACATTCCAGATAGTGCTGTATGTTGGTCGATAGTGCCTCCAGTGCTTACATTAAATAAGAATACAGTAAACATATATTTTTTTTTATAAATCATAATTGTTTTCATAAAATACCATATAATAAATATTTTCACACCAACGAATGACCATTTGAAAATGGTTTATTGTAGAAATATCTTTAATGGAATCTCCAAACCTTCAAGTAAACCATATGTGATGTGCATTCCACATAGCTACATAACCGACAGTACATCGTGGTACCAATCTCCGCCGCATTGCGCGCTCATTGTTTGTGTTGGATTTCTGTCTCATTACTAGAACTGTACTTACTGGTCAATAACCAACATAGAGGTCAAAGTGTTCCCCTGGTAGATAACCCATGTTTGGTTTGTCAATTTCTAATTGCAAGGCCAGTCAAGACCTAACAAAAATTAGTCTTAACGTATATATCCATCATCAACACCATATCATTAAACAAATGAAACCATCTTAAGGTATTTATTACATTTAATTGCATTTTAGGAATCTTGCAAACATCTTGCAACCTTAAAGAGGAAAGTATAGACAGGAATTGTGAAAAGGAAACCGTTCAATCATTTAATGTCGTTAGTGTAAGGAACCTCAACGTAAGAGGTTATGAAAGTCTACGTGAGGGTGTGGTTTTTACAGCTGATGCCTTTTCCTGACACCCACCTCAGAGACAAGTTTATGGGAAATGAAACTCAGCTATCATATCGAATGTAAAGCTCCTAGTCTAGGAGAAAGTCATGTTGAAGTGATTGTCTACAGGGAGTGTGGTAAACGAAACAACAACAACAACAACAAAAAGCATACATGTAAAGGGAATATTATGGAATTTTCGAGTACATGTAGTCAATTTTAATAAAAATTGGATAAATTTCATGGTTTGTACACCACTTGGCTAAATTCGGTAAATTTTAGTGAATTTTCATCTATATTCGTCTAATTTTATATGAATTTGAGGTAGTTTAAACCATGCTTAGGTAAATCAATGGAATTTCAATAAATCTGGTAGTCATTTGTTGAATTTTGCTGGAATGTTGTGTCATTTGGTCAATTTGCGGAAAATGTAGTGGATTTTAGGAAATTTTAAGGTAAATCATGGGCAAGCACTCTATTATTAGCTGAGTTTCTAATACAATTTTGCATACCCTAGGACCAGTATTGCATTATAAGGCATGCCATGTGTTAGCGTTCTTAAAAGCCAGTGATAAAAAACAAAAAGAGGTGTTTAATTCCACCCCTGGGCATCATATCTAGTGTCATGTAGGTTGACGATCACGGAGTCCCAGCTGAGACCGTCATTGCTTTCACTAACTTGTGCTAGGCTCCTCACTCTCTTAGTTCCTGTCGACCACACTTGCTCAACTCTTGTTCTCTACCGACCCCAACATGATTAGGGTATCCGAGCCCTAGGGAGTCTCTTCCTTTTGCAACTTCATTGGCCCTGGTTTATTTATTTTTTCTGATATCCTGAGGAGGCCGCCTTGTTTTTATTTTCATGTTATTTCCTGTCTTTTGCTCATGCCCCCCTCAAGAAGGTAGGGTGTATTTAGCCCCACCACTTGCGGTGCACTCTGCCTATGGCTACACCCTCAAGGGCTGATCAGCTTGGAAGTTGGCGACCCCAAGGGATTTCTGAGCTGAGTCCAGTTTACCTCCTCTTTATCCATTACCTCTGGGACAAAGCCTCTCCTAGTATACTTTTTTATCTACCTTTCATGGCTCTCTTTCCTTCCAACTCCCTCAATCCACATGCTTGAGGGTTGAGGGCCATTTTTTATTCCTTCTGTTCTTTATTTGACCTATTGTTTTCCATTTCTTCTTCTAGTATATAAGAGTGTAGTAGCTTAGATTTAATTTTCATCTTTACGATGACCCAAACCATTGAGGGTCGCTGTAGAACGCTTCTCTCTTGTCCAAAGGACAGCATGTTGAATTCCTCACTGGCTCATGAATTTTATACTTTGTTCACTTAGTTCTCATGGCTTTGAAACTGGCTGTCTGTAACGTGATCATTATTCATTTTAACTTCAGCGTACTAAACTAATTTTATATTAGTTAATTTTAAATTAATTATTTTAAATTAATTTTAAATTCAGATTTGTGTTTCACAGTAAACACAATTATTATTCTCCGTTTAAAACAAGCCATACCATTCTTTTTATAACATGATAGCTTAAACGTGCGCATGGAAAGTAGTATAATCATCAGCTAAGGATTCAATTTCCATTACCTACACCTCTCATGGTATGCCAATTCGTTAAACTATAGAAAACGTTTCTATATGTTCTGTTACATTATTATTTGACCATCTCACCGTGTAGTGGTTAACCTACTTGCTTGTCAACCCTAAGGTCTTGGCTTCCAAGCCCGACTATACCATGACATTCATTTCAAGGTTGCCACAAGCTTCACTAAGCCTTTGTCAAACCTAACAACGATCTAGTCATGTGCAGAGCACGCCCGCTATCATGCAAATGAGTAATATGAAACTTACTGACAAGGTCGCTGTGCTGTTATCGCCAAGGGACACTAGACAAACCAAAGCCAGAGTCTCTGTGCAGATTCAACACAGCGGTAGTAGGCAAGCCTATGTTTGTTTAAAAATCATCATGAAAATAAGTCCACTGTCACCACAGAGGCCCCGGTTCGATTTTTTTTTTCTAAAGGCTGCAACAGGGTAGACTGAGTCTTGACAGGTAAAACTTTTTGGGGTGCATTCGTGAACCATGGCAAGGGTTGGCCATCCTGACTTCTTCAACACCTCCAACCAATGTTTACTATTACTGGTGAGTTACCATTTTTTTTCTTTCTTCGGCTTTTCCCTATTAGTTTGAGTCGCCGGAGCCAACCAGGCTCATTTTGATTTTGGCCGGGGATTTAAGGCCGAATGCCCTTCCTGACGCCACGTGATTTTTCAAGTGAAAATTCCAACCTCCGCTGTCACCGGGATTTGAACCCCAGCCGTCCGGGTAAAGACGAGCAGCTAAGCACCTGCGCCATCACGCTCCCCACAGGTTAGTTATCTATACACACATTAATCCATAATTACCTAATAATAATAATAACAAAAATCATCCTCCATACACATGTCCATTAAAGCATGGTTTCACAAAGATGCTTATGCTTTTAGGTGTATAACACATTTTTTCCTCATAACATGACTATTTACTGTTTTAGGGGTGAAATGATCAATCGAGGTAAAAGCCCTAATCATCCCCTATTTTTTAAGCTATCACACCTAATTTTAGGCTTCTTCGTTTCCTAGATATGGATTTTTCATTTGTTTTTGGGGGGGGGGGGGGTTTCACCCCCCTGCTATTTTTTCATCAAAAACAAAAGATCTTAGGTTCATTTATCATTTTTAGGTGTTTAACACGTTTTTTCCCCCATAACATGACTATTTACTGTTTTAGGGGTGAAATGATCAATCGAGGTAAAAGCCCATATCATTCCCTATTTTTTAAGCCATCACACCTAATTTTAGGATTCTTCGTTTCCGAGATAGGGATTTTTCAATTTTGGGGGGGGGGGGGGGTAGTTTCACCCCCCTGCTATTTTTCATCAAAAACAAAAGATCTTAGGTTCATTTATCATTTTTAGGTGTTTAACACGTTTTTTCCCCCATAACATATTTATTTACTGTTTTAGGGGTGAAATGATCCATCGAGGTAAAAGCCCATATCATCCCCTATTTTTTAAGCTATCACACCTAATTTTAGGATTCTTCGTTTCCGAGATAGGGATTTTTCAATTTTGGGGGGGTAGTTTCACCCCCCTGCTATTTTTCATCAAAAACAAAAGATCTTAGGTTCATTTATCATTTTTAGGTGTTTAACACGTTTTTTCCCCCATAAAATATTTATTTACTGTTTTAGGGGTGAAATGATCCATCGAGGTAAAAGCCCATATCATCCCCTATTTTTTAAGCTATCACACCTAATTTTAGGCTTCTTCGTTTCCGAGATATGGATTTTTCAATTTTAGGGGGTAGTTTCACCCCCAAACAGGGAATATTGCCCCAAGTGCTAGGACCCCTCATACAAGTCCCTAGCATGATTGGTTCGCGAGATATGAACAAAAGTGTCGTTAGGCCCTTTCGACAAAACTGAATCCTACATTCAAAAACGGGGCGTCACCCCCAGGGTTAGGATACTGCCTATGGCAAAATTCCATGAGGGATTCAGAAAATATTAACAAACGTGTACTTAGGTCCTTTTGAAAAAACCCGTCCGTGCGCGCACATACAGAAAAAAATACTATTTCACCCCCCGGGTAAGGGTAGTTTTTATTTTCGAGTGGATATGGCCCCGTCCATAGAAAAGGGGAGTTCACCACGAGTCCTACGACACCCCATAGGTTTAAATCCGATTATTGGTTAGCGAGATAGTAAAAAGCCGATGACCTATTAGTTTTTTTGGTTTATTTAAATACGTATTAAAAAAAACACTCATTTATAAATCATCATTTAAAAAGCCCGCCCTCTTACAAAAACCGCCAAGTTCGTAGGTATACAAAAATAAATTACTATTTCATCCCCCGGGTAAGGGTAGTTTTTATTTTGGGGTGGATATACCCCTTCGATAGAAAAAGAGAGTTCACCACGAGTCCTACGACACCTCATACGTTTAAATCCGATTATTGGTTAGCGAGATAGTAAAAAGCCGATGACCTATTAGTTTTTATGGTTTATTTAAATACGTATTAAAAAAACACTCATTTATAAATCATCATTTAAAAAGCCCGCTCTTTTACAAAAACCGCCAAGTTCGTAGGTATACAAAAATAAATTACTATTTCATCCCCCGGGTAAGGGTAGTTTTTATTTTGGAGTGGATATACCCCTTCAATAGAAAAAGAGAGTTCACCACGAGTCCTACGACACCTCATACGTTTAAATCCGATTATTGGTTAGCGAGATAGTAAAAAGCCGATGACCTATTAGTTTTTTTGGTTTATTTCAATACATATTAAAAAAACACTCATTTATAAATCATCATTTAAAAAGCCCGCTCTTTTACAAAACTCCTCAAGTGCGCATGCGTATTAAAAACATTCATCGCCAAAATGTCAAAAAACAACATGTTTACCCCAAATGGCGTTTCCCAATTCCATCCATTTTTAAAAAATAACCTCACCATCATCTAGAGCGGAAAAAATACCATCTAAACGACCCCTCACTCGACCCTACTCCTCCCCCACCACCTAACCCTTTCCCAACATAGGCATACATATTCAAGCACGAGCGCGACTTCAGGAAACCAACACTACCCCACTACTCGCGAATGACCTTTTAGTTTTGGTCTTTTCATTAAATAAAGAGCCTATAGGAAAGTAGGGGGCATTACTAGCAGTGCTAGGACACCCTGTATGTTCTAATCCCATGTTTGGTTAGCGAGATATCAGGTTCGGGGCAAATACGAGGGTGGCTCAATAAAAAGTGAGGCAGCTCTCTCCTTACCACACTACTCACTTCCACAACTTTCAGCAGATCTGATTTACCACGAGGAATTTCCCTGGTGTTGCAATAGTACGAACTGCTTTTAGATGCTGTCATTACAAAATAAACGATAATTATGAATAAAACTTAGCATGTGGTTTTAAGTGTTTATAGAACTTAAGGGCTCTACTCAGTGTTGCCAATTCTACCAACAGCACGGCTTGAGAATATAGACAGCGATGACCGCCATAAAGGTTCCAACACATGGATGACGACCATTCGGTTCGAGAGAGGATGTACGATCCGAGGTGGCCTATTCATTAAAGCATCGAACCACGTGGAGGTAGTCTACGTGTAGGGTGAGTGTAAATGAGGTATTCTACGTAGTTGAAGTGGGGAATGGTTGACGTGTTCATGTTTGTGAATGTGTATGAGGGTGGGAGAGGGGTAAAATGCCGTGGCAGACCTTGGTTTAGTTGCCTCTCGGAAGAGAGTTGCCAGTCGCTCAAGGTTCCCAGTTAATTAATTAATTAATTCGTAGTGCTTGAAAAGAGGAGAATTGAAGCATTTGAAATGTGGTGTTACAGGAGAATGATGAAGATCAGATGGGTAGATAGGGTTACAAACGAAGATGTATTAAGACTAGAGGGAGAGGAGAGATTTTCTGGCGACTGCTAGTGAAGAGATAGGTTTGTAGTACACATACTAAGACACTCAGGAATAGCAGCTTAGTTATGGAAGGAAGGATCGAGGACAAAAACTGTAGAGGTAGACCAAGGTTAGAATATGTTAAACATATTGCCTCAGATGTAGGGTGTGGTAGCTATGTAGAGATGAAACGATCAGCTCAGGAGAGGAAGGTATGAAGAGCTGCATCAAACCAGTCAAAAGACTGAAGACTCAAACAACACAGTGCTTGAAGGGTGATGGAGGGTGGAGTGATGGATTTTAGGGTGTCTTGGCTCGATGGGATTTGCTTGATGGGGTCGGTAGGAAGGATTTACTTCATTGAGGGTGGAGGATTGTTATTTGAATAATAATGGATAACGGCAGATGGTGATTGTTGCCTGGATTAACTAGGGGGAGGACTGTTGGTAGCGATTTAGAATGAGATGTCTATCAACTCGATGCTTGGCTTGGTGTTCTTGGTAGATAGCTGACTGGAGCTAGGTGTGCTAGCGACCGTCTTGACGACTCTACTGAAAATCCAGGTAATACGATTGAAGGCAATCTTTGAGCAAACACCAGACCAGAAGTGCTACGCGTCGTTGCCGCATCGAGATGGATGCGCTTGGGACCTCCAGCCTAATGTGGTCCTTTGTTCCTAATCGGCGGGGTGGTAGTTACTGGTACAGCTTTTTAGGAGTACTATAATGTGTTTTGGTCTAATTGAAATATTGGTCTACTCTATAAAAAAACGGCCCTATTCAGGTAGGAAGAGAGTAAAGTAGTAGAAATGTGGTGAAAGATCAAGAGTTTGTTCCTTAGTTGTAACTTAACCTATTTCGTTCTTAGTTTAAAGGAGACCAAAACACAAAAGTCAACTTGCCTCAAAATCAAAGTATGTATCAGGCAGTGTTCAACTATATATTTGCTTTTGCTCTATGTCACTCCGCAGGCCGGTAAACGATGGAAACACGAGTAGCTGTGACGTCACTGCGCCGTAGGCCGTGGCCGACGAGAAAGACAGGCCATGGCGCGGATCTGTGACGTCAGAGGAGTGGTGTCGCTCGCTCGCCTCGCCGCATTGATTGCACCAAGGTATTCTCATCTATAGAAGCCTACCAATAGCCGAGTAATTTGTTAGTGTGAATTTAAGGATACTCAAAAATAAAGTTAAAAGCTGTGGAAGAAAGCCACCCCTATCACTAGCTCAAAACCTTAGAGCAGTAGAATATTAAGCAGTGTAATACAAACGTTGAATGGATGTTCCAGTTTATGCAGATATACAAAACTGTACATATTATCCTCTTATCTTCGTTCATCAATAAGTTGTTTCCATATATACCAGTTTACATGTAAGTTTAACTTTAAAAGCAGCTGGAATAAAAAAAAAAGAAGAAACAACCAAGCATTGCATTAGGAGAAAGTATCCAGTGCTTCATTTATTGCAAGGGAAGGGTCATTCATGCCCCAAAATAATAAAAATGAATATAAGAAATTTGAGCCTACACTCGTGGTTTTTAGCATTTTGCTTTTTTGAGTAGGCCTACCATAAGACAATCTTTTTCAACAACAAAAATTTAATGCATAGGACTACTTCAGGTACATATATGAATTGCTGAGATTATACTTACCTCCTTTAGCAGAGAGCCTTTTATCTGACACCAATCCCCTACAGTGGCAGGTTTACTTCTTGTGGCAACTACCTTCATGTTGGACTTGTTTAACGGTTCTCTCCCGTTCCCAGTTAGGCTTAGGTCAAATTTATGGTTTTAAGGGCTCAAGATTTTTATAACGAAGTATATTACTACAAATGAAGGACCTTGGAAACTTATTCATTGTGAGTTAATTCAGTGGATTGAAATGTCGTGGATATCAGCCCCATGCACTTATGTGTGTACTGTACTTGTAATAGAAAAGGATGTGGTAGTGGTTTTCAGTTAGCTTTTATTTACAGTTGAGTTGGGAAGACACTTCCAGGATGCAAGGAGTGGGATTCAAATCATTCTATCAAGAGCCTTTGTGCGAAGCTTTGAAGAATAAATCCTATATCAGGTTTCAAATACTCCTTCGCAAAGCAGGTCACCTGGACAAGAAGCCACTTTACTTACCCCTACTCCATGTAGGTGGAACTGTTCCATTTATTAAAATTAAAGAAAGACCATACTTGCCATTGTAATTTGGATCTATGCTGGCTACACGGACATGGTATCTCCCTCCCAATAAGATGTCCAAGATCTCCACCAAATGTCAAATGAGACCTTACAAATTATTCAAATGAAAGCATTCCTCAACTTTTAATTATTTTTTCTTATTTTTTGTTTCACCCTGGTGGTCTGGGGATGAAGAATTTTATCACATACCCAGTCCCCCCCCCCCCCTTCCCCTTCCTCCCAGAAAATATTGTATACTCCTCACCACATCCATTCCCCCTGAAAAAGAACATGGGCATCCTTGCAGGCCACATGGAAAATAAGCAGTTAACAGTACTACACACTGGGTAAATCGGTTTGAAATGGGTAAATCTAGAGCTTTAACAGAGAATTCTGGATGTGGTGATTGGTAGGGCCCTGGAGTACAAAACTATGCCCGTATCTTCAAGAACACTAGCAAATTGCAAGTAATCTTCATCCAATGACACAGTAATGTTTACACTTAATTATAATAAGCACACACAAAATGTATTACAGACATTATTTTATTTAGGACATTGGTTATAAATATAAGCATCTCAAGCACATTAACACATTATCTGGAAGAATCTTAGAATGTAGAAAATGAAGTTTGCAGGTTTCACCAAGTAGGCTATAAAGGTGATATCTTGCTGATCTTGGATATATTACTGGCGATTATTAGGATCTAATATCCTCCAGCTATTAATATTCTAAAAAAATCCTGCACTGCACATAGGGCCTACAGCCATTATACCCTGCTGATGATTCATGATCTCTTCAGGATTTTAAATTTTTCTGACACCATTTCTCAATCTCACTGGAGCTTAGTGGGTTACAAATTCATCATTACAAAGATGCATGAACACAATTTGAGGACTGGACATGTCTAACTTGCTTCCAGCTGCCTTGCTACTGTTTCCTTATGCAGTACAAAATCACTATCAATTACATTGGTATCTTGCAGCCTTGGCGACGATAGTCTTCTATTAACTCTTGTACTATTTTCATCTCTATTTTATCTCAACAAAACAAGCCTGCCAACTTGAGTCAATAGCTTTAATGTGGACATGGAATGGAATTTACACTTACAAAATTCCCCTAGACACAAAATGGCATCATCCATGACAACGTGGACAACACTTAGGGTTTAAACGCTGCATACATGTTAAATTCTATGTGTTATACTCTGATTTACAAAAGATGAACGGTGCAAGCTGCCATCCGCTTGAATGGTGAGGTGAGGAGTGGAGACAAGAGGGGTAACGGTGTCCATAGCAACAGCGAGCAGGGTTGCAATGAATGCCGACACAGCAGTGAGCACATGGTTTGACGCAGTGTTCTACTGTGAACTAACTCGTCACTGCCATTAGTAATATCCCATGTATATATTGAAGTGCATTTGCTTATTCTTTCATAGGCTACAGTAAGCGTTATAGTTCTGTTTTTGTTGGAAGCGTGTGTATATACAGATTTTGAGTTTATTTCTTTTATTTTCATCATCGTGTCTATTTTCGTTGTGTAAAAATGGCATCGGTACATGCTCGCGGAAGGCCCAGGATCCATTCTCTGCGACAGAACAACTTCAGGCCGTGGTGTGACTCTCCATAGCCAAGTAAAGGAGATGGTATGTGCGGTGAAGAATTTTATGGAGGAAGAAGAGGAAAGTATGCGCTTACGGGAGGAACCTCTGATTCCATTTGTTCAGGTGAGGAAAAGAACTGCCAAGACTCTTGGTGAGAGTGAAATCACTGCATACCGAGTGACGGAAAGGAAGTTCCTGTCTGATGATGCTGGCCCGTCTAAACTATCAACTCCAGGGAAGAAGAGGCATAGAGAAGGGGTGGTCACTAATTTAGATGGCTTTCAACAAGATGCTGTTAGACGGCATATTTATAGCTATTATTTTAGGAAAGAAATTCCAACATGTCGCAAACTTCTTGTTTTTGCTCAGAGAGGCACAATTATTTCAAGGAAGCCTTTCTTCACTGAAAGTGTTGCACGATCTGGGATTTAAATATAAGAAAATTAATGGGGGGAAGGTGATCATGGAGAGGCCAGATATTGTGGATTGAGGTGTCAGTTCCTACATGAAATGGGGAGACCCTACTGAGTTGTAGGCCAAAAATTACAAACAAAAAAACAAAATCTGGTTTCATGCCCTAGAAGTTACCTTATCACTTGGGGCACTTAAATATACATTTGTTTTTTATGTACGGCCATTTTTAAATACCTTACGGGGGCTTTTAAAGAACACGTGCTTAGGCCTTGAAATGGGCAACGCCTACTTCCTAGAACCAAAAACCCCTCAATTTTGTTGTAATTTCATACTCTTGGCCAATATTATCATGCCAAACATCTGAATACAAGCTTATGGTGCCATCTGTTGGTAAATTTATCAGTTATGAGTAGCCTAGGCAATGTTTGTCAAGTGTGAAACTTTTCTTACCGTACATGTTATTTTCTTATCCCATATAATTTTTAGCTGTATGGCATTCACTAAAAGAATATCATTACTATACACATGCACATATTTAACATCGAACAGAAGTATTTTGGTTTGTAGTAAAGTATAGGCCATTTTGGATACATGGTGGAACCATGCGTCTTTGTTTATTTTGATGGTCAGTGGCTTTAGTGAAGTTTATTCGCAAGAATTATATTTTTATTGGTTTACTGTGAGTGGTGGAACTTGTGTAAGTTAATGGTATTTTAGAGATTTGTGTGCAGTTTATTAGATGTATTCTGTATCTAGTCGATGGCGTAAACCGAAAGTCCGTGAAACAAAGAAATGGAATAGTGCTATTTTGAATGTTGACAAACAGTGGGGTGATATTACATGTGAAGTTAAGTAATGCAAGTTCAACAGCTGCAACGACTTCTTCTGCTAGTGTCAGAAAACTGGAATAAGCCTATTTTAGTGAGGAGAATACTGTTAGACCTAGTGTTAATGACAAGCACATTCTCATTCATATATGGGTGCCCTCCAAAATTTGTTTACAGACCTGTGTGGTGAATGTGGCAGTAAATCTTCTTGTCAACATCAGGGAGAAAGATGGGTTTAGTAATAAGTTACCTCTGAAGTGTGGAAAAAGTGATTTGTAAACTCAGGGAAGTCTTGATGCAGGAAATTCCACTAAAATACTGTATTTTTTTATAAAGTTAGCTTTTTCTCAATACTATATTTTTCAGCATTTTAAATGTTCCAGTTGCCTGTGTTTTGATCCCATTACCTTCAAACTTGGTTTGCACATACAACTTTGTGGTCTTAATAATGTGTGGAATCCATTTTGAAAAATATTAATAACTTTCAGAAATATTTAGGTTCAAATTTGAAAAAATGACATATTTTAACAGAACAGGTCATTCTAAGAAAAAAACATTTTAATAATAAACCATTTGCACTGATTTTAAAAGTAATACCAATTTTTATTTGTAGACCATTGATGATCATTCCATAGAAGTTTTAGATTGATAACTTTAAATTTGATGTACCTGGGACATTTCCATAATTTGCATATCTATTACATAAAATGTTATAATTTCTAAATGACTGAATCAAATAGCTCCAAAGTTTAGAATTCCCTTAATTATGCTCACTTTAAAGAACCTACAAAATTTGGTGAAAATTGGGTGAAAATAGGCTACTGGAAAATTCAAAACTTAAGTTAATAGGGCAAAAATGTTATGGATATTGTGTGGTTAGGTGAAATGTGGGTCAATGCTGGTCACACAGTGTCTAAGGGTTGGAGTGACAACTCAGTTCAGGGGACAAGGAAGGGCCATCAGGCAGAGGGGGTCGATTTATTATTCTACATTCTACACGGCTTTGTTAATAATACACTTTTGCTCTTTAGGTCGAAAAGAAATGGTGATTACCATGAAGACATGGACTACAACTAGTTTTTAAAATGGTTCCAGGAACAATTGTTACCCAACATCCCTGAACACAGTGTTATTGTAATGGACAATGCTTCGTACCACATAGTACAGATAGAATAAGCTCCAACAACTTCAAGTACGAAGTCACGAATGTTGGAATGGCTGGACCACCATCGTGTAGCCTACCATGCGACAGCTCTCGGACAAAAGGAATCCTTCTCGGTAGTGCTGAATGAACATAGAACGAGCGATAACATTCTATATAATACATGGATTAGCCAAAATACCTTATAAAAGGATGAGAAATAAATCAGGAAGCAATGTTTTAATAGATGTTTCCTCCTCCGCCGTCTGTGACCCACCCAGCCATTCCAAATATAGCAAAAATTACAGCAGTGAGCGGCATTGTTCAAATCAATCTTCAAAAAAGTACCATAACAGTACTGCCAACCTCACCCTTACGGTACTATGTGAAACAAAAAAGTGCCCAATTCAGTCTCTAGTGGGCATAATTCGTTCGCAGCACTTAGTTCACGACTCTAATTATGCTAGTGTGTGCAATATTTCGCATCTCTGTACGGCTGAAATGAGTGTTTTTTGTTATCTGCTCTGTAATAACTATGCAGTATATCGCTCTCCTGTAATATGTATGTGTATTTTTTCCCGCACAACTGTGGTTTTGACAAAGGTTACAGCCTAACGCGTCCAGATCAATGGTTTTGTGTCAACCATGCCCCGCTAGCAGCGCGCGGCCAAGGCTGCACCTACACCCGACCATTCTTACCTTCACTTTGTCCAATCCAATGGTTTTTGACAATGGTTACAGCCTAACGCGCCCAGATCAATGAGTTTTGGCAATGGTTACTGCCTAACGTGTCCCGATGATTCTTTTTTTTATCAACAGTGATTTTGCATCCCACTTCTTTTTATCAACAGTGATTTTGTATCTCACGTGTGTGCCTCGGTGCGTGCTGCTAGAGTGAGCCTTGATGACGGTTAAACGAGATCAAGTGCTATCGAAGCATGGCAGCTGTTTTTAAAATAGCAAAAAATAAAAACACATTTTCACGTACTTGAGCACATATATGAGGTTCAGTAGTAAGTTTTAATTAGGGTTCCTAATTTCAATACGTAATATCACCCAAAAAATGAAACAAGGACACAAGGTATGTAAAATTACATTCATGTCTGCTACAAGTGTATAAGCCACGTTCCACTTTCATTCAGAATTAATATCCTTCTCAACCTTATACAGCAGCGCAAGCCTAAACCCATGTAGGCTACCACGTGCATGAACTGGCGAGAAAGCATGGCCATGAGATCATCACGCTGCCCCATATCATTGCCACTTCAATCCTATAGAAATGATATGGGGTCAAGTGAAGGGTTATCTAGCACTGCATAATAAGAATTTCACACTCCGTGAGGTTGAGAAGCTTACCGTTTAGGCTATTAGGGAAGTGACTTCATAAAACTGGAAGCGTTTTGTGTTAATAGTGCAACGAGAACTGGATGAGGCTACGAAACGTGAATGTATACTCGATGATGGGGTAGATTGGTTCATCGTTTCCCTGGAAAGCAATTCCAGATCCAATTCAGACACAAGTGACGAAGAGGGGGCTATGAAAGGAATAGACCCATAATTAAGTTAGTAGCAGCTAGAGCGATTAGGCAACTAAAAATTCCCCTAAACTCGCATGCATCGCAATGTTTAATTGACCCTTCACACGAATACGGCTGACACACCACAGATCCCAGTATTTGTGTCTTCCTGGAAGCTTCTTGGAATGTTAAGAGTCATGATCTGCCTCATTGGCAACGCAACATTTCCTCACGTGTTAGCTTTGACAGCTGCCAGCGCTCATTATTGGTACTGGCAATACAGAGTATTCTTTGCGTACAAACACAAACCTAACCCCAGACCTCCTTGCTTGTACTACTAACAATAATTTTGGTCCAGATAGTCGCCTAACCAAGTAGCGACCAATGGCTTTGTCTCGCCATGGCTTTAGAAGAGTACAGTTCAACTTTTCCATTAAAATGAACTACGGTAAAAGTAATTTATGAACATGCATGATCTTTCAAGAAATTATTCTTCTTTAGACTGAGATAGGCTACTCAATACTCCCAATAATGTCAAAAGTACTCAAATCAAACTTACCAAGCAACTTTTGAAGATTTGATGGATGAGGCAGATAAATATGACCACTCCGATGTAACTTTTCGTACACTGATGGCAAGTGAACATATTATATGGAAGCTGCCAAGAGTAACGTGTCTCCACTGTACCTACGATTGTTTGCCTAACATCTAAAAAATTAATTTGCTCTATTAAAGACTATAATGGTGTGCAATCATCACTCGAAAAACTTCTCTGTAGGATGTTCACAGGAGCATTCACTGCTGACAACTTTCTTCCATTTTCATCGCACTCAGAATTTTCAATGAACTGAAGTAGGCTAGTTCATCAAATGAATTTTTATCAGTAATCCAAAGAAAGTTTTGTGGAACTTAATGTTTGGGAATCTGCAACCCATTGACAGCCAGCTCAATGCTGAGGTTATTTAGAATACACACAGAACCTGTAATTATGGGCACTGCATCACCCAAATTCTTCAAGCACTTCACCAACTTATCTTCTGTCTTGATATGTGTCCATTCCTGCTTAAATTTATTCCTGTTGGAGGAGAAGTGTTCATATATATCCGATAGACTGTGCACAGAATTCTCTTCTTCGTAGTGTCTGAAGTCTTCCAAGCTCGCTTCTATGGCTTTATCCGAGATTTTCTACCTCTGCATCACACAGTCTTCTAGAAGAAGGCCCAGGAGTGGATAGCTATCCTGGCAAATTCGAAAATATTGAAGATACTGCATCAGGTTTCAACTTCGGATAACTCCTAGCAAATGTCTTATTTCCACATCAACTTGCTCTGTCCTGTTAACAGAGCTATCAGGAAAATGTTTTATACAAATTATAGGCTTGCTCACTTTAGAGAAGTCAGTGGGAATTTTTCTAGGCCATATATTTCTTAATTTTTCGTCCTTTGGGAGAGAAAATGTAGAAACATTTTCATGCTGAGATCTGTAATTGTTCTTACAGCCAGCCACATTACAGCATCTCGGCATTTTGATTTCCTGTAAAGAGACACATTCATTAAATACCGGTATCTAACTTTAACTCAGATAATTAACTTAGCATGCATTCTAATAGTCCTTAACATCCACAATATTAGGCTAACGTAAGTTCGTACATAACCTGCACCACACGTGCGTTTGATTAACCTGTATCATTAATGAGAAATAAAGTGTTAGCACTTACCCTGTAGGCTACGTGATTATTGCAGCTACATGATGCACCACAACACAAGTTGGACATTACACTTTATAAAACACTAACTATTCTCACACTGCTATTCACAAGAAATTCACAAACAAGTCTTCTCAACCGGAGTCACTACTTCGCCTACGTCACAGACAAGATGGCTGCTCGCACTGGGGCCAGTATCTTTCGTGGGCCACGCGTAGGCGGTGAGTGAGCTATCCGCTCCATTCCGTTGATTGTTGCAATACGCGCGCTGCCACTCTTCCGTTGATTAGTGTTGTTTATTATAATCGAGTGTGATAGCTAGTTGGCAAAATGCCTTCGTGTAGTGTATACGGTTGTAACAACAGAACGAGTAAAAAACGAAACTTAGAGAAAAAGAAGTACATTTCCATACATTTCCATATCGAAGTAAGTCGCCACGGAGATTTAGCAGTTGGGTACAATTTTGCAAGAGGAAACATTTTCCTCCCGGTAATGGGGCTACTGTGTGTTCAATGTATTTTAAAAGGACAGACTATGATGAAACGCAACTTTTGAAAATGAAGTTGATGCCTACGGAAAAGCTACAAGGTCCAAAATTGAAACCAGGAGCTGCTCCTTCAATAAGGTGTCCTGCGCCGACAGATGGATATACTTCTCATGCAGGATTGCTAATTCATACGCAAGCCGCTTCACAACGTACACTGTGGAGTTCCTCGTCAGGAACTGAGCAAATGCCGGGACTGTTTCTTTCAACAGGTCCACGGACGAATTCCTTCCAAAACCCCTTCCTTGACCCGTCTTGAAATTGAAGTAAGTGGCCATTGGCTGCATTAATCAAGTTATTAAATAACACTGAGCAAATTGGGGTTATGGTTATGCTGATGGCAGCGTTGGTTATCGCGACACTATTAGCAATAGGAGGAGTGAAGTCCCCCAGGGTCTCACAACTTGTGGGACGTGGGTTGGCGATCACGGGACCCCAGCTGAGTCCGGCATTGCTTCCACTTAGTCTACTTGTGCCGGGCTCCTCTGCGTCTTCTTTCCTGTCGACCTCTCTTGGTCAACTCTTGTTCTCTTCCGACCCCCACGGTATTAAGTTATCTGAGGCCTAGGGTGTCTCTTCCTTTCCCGCCTTAATAGACCCTTCTCTCATCTTTCCTGATCCCTCAGCCTTCTTTTTCTTTTCATTGTATCTCCTGCCTTCTGCACAAGGCCCTCAGGGGTGTATGTAGCCCCACCAATTCTGATGCACCCTGGTTATTACTACACCCTCAGGGGCTCACGGCTGGTGAGTTCGGGAGATGGTGATCCCGAGGGAATCCTAATCTGGGTCCGTTTTTTGCCCTTTTTCCACTGACTTTGGGGTGGGCCCTCTCCCCTTCCCCTTTCCTATCTGCCTTTCATGACTCTCCTTCCTTCCAAGTCCCTCAGACCTCATTCTTGTTGAGGGCATTTCTTCTCTTCCTGTCCATTATTTGCCTTATCCTTTATTTGTTTACCAATTCTTCTTCTAGTTTGTAAGTCTGTAGTTAGTATTAGTTATAGTTTTCATTCTCATCTCATCTTTCACTATCACCCAAACCATTAGGGGCCGATAATCTAGATGTTTGGCCCCGTAAAACAACAATTATCATCATCATACCCCAGGCCCTGGACGGTTAGGAAGGCAAGACATTGTAAAAATATAGGAAATTGTAAAGGAAGCGTCCCAAACAAATCAGATCCGTGGAATTCTCCGGGAATAATTCACGGGAATCTCCACATAGTATAAAACAGAGTCCCTGATTCTTGGATGTAACAGGTAATCTCGAGAACCACAGGGTGGATTTTGATGCGGTTCTCACCATTCGGTAAAGGATTTCTCGAGGAAGGTCTCTGTAACAGAACATTGATTTATGACCAAAGGAAGCCGAGCAGTAACGATTTCAGTGAATCGAGTCGAAGAAAAACCTGTCGTCAGTGCACATTTTATGCTTACGCTGGGTAAACCGTTAAAAATATCAAACTGATACGGACGAATGTTATTTACAACCATTATAAGTCTTTTGACTAACACTAACAATGGCAGCAGCAGATGGAGTGCCCGAGCTTATGCACATCAACAAGACTGCTATGTAGACTCTAGAGCGCAGTGACGTCACGAGCAGTTACTAGTTTCACACATAACTTGAGAACGGTTGGACGTAGAGGCACCGCATTAACGGCATTGTTATTAAATTTCCATGTTGGATATTTAGCAATAAATAACGAAATATGTGTTTTTGTGTTGTGATCTCCTTTAAGAAAATGTCTTGGTTTCTATACCTAAAGTTACATATATATTCTAATATTTACAGTTTGTGTATATGTTCTGTTTGAGGGCGGCTCAGTATCAGAGATTTAGGGTGCTAGCGCTTATCCACCTCGTGGAGCGTCCTAATTAGGGGGTTGTCCATTCCCGTTTGCCTGTCGTAGAACCTTTCGGCAGCTGCGTTGTTATGCCTAGTTTCTTTCTGATTACTTCGTTTGAGACGAGCGTGGGGGCGTCTGTTATAATTTTTACCCATGCTAAATTTTCAAACCACGGGCTACCAACGGGGGTCTATTTTGTGACTACCAGACTAAATTCCTTTTGAGTGATTTGCATTTTCCTTTAATCGAAATATATTGTATTTTGAACCTTAAATGAACCTAAAATAGCGAAAATAGAACTTAATTAACAACAGTTGCAAACAAAATCAAAACATCATGAAATAAGAAGTTCAGAAAGTAAATTATTATTCGCCATCTTTAACACACGTGGAACATACGACTGTTCTTTCCTGGGTTTTCCGCATGTGTACCTCTTGCAACCAGAACACGTTATGGTGGTTTTGTTAACTTTGTCGTACTTCTGTCCTTTGGAATGACATTCCTTGGTAACGCCCTCTTCCGCTGTCAGGTCATGTAGTCGGGAAACTGGCCAAGAACGACGAAATAAGTTGGAGTGCAACATAGAGTACTGCACTCTGTTGATGGAAACCGAAACGAACATTATGACGAGGCACACGAACTACCAACGGGGGGGTTCCGTGCCCACCAAAAGAAAATTGTTAATTTCTTAAACAAGAATTTAAATTTAAAAAAGTAGTTGTGTGGTTAGGTAACTGGATTCAAAATAGACAATAACTCTCTGTACAGTAAGCGAAGAGAAGGAATACCGTGAATCAACTGTTGGGCATGAAACACCCCTATGTGGCAGGTTTTATCATTCTAAATGATCTAGACGACTTCGTCGTTACGCTACGCCAACGTCACGAAATGTACCGAGAATGCACTGAGGTGTCTGATGTCATAGTACCGCTTGGTGCATGTGTACTGAGTTCACTGGGGAGCTCTGGCGTTACGTTACGGCAACGTCACGAAATGTACCGAGAATGCACTGAGGTGTGTGATGTCATAGTACCGCTTGGTGCATGTGTACTGAGTTCACTGGGGAGCTCTGGCGTTACGTTACGGCAACGTCACGAAATGTACCGAGAATGCACTGAGGTGTGTGATGTCATAGTACCGCTTGGTGCATGTGTACTGAGTTCACTGGTGAACTCGAGCGTTACGAGACGGCCACCGTGACGTCATCCAGCCAGCTCCCTCCTTTCACCGCGATGACTTGTAACATTGTAGCGTTCTGATTGTTTCTTGATCATCTAACATGTCAATAGTCTTTGGCTTTGAGCAAAGCGAGAAGCCTCCAGCCTTTCTAGCATTTTTCAGCATTTGTAGCGTTTAAAATGATATAAAGTCCAGTCTTTCAGCCTGACTGTCTCCTTTTGTTGTTCCCCAGACCGGGTTTGCGTAAAATGAGAAGTACCATTTGATGAATTACAAAAGAGAACGAGCTTGCTTGCCAGATTGAACAGCCAGGGGAAGGAACATTTAGTTTACCTTAAACGAACTGAAGAAGATTCAGGAGACGCCGTTCAGTACAGATAAGTTTCAATAAACTATACGATCGCTCACTATAATTAGGAAGAGAATAGTGTACTGTGCAATTTCTTAGGCACGATATAAATACAGAATACTAGTTACATGCTACACAGTCAATACAGCATCAATATTATGAGGCACGCACGTGTAAGCTACGACAGCGCCATCTGTTAACAAACTAGGAATGCTGAACACGCATTACACAGGCACTGAAGGCATTTAGGAATACTTGATCGTGGCGAGTTCAGAAGAAACTTATCCCTCTACTTGTGATGTGCGGTCAAGATGACCGCAACAATATCTTGAAGTGTTATTTTTAGCCCTTCTATTGTTACTTCCCGCCTTTCATCTTGTGTACCTTCCGAGCAGGTGGCCTCGAGTCACTGCTCTAGCTACTGTTACGTGCGGGCGATTGCGTTGTATCAGTAACCGCACCTCAAAGTTAACGTTCCACACTGACCATGCACTTTCAGCTGAAGAAGAATGTTTTGCTGTTTCATTATGTCAACTATGTATATTTGGTTCTAAATAATAATAATTATATAATGAACACCGCCATTAACTCCGCCATAGGCGGTCCCAAGCCCGATTGAGAAAGAAGGAGGGAGCAGCGTCTGACTCGAATCGAGCGGCTGCAAACAGCGTCTGTTCTCCAAGTTAGAAGGTTAGAAGCGGCTGATATTATAAACCTCAACTCAACATGAAGGGAAACATTAACATAGAGAATACCCCAGGTGGTAACCAATCCACCCCCACTCATGGGGCATGCAGGCCATCGGACTCTGGGGAGCCTGCACTTTCATGTGCTCCGCCGTATACGCAAAATCCAAGTAATAAGAGAAATATCACCTACCTAGCTACAATTAATATCAACTCCATGTTAAATGTAGGTAAACTGAAACATACCCTGGATGTGCTGGACAAGTATAACATCAAGATGGCAGCACTACAAGAGACTAGATTCACGGACGAAGATGCAATAGAATCACAAGGATACAGGATTTACAAAGGGAAACCAGGCATCAGAGTGATGAAGAACGTCCCTCACATTGGCACTGGCTTTGCTGTACATCATAGTATCGTTGATAACATAATAGGGTTCATTTCGCCTAATGGTAGGATTTCTTCAATATCTTTAAGGTTCCGCAATAGGGCATACACCATAATGAACTTTAATGCACCCACAAACGACACAAACAGAAAAGACCTAGAGTCAGTTGAGCAATATTGGAGTGTTCTAGAAGAAACCCTTGACAAAATTCCTCAACATCATACCACCATACTCATGGGTGATTTTAGCGCACAAATTGGCAAGGAGAAAACATATCGTCGGATAGTGGGCCTCTATCCAGCCCATAAGAGGACCAATAAGATAGGAGAACGCCTCATAGATCTTTGCGATAAGTATGACCTGGTCCTAAAATCAACTGCCTTCAAACGCCTGCCTCGGAAGGCCAAGACTTGGATGAGCCCAAATCCAATGCTAGGAGAGTTCCAGTTGGATCATGTGGCTATGGACAGAAAGTATCACAAAGAGGTACAAAATGTAAAAGTGGTAAGGGCAGATAACTTAGACTCAGACCATTACTTATCTCTGGTGAAAACCAACCTGCAGCCAATTAGGAGACCACCAAATACCTCCAAAGTTGGTAAAATACCAAAGTTCAACGTCCCCAAACTGAGTGATGAAGACTGTGGTTTCCAAGCCACCCTGAAGGAAAACACAGAGAAGCAAGGTTGGTCCAGCCTACAAAAGGCTCTACTGGATGCCGCTCAAAAAACCATGCCTGCCTCATCCAACAAAGCCAAGCATCCCTGGTGGACGACTACATGTGACCAGGCTATAGAAGAAAGGCGTAGAGCCTGGGTTACTTGGAACCAGTGCAAGAATGAATCTAACTACCAGGCCTTTCTTACACAAAGAAAAATAACTTCCAATATAGTGCGACAAACCAAGAGGAACCATAATAAGGCTCTAATAAAACAGGCAGCAGAAGACATCAAAAGACATAACTCGAGGAATTTCTACAGAGAATTCAGAAAACAGATGACACAATACAATGCTCCTACCCTTCATCTTCGTGGACCTGATGGAAGACTTCAGTACAACAACGAGGATTGCACCAGTACCCTTGCAGGGTATTTCAAGAAGCTCCTCAATGCAGAGGAACCTGAAGAGAGACTCACCTTCCATGACCCTCCTTCCAGAAATCCAGACTCCTTACCGCCAACCATAGAAGAAATAAGGGAGATTATCAAGAGCCTAAAGAACAACAAGGCCTCAGGTGAAGACGGTATAGTTGCAGAAAAGTGGAAACATGCTGATGAACAATCAATACAAAACCTCCATCAAATCATACAAGACATTTGGGCAACGGAGACCTTACCTGAGGAGATGGACATCAGCTGTGATCCATCCTCTACACAAGAAAAGTAATAGGATTGACCTTGATAACTACAGAGGCATCTCTCTAATATCTGTCACATCTATTATTAATCTTGATTGGTCACATTGGACCACTTGAGTCGTTCCACAATCACTTCTTCTTTGAAGGTAGTACTGCTTGGTTCTTGCACTCTTTCCAGTACTTTTTCATTCTTTCAGATCGGGATTTTCTCAACTAATCTGAAATCTCCACAGGCTTTCTATGTGTCATTTCTGTAGAAAATTTGTGAGTTTTAAGAATGGTGTTAATTTTATTTTTCTCCTCGGCATCTGTTATCTTGAGTCCAACTGGTTTGAGATCTTGTTGGATTTCTTGGATCCATTTTCCTCCAGTTTTCTTTCCTAGATTTCTCATCACCAGTTGGCGTACAATTCTGTTTTCTGGAAGCCGTAAGATGTGAAAAACAATATGAAATATTTTTCTTCTTCATTGTGCTGGTGATTGGATCAATCTCACGATAGACAGTTTCATTTGGGAAAATCCTCTATACTCCCTCAACCTGATACTTTTTATTTATGCACGTTCTAATGATTCTTCTTTCCGTTTTGAGGAGCTGATCAGTTCTTTGTTCATTTTTAATTTGGAACAGTGTTTCATAAGCATAAGTGGCTTCTGGGAGAGTTACAGTTTTATAATGTTGGATCTTAGTAGCTATTGATAGGCATTTTTTATTTTATGTTGACCAGGTTAGAGATTGTGCCTTTATCATTTTATTTGTTCTATTTATCCAAGTTACTTTTTCGTTTAAGTTATGTGTTATAATTTCTCCAAGATACTTAAATTGAGGAACTAGGTTAATTTTATGATCATTTATATAGACTTCATTTATATCTAAGGGGTTTCATAGGCATGATCTCAGTTTTTTCAAAGGATATCTGTAATCCTATCCCATGAGCAATTTCTTGGAGACTAGTGATCTGAGTACAAACTTCTTCTTTGTCTAGTGCTAAAAGAGCCATGTCATCTGCAAATCTTAAGCAGTTTATTTTTATTGATGGTTTTGTTCCAATTTTGATCTTAGGAGGGTTTTTCTTTTGCCAAACCTTCATGATATAATCAAGAGCCACATTGAAAAGCAGAGGGGACAATCCATCACCTTGTCTGAGACCAGTTTTTACTGTGAAAGCTGTTGATACTTCTCCCCTAAATTTAACTTTCGAATTTGTGTTCGTTAATGTTAGTTGAATGATTTGTATCAATTTAGGATGGAGACCGTATGATCTGAGGATTTTTAGCAGTGTCAGTCTATGAATACTATCATAGGCTTTCTTGAAATCTATAAAAGAGATAAAGAGTTGCTTATTTCTGTTTTTGTAATATTCCATTATTAATTTCAGGCTAAAGATTTGGTCTGGACAACTTCTGTAAGGGCAAAATCCTCCTTGATATTCTCCAAGTGGTGGTTCCAGTATGTTTTTGATCCTGTTGTAAATTATGCGAGAGAAAATTTTATATGTGCTGTCTAGAAGGGTAATTCCTCTGTAGTTATCTGGGTTCGTTTTGTCTCCTTTCTTAAATAATGAATGGATTATTCCTAAGGTCCAGTGTGCTGGAATTTCTTCAGTAATCCACATTTTAACTAGATGTTGATGAAGATTTATAATCGCAGGTTTACCAGCATTTTTCCAGATTTCAGCAAAGACTAAGTCTTCGCCACAAGTTTTGTAATTTTTTTGTTCTTTAATTGCGAGTTCTACTTCATTAATGTTTGGAGGATTTATGAAATCAGGTGAAGTTAAAAGAGGTGTATCAGTGTTTACTTGCAGGGTTTCCAGTGGATCATCACAATTTAACAGTTTCTCGAATGCTTCTGGAAGGATCTCTGTATTTTCTTGGTTAGAATGTGCTAACGTTCCTGTTTGATTTTTCAACATTAATGTTGGAGCTTCAATTTTTTTTAGATATTTACCAAATGTTTTGTAATAATCTCGAGATTGCTTTATTTGAAATCGTCGTCTACCTTTTCCAGTGTATTTTTAAGATGATTACGTTTCGTTTGTCTGATGATTTTATTGGTTAATTTTCTCTGTATAGTTAGTTCTAAATTTGATTCTTCTGACTTTAGAGCTCGATGTTTTATCCATGCTTGGTGTCTTTTCTCTATTGCTTGATCACAATCTTCATTCCACCATTCATGTTTTTTCCTTGGATTTATCGGTGCTAACTCCTCTGCTATTGATTTTAATTTAGTGATCAATTCGTCCAATGTTTTAGGGTTGAGAGATTCTTCTCCTGTTCTTTCACAGTACTCTATATTTTTTATTAAGGTAGATGGATCAAATTTCCTCCTATTGTTATTATTAAGTTTTTTCTTGGCCATTGGAGTTAATTTTATTTTTATATTTACCACATAGTGGTCTGATCCAAAGTCAACTTCCCTTAGAACCTTGACATTGTGAATTTCGCGATGGTGAAATTTATCCGTGCAGACATGATACAATTGCCATTCACCCCTTCTGAAGTCAGGATGTTTCCAAGTTTTCAATTTATGGGGCTGTCTTTTAAAACATGTTGATTTAGAGATTAATTTGTGGTTTCTACAAATTTCGACTAATCTTTGACCATTTTTATTGGTTCGTTTATGTGCTGTCCATTTTCAAATTATATCTCTATATCTTCTTTCTTGTCCAAGTTGCGCATTGAAATCACCAAGGAGAATTTTGATGTTTGATGAAGGGATGTTTATTAAAGTTTGATCCAAAAGATCCCAGAATTTTTGTACTTCTTCTCTGTCCCTAATGGTGTTGTTTTTTTGATTAGTAGGAGCATGTGCATTAATAATTGTATATGTTTTATTTGCCGATTTCAAAGTTAGGGTCGTAAGTCTGGAGGATTGAGATTTAAATTCTGTTATCGAGTCAATGATTCTGAGATCTATTAAGAATCCGTTACCAAATTGTGGACAATTTTTCATAACTCGTTTTCTTGGAATTCCTTTATATAGTCTGTATCCTTGTGATTCCAGATGGTCTTGATCACTATTTATAATTTCCTGAAGGGCCATAATTAGAATTTTATGACTTCTCATGATATCCGTGATGATCTTCAATTTTCCAGTTTGAACCAGAGAGTTAACATTATGTGTAGAAAAGAATGAGACTTGTTTAGGTTTGATTTTCCGTAGTATTTGTTTGTTTGCTACTTGATGAGTTTTCAGACGCTCCGATTCGTCATTATCTTCCACATGACAGCCCACCGACTGTCACATCTATACTATAATAATATAATAAAACTGAAGAGTTTGTGTGTTTGTGTGTTTGTGTGTTTATGTGTTTAAACGCGCTAATCTCTGGAACTACCAGTCGGATTCGAAAAATTATTTTTGTATATGATAGCCTGATTCAAGGGGAATAGTTTAGGCTATGTTACATTTCGGACAGACCACTCCATTCCCGCATTTAGGCCCTTTTGCACAAGTCTACACCGTTCCACCGATCTAATAACTAGACGGACATATTGTCGCTAGGCGACAACGACTAACACTGTATCATGATAGTCCGGTAAAATTTGCTAAAGGACACATGGGAAAACTGACCTTTTGACAATCAAGGATTGTATTGGACTGTAGTATTCTCTATGCTATCGTATGCACAGTTAATATTTCATTTGCGGGGCTTAGACATCCTGGTCATGTTGCCCCGTGTACATGGGTGTGTGTGTAGAATTTATGTGATAACCTGCGTTATTGTGATTCTTGCACTAGAATGTGTAAATCTATATATATAAAGCACAAAGTTTGTCTGTCTGTCTGTCTGTCTGTTATGTATACAAATCTACACCGTTTCACCGATCTGAACCAAAATTTGTATACTTACCCTTTGGAACCCTGCGGGTAACTCTGTCAATTTTAAATTTCGGACAGACCACCCCATTCCCTGCATGTAGGCCCTTTTGCACAAATCTACACCGTTTCACCGATCTGCACCAAAATTTGTATACCTACCCTTTGGAACACTGCGAGTAACACTTTCTACTTAAAATTTCGGACAGACCACCCTATTCCGTGCATTTAGGCCCTTTGGTCCAAATCTACACCGTTTCACCGATTTGAACCAAAATTTGTATACTTACCCTTTGGAACCCTGCGTGTAACGCTGTCTGCTTGAAATTGCTGACAGACCATTCCATTCCCTGCATTTAAGCCCTTTGTCCCAATTCTAAACCGTTTCACCGATCTCAACAAAAATTTGTATATTTACCCTTTGGAACACTGCGACTAACACTGTCTGCTGTAAATTGCGGAGAGGCTACTCTATCCCCTGCATTTAGGCCCTTTGGCACAAATCTACACCGTTTCATCGATCTGAACCAAAATGTGTATACTTACCCTTTGGAACCCTGCGAGTAACACCGTCCATTTAAAATTTCGGACAGGCCACCCCATTTCCTGCATTCAGGCCCTTTGGTCCAAATCTACACCGTTTCACCGATCAGAACCAAAATTCGTATTCTTACACTTTGGTACCCTGCGAGAAACACTGTCTGCTTGGAATTGCGGACAGACCACTCCATTCCCTGCATTTAGGCCCTTTGGAACACATCTACACCGTTTCACCGATCTGAACCAAAATTTGTATACTTACCCTTTGGAACCCTGCGAGTAACACTGTCCACTTAAAATTTCGGACAGACCACCCCATTCCCTGCATTTAGGTCCTTTGGCACAAATCTACACCGTTTCACCGATCAGAACCAACATTCGGATACTTATCCTTTGGTACCCTGCGAGTAATACTGTCTGCTTGAAATTGCGGACAAACCACTCCATTCCCTGCATTTAGGCCCTTTGGCACAAATCTACACAGTTTCACCGATCAGAACCAAAATTTGTATACTTACCCTTTGGTACCCTGCGAGTAATACTGTCTGCTTGAAATTGCGGACAGACCACCCCATTCCCTGCATTCAGGCCCTTTGGCCCAAATCTACACCGTTTTACCAATCTCAACCAAAATTTGTATATTTACCCTTTGGAACACTGCGACTAACACAGTCTGCTTGAAATTGTGGAGAGGCCACTCCAACCCCTGCATTTAGGCCGTTTGGCACAAATCTACACCGTTTCACCGATCTGACCCAAATTTTACATACTTACCCTTTGGAACCCGACAAGTAACACTGTTCACTTTAAATTTCGGACAGACCACACTATTCCCTGCTTTTTGGCCCTTTGGCACAAAACTACACCGTTTCACCGATCTCAAATAATTACCCTTTGCAACTCGACGAGTAACACCTTCCACTCAAAATTTCGGACAGACCGCTCCATTCCTCGCATTTAGGCCCTTTGGCACAAATCTACATCGTTCACCGATCGAAAACAAAACGTGTATACTTACCCTTTGGAACCCGATGAGTAACACTGTCCACTTGGGATTTCGGACAGACCACTCCATTCCCTGCATTTAGGCCCTTTTGCACATATCTACATCGTTTCACCGATCTGAACCTAAATTTGTATACTTACCCTTTGGAACCCGACGAGTAACACTGTCCACTTAAAACTTTGGACAGACAACTCCATTTCCTGCATTTAGGCCCTTTGGCAAAATCTACCCTGTTTCACAGATCTGAGCCAAATTTTACATACTCACCCTTTGGAACCCGACGTGTAACACTTTCTACATGACATTTCGGATAGACCATTCCATTTACCGCATTTAGGCTCTTTGGCAAAAATCTACTTAGTTTCACCCATCACAACCAATCTTTATGTAAGTTACTTACCCTTTGGAACACGACGAGTAACACTGTCTGCTTGAACTTTCGGACAGAGCACTCCATTCCCTGTATTTAGACCCTTTGTCACAAATCCACATCGTTTCACCAATCTGGATCAAAATTTTTATACTTACTCTTTGGAACCCAACGAGTATCACTGTCCACTTTAGATTTCTGACATACCTCTCCATTCCCTGCATTTAGCTCAGGAATCACTCGGGGTTGCCAGCTTCCTAACTCACCCGCCATGAGCCCTTGAGGGTGTACGAGAAATGGTGGGGCTACACACACCCTGCCTCTTTGAGGGCCTTGAGCAGAAGACAGGAGATATAATGAAACGGAATAGAAGGCAGACCCCTCGAAGAATGAAGGCATCAGGAAAGATGAGACAACTGCCAATTAAGCGGGAAATTGAAAGACTCCCTAGCCCTCGGATGCCCTAATACAGTCGGGGTCGGAAGAGAACAAGAGTTGACCAAGGGAGGCCGACAGGAAAGAGAACTGAAAGGAGCCTGGCACCAGGAAGTAGACGAGATGTCAGTCTCAGCTGGGGTCCGGTGGTCTCCAACCCACGTCCCACAAGTTGTGAGACTCTGGGGGGGGGGGGGGCAGTTGTGGGAATAGCTTGCTGATTCATCGCGAGGTGACATGAGATAACTTTCCAGAGCTGTCTATACTGATGCCAGCACAGGGCCGTTGCTCAAGCCACTGTGGTGTTGCGAAAGAGTGAGTGATTCCCCGGCCAATCTAAATACGACGGGGAACCCCGAACGTGTGTCATCATATTTCGTCATCATCTACGATCATCTCAGGTTCGTGCAGCTTGGACCCATTTTCTTTGCCGAGCAGTACGCCATAAGCTCTTTCACTAGACGCATCGAGTACAGGCCTAAGCCAGAAAATAAGGTTGAGACTTTGGAAGACATCGAAGCTAGACATCTGAATTACCTATATCAGTTGTAAATTACAGCATGTTCGTTTAGTAGACATTTTTTCATTACCTTATTATTATCATCATCATCATAAGTGCAAATGACCTAGATGTTACGCGCATCATACCACTAATCACCGCCGCATAAAGTCTTTCTCGACTGTGATTTTTAAAATATTTATTTTTATTACAGTACATTGTGTACATTATAAGTTGAAGTGTCAATTCAATACCGGTAGTAGTTTCCCTCATCATCCTCATCATAAGGGCAAATGACCTAGATGTTACGCCCATTAAATCATTAATCACCACACACAATAAGTCTTCCTCGCCTGTGAATTTTGAAATATGTATTTCTATTACGGTAGTTTGTAAGTTTGACGTGTCAATTCAACAGTAGTTTTCATTATCATCCTTATCAAAATGGCAAATGACCTAGATATTATGCCCTCATTGTCTTTGGGGGGGGGGGGGGGCAAATGACCTAGATTTTATGTCCATTATATTTCTAAGGAGACTTTGATACATTATCATCATTCCACCGGGCGAAGCCGGGTACTACTGCTAGTGCGGTATAAAGTTCAATGTTGGTTTGTCTGTCTGTTATTTATACAATTCTACACCGTTTCACCGATCTGAACCAACATTTGTATACTTACCCGTTGGAACCCTGCGTGTAACACTGTTTACATGAAATTTCGGACACACCACTCCATTCCCTGCATTTAGGCCCTTTGGCACAAATCCACACCGATTCACCGATCTGAACAAAAATGAGTATTCTTACCCTTTGGAAACCTGCGAGTAACACTGTCTACGTGAAATTTCGGACGGATCACTCCATTCCCTGCAATTAGGCCCTTTGTCCCAATTCTACATCGTTTTACCGATCTTAACAACACTTAATGAACTTACCCTTCGAAACCCTGTGGGTAACACTTTCCACTTGATATTTTGAACAACTCTCTCCATTCCCTACATTTAGAACAACAGACAAAATGAACTTGAAAACTACGTTTTAAGGTCCTAGAACCATTCATGCCCGTATAGTGTAACTGTAAGAATATTTTAATAAGTCAATTGTTGGCCGGCAATGCGAGCTGCATCACGTCGCCCCTACCAGAATTGCGAAAATAGTTACAACTTGCGCTGCTTATAAATTGGAATCACTGGGAGTAATTATTTCAAGACGATTTCTTAGGCCCCGTAAAACAGTTATCATGAAAATATTATGCCTCTGTATAAGTGCGATAATGTTGGTGCAGTTCATTGAGGTTATCAGCTGCAATAAGCGTTGGTGCTTTCAAATTTACTTTCATTTATTCAGATCCTTATCCTTGAGCGGTATGTGGCGATAAATTACACTATTGCTACCTCAGGAGCTCGGGACAGCCGAAGTTTTCCAAAGTGCTCTGATTATTTTCCTATGGCACTATGTGTCAAAAGACGATCCTATTGTTCTCTACTTTTCTAACAAAAATGAGATATAGGCCCTATACAGTGTCTTTTATGACACATACTCCTCTTTCTAATAGTATTTTTCAATTAGTTTGTAAATTGCATGTGTCAGTACTGTAGTTAGTAAATAGCCGTTTCCCTATTCATTATTGTCATTATCATTACGGGAAAATGACCTGAATGTTACGTCCATTATACTGTAATACTTATCACCCCCACCACCACCTCAAAAAGTTATATTTTTAAAATATTATTTTCTGTTAATTTAAGTATAATATGCCAGTTCTGTAGTAGTATTCATTATCATCCATAAAACAAACAAATCCACCGGGTGAAGCCGGGCACTATTGCTAGTACAAGATAATATCTAAAGCCTTGCTAACCAGAGTTACTAGTCAACTAGATTCCCAACTAGGTGAATATCAGGCCGGTTTTTGTGCAAATAGATCATGCATAGAGCAAATACAGAACCTCAAGACAATCTTAAGGTACATGAATTGCGGCGGACATCGAAGGGTAGTCATACTAGTGGATTTTCAGAAGGCGTATAATTCAATAGACAGACAGACCCTCTTCTCCACTCTATGGGAATTAGGACTTGATGCGAAGACCACCAGACTAATCCAGGCTACACTGAAGACCATGACCTCCAAAGTCAAGTTCAGAGGTGAGCTCTCAGACAGCTTCTCTATCCAAACGGGAGTTAGACAAGGTGATAGCATTTCTTGTATTCTCTTCAATTGTGTACTTGAGAAGATTATCAGGGAATGGACTACCACGTTACCATCAGGAAAAGGACTGCAAATTGGGTACAAAAAGACAATCTGAATGTACCTTGCCTGGCCTTTGCCGACGACCTTACCTGGTTAGCGAACAACATAGAAGAAGCTGCTCACCAACTACAGAGCCTCTATAACATAGCAGCTAAAACTGGCTTGAAGGTCAACATACAAAAACAGTGTTCATGACAAATATAAAGGGAGCCCCATCTATTATACTTGTGAAAGACACCGCAATTCAAAAAGTTCCTGCAGTGAAGTACCTAGGGGAGTTGATTCCAGCAAACGAGAGTGAGACCTTAGCAATAGACACTAGATGCACGAAACTGGAAAGGGTCTACCACTCCTGTAAGAGCATCTACACATCCAAGTGCCTCTCTAAGAACCTTAAACTTCTACATTACAACTCAGTAGTAAGACCTTCCATTCTATATGCCTCTGAGTGTCTCCTGATGAACCGGAAAGGCCCACTAAGGAAACTAGAGCTCAAGGAACGGAAAACACTTAGAAGGATTTTAGGACCAATAAGGGAAGAGGGTGGTACTTACAGGATCAGGCACAACAATGAGCTCTATGATCACATCCATGAGGAAGAGACGATTAGCTTTCTACGGACATCTGACACGCATGGGTCCAGATAGACTTACCAGCCAGATCTTCACCACGACAGGAAGGGGAAAAGCGTCCAAAAACAAATGGATCACCACAGTGAAGTCAGACCTAGAGCAACTTGGAATTTCATCATAAACATACAGGATCGATCACAATTCCGACAGATGATTCAACATGGTGTCTTTCCAGTGGCTCTTACCAGCAGGAAGAGTACAGGGACTACCAGACCGAAGTGGAAACAGGAAAGAAAGCAGACACACAGCCAGAAGATGAAAGCTGCCTGGGCTAAGAAGAAACATACATTCCTTACAAGAAGTCAAAACGAGCCCCGTGGTCCTCAGAAGACCCAAACGAAAAGAAGAAGAAGAACACAGCCATTGTCCGGTCCCAAGTCAGGAATGAGAAAGGAGGAGGGTTGGTTTGTTTAGCACCCAGCCGGAAAACTGCTAACGCCGAGCGTTAGGCGGCGTCAAATAACCTAACTCCTTAAACACGCCAACGGCTTTGGGCGGATGAGCTTCTTTAGGTGGGAGCTAGAAGCGTCAGTGGAGGAAATGCCTCTAAAATCTAGAGCAGCGTCTGTTCTCCAGGTTAGGGGTGGCTGCTAAAGGCGTCTGTTCTCCAGGTTAGGGGCTGCCTCAAGAAATTTCTGGGGCTTACACCTCAGTTTTTACTCCGAGGAATGGGCTTTGCTCGTCCTCCCAATTGCTTTCAATTTAAGCCAAGATGGAAACACTTTCGGTAGAAACTACTCCAGGAGGTAATCGGAAACGTAAATCCTCCACCGCTATCAGGACTTAGGAGTCTGGAGAGCGTGAAACATCATGTAGGGAAGAGTAGGAACTTCCCAAAACTTCAACACAGAAGGTACGACCCTAGCGAAAAAACCTGTTTGGAACGCTAAATATCCAAACACTTCTGAAAACAGGCAAATTAAAACAGCTGATCAATGTTTTAAAGGACCGGAATATCTGCATATTGGCATTGCATGAGACCAGATACATGGACGAGAACTCATTTGATTCCGAAGGATTCAGAATATACAAAGGAAAGCCTGGAATAAAACATAATTCCAACATAACGATCTTAGGAACAGGTAAAAAGGAACATAATTGAATCCATCATCAGTTTCCCCTCACCATCAGAGAAGATTTAGTTACTTTCCATTCGATCTAGAAATAAATCTTATAACTTTATCATCGCGCAACCTCACTTAATGAAGATAACAGGAAAAACCCTGAAAAAGAGGATGACTTCTGGGAGACTCTTGAAGACGCAAATTCCAAAGTCCCTCAACATCATGTTAAAATATTGCTTGGTGACTTCAATGCTCAGGTAGGAAGAGAAAAGGTGTATATAATGGTTGTGGGGGACTATCCAGACCATGAAAGAACTAATAGAAATGGCGAAAGACTTGTCGCCTTTTGTAGACAATTCAATCTGAAACAAATGTCTACATACTTCAAGGCACTGCCAAAGAGGAAGACAACTTGGGTCTCTCCCAACACGACGCTTGGGGAGTTCCAGATTGACCATGTCGCAATAACAACCCGAAATCATAAATAAATCCTGAACGTCTAAGTGAGGAAACGTGCGAACATAGACTCAGACCATTATCTTTCAGAGATCAAAGTTAGATTCCAACCAAACAGACCCAGACCAAGAAAAAGGAAGAAGCCCAGAATCAATTCAGAGACGTTGAAGAAAAACAAGATGTTCAGCAAAGAACATATAGCCTACTTTCTCCTAAATGTATGGGTATTGTTATAACTCTTTGTCATTTTCAAGGAGTATAATTGAATGTTGGTTGTAGTAGCTTGTTGAAATACAACGTGCTATAGGGATATTAAACATGAATATGAGGTGCCCTTTGCTAGTGCTACCTCTGTAAAAAAAAATTCATTCAATTCGGTTTCACCGTGTTTGAATTGATCTGGGGAATGGATTTGCACACATACATGGCCGCTATTTGCAAACTATTGGGCTGATGACCTTGTAGTCAGACATAAGATGCTTTCCACAAAAAGGCATGTTGTTGCAAAATCCGGTAGAGATCAAATTATTAGGATGGTCGAAATTTGATTTAAGCTTTTAACATTTGGGTGGCCGTCATTCCGTTTCCGTCAAGATGGCAGCGATATAAAACATGACACTGAGGTGCCTTTTGCTGGTGCTACCTCTGTACCAAATTTCGTTCAATTCGGTTTCACCGTGTTTGAATTGATAGGGGGAATCGATTTGCACACATACTTGGCCACCATCTGCAAACTATTGGGCTGATGATCTAGCAGTTTGGTCAGAATATGCTTCCCACATGAAGATTTGTTGTTGCAAAATTTGGTAGAGATTAGATTATTAGGTTGGTCGTAATTACATTTTAGCCTTTAACATTTGGGTGGCCGCGATTACGTTTCCGTCAAGATGGTGGTGATATAAAACATGACACTGAGGTGGCCTTTTCTAGTGCTACCTCTGTACCAAATTTCGTTCCATTCGGTTTCACCGTGTTCGAACTAATAGGGGGAATCGATTTTCACACAAAGATGGCCACCATCCGCAAAATATTAGGCTAATGACCTATTAGTTTGGTCAAAGGATGCTCCCTCCATAATGGTATGTTGATGCAAAATTTGGTAGAGATCGGATGATTAGGTTAATCGTAATTTGATTTAAGCTTTGCATATTTGTGTGGCCGCCATTACGTTTCCGTCAAGATGGCGGCGATATAAAACATGAATGAGTTGCCCTTTGCTAGTGCTACCTCTGTACCAAATTTCATTCCATTCGGTTTCACCGTGTTCGAATTAATAGGGGTAATCGATTTTGACACAAAGATGGCCGCCATCCGCAAACTATTAGGCTAAGGACCTATTAGATTTGTCAAAGGATGCTCCCTCCATAAAGGTATGTTGTTGCAAAATTTGGTAGAGATCGGATGATTAGGTTAGTCGTAATTTGATTTAAGCTTTGAACATTTGTGTGGCCGCCATTACGTTTCCGTCAAGATGGCGGCGATATAAAACATGACACTGGGGTGCCCTTTGCTAGTACTACCTCTGTACCAAATTTCGTTCCATTCGGTTTCACCGTGTTCGAATTAATAGGGGCAACCGATTTTCACACAAAGATGGCCGCCATCAGCAAACTATTAGGCTGATGACCTATTAGTTTGGTCAAAGGATGCTCCCCCGATAAAGGTATGTTGTTGCAAAATTTGGTAGAGATCGGATGATTAGGTTAGTCGTAATTTGATTTAAGCTTTGAAAATTTGTGTGGCCGCCATTACGTTTCCGTCAAGATGGCGGCAATATAAAACATGACACTGAGGTGTCCATTGCTAGTGCTACCTTTGTACCAAATTTCGTTCAATTTGCGCTCACCGTGTTCGAATTGATAGGGGGGGACAGACATTCAGAGTCCACACACTCACACACACACACACACAGACTCACACTCATACACACACACAGACATACACACTTTTTTTCGCCCTGTAGTGATCTCATAAGTCTACTTTCAATTTTTGCAAAAATCGAAAGTAGGCTAATAGAGATAAATACCTTGAAAATCTTTCTTCGATGGAGAAGAACAGTTGGGAAGAGTTTAGAGATTCCTTGATCATGCATCCGAAGATTTGGGAAAACCTCCAAGGAAAAGGAAACACAGGTGGTGTAATGAAAGATGTGATGAAGCACTTGAAAGAAGATTAATTTTCTGGAAAAGGTGGAATTCCAACAAATCCGAAGAAAAAAGGGAAGACTTGAGGAATGAAAGGAAAGAAACAGCCAAGATTATACGAGCCGAAAAGAGAAGATATGATACATCTCGAGTGGAAAAGCTGGAAGAAGAATTTAAAAAGAGCAATACTAGAGAATTTTATCGCACCTTTAAAGAGAAACTGCACGGGTATCAACCACCGAATATTTGCTTTAAGCGTAATGATGGTAGCATAGTTACTAACAGTAAAGGGAACTGCGAGCTCATGGCGAATTATTTTAAAGGGCTGTTAAATTGCGAAGAATCACATGCTAGACAAGACGCCAAAACACAAATTCACGAGAACCCAGATTCCCAACCACCAGGGCTTGATGAGGTCAAATTTGTTATCAAGAAGCTCAAGGATAATAAATCACCAGAGGAAGATGGCATTTTATCTGAAATGTGGAAGATTGGTGGAGAGATCGCTGCAGGAAAAATCCATCACCTTATAGAAGAAATATGGAAAACTGAACAGATTCCAAAGGACTGGAAATGTGCGCTCATTCACCCTCTTCATAAAAAAGGCACTCGAACAGACCCAAATAATTACAGGGGGATTTCCCTATTTCCAAACGCATATAAGATACTCTCTAAGATTTTGTTGAGCAGAATTGAAGAACAAGTTGATCACCTCATTGGAGAATACCAAGCTGGTTTCCGAAAAGACAGATCATGCGTTGAGCAAATTTTCAACTTGAAAATTATTCTGCGAACAAGAGCTTTAAAGAGCCTGGCAACTGTGGCCATCTTTGTCAACTTTCGAAAGGCATACGACTCGATTGACAGACAAACTTTATTTAATACCTTAAAAGATTTTGGATTGACAAAGAAACAGGGAAATCACTAAACAAACACTGACGGATACCATCTCGAAAGTAAAGTTCTTCGGAAGGATTTCTGATCCATTTGAAATTAGGACTGGGGTCCGATTGGGAGATGGATTATCTCAAAATCGTCTTGGAAAAATAATGAGAACTTGGGAAGAGGATTTAAATATGAGAGGAATTGTAGGAATACACCTGGGGAAGGGAAAACAGTATCTTGAAGTCAAGTGTTTATTTATTTATTTATTTATTGGTGCCTTTATTGTGGCGAAGTTAGGGCTCTAGGCCCTCTCTTACACTTAACCACATACAGTGCAACTTACATGAATACTGGTTGCTGATGCTTGCTCTCTTAGCCAACAACCGAGAAGATGCTCGAAAGATGCTTGACAGTCTTTATGAAATAGCTCGAAGAACAGGTCTTCAAATCTCCTATGAGAAAGCGGAATATATGGAGTCCAGACACCAAAATGAGATATATATGTAAGTAAATCATGGGAAGATTAAGAGGACAGAGAAGTTTAAATACCTGGGGGAATGGATCCAACCCAACGGACTGGATAAGGAAGCAATCAAAGGAAGAACCAGAAAACTGGACCTGGCCTTCAAACTAACCCAGAATAATTACAACAAACGAGCTTTATCATACAAGGCCGAAATCAGACACTACATATCGTTAGTAGTCTACAACCTGAAGGATTGTACGCTTCAGAGTGTCTTATTTTAAGTAAAAAGGGAGAACTTCAATTACTAGAAAAGAAAGAAAGGAAGATTCTGAGAAAAATACTTGGACCACAGAAGACAACTGACGGGACATGGAAGAAGAAAAGAATTGAAGAACTTGACAAGTGTACTGAAAAGTTCACAGACGCAATGAAGAAGCGTAAGCTAAACCTCTACGGACATTTATTACGAATGAATGAAGGCAGGCTGACCGAAAGGATCTTCAGCTACATCATGGGGTTAAAGGTCATATCTAAATGGTTAGATGAGGTAAAGAGGGATGCAGTGGAAGTTGGAATTACTCCACCGGGTCCGTGGTTCAAATCCCTGTCACTCCATGTGAGGTCTGTGCTGGACAAAACGGAGGCAGACAGGTTTTTCTCCGGGTACTCCGGTTTTCCCTGTCAAATTTCATTCCAGCAACACTCTCCACTATCATTTCATTTCATCTGTCATTCTTTTAATCATTGCCCCAGAGGATTGCGACAGGCCTCGGCAGCCGGCACAGTTCATATCCTCGCCGCTAGATGGGGGCTTCATTTATTCCATTCCTGACCCGGTCGGAGACTGGAAGCAGGCTGTGGATTTTCATGGCCTACGATAGAAGAGAGTTCCGCAGTCGAATTGATGGAGTAAAATCATTTCAGGAGAAACCACCAAGCAGGAGTCCCAAACGGATCATTTCTGAGGAGGAGAGAAAAAAAGAAGTGACAGGATGAAGAAGTTCTGGGAAGAGAAGAGAAAGAAAGCCATTAAGTCTTGTGTTCCTTGCGGTCCGTAATAGGCCAAATTCGATAATGTAATAAATTGTATAATGATATTTTGTTAAGTTTTCATTTTTGAAATTAATTAAATCTAATGATCAGAGAAAACTTATTTTTTTTGCATTTCAAACGTTTTATTTCGTGTGCTTATGAACTAGCAAGATTAGTCGCCGGTCACTCAGACCTCTCCTCACAATGTACGTCACAGTAATACCACCTCACAAGTACAGGGTTAACAAAATTAAGAGGAAACGCACACGAGAGTGGGCAAACGTCACACGATTCTTAATTGCTATAAACGTATTTAACTGATAGCATAGAATACGAGCACTATTGAGGGCACTTGGAGGAAAGTTTAACATTACTCATTGATTTGGATAACGAACTTCACGAAATTCTCCCTGACACGGAATTCTACGAGTATATTAAAATCTTGTGACGATTACATTGACAAAGCAAAGTCAGTCAGCCTTCATGCCACTTATTTGACTTACTTGACGTATGTCCTGTGTCCCCTTTCGGAGCAAAGGGCTGCAACAAAGATCCTCCATTGGTCTCTTCTCCTGGCATTCTCTTGTAGATCTGCCCAGGATCTTCCCCCTCGCTTCTTTTCCAGGTCACCTTAGGTCTTACCCTTTATCTTGTTCCTTGTGGATTCCATCTAAGTGCTTCTTTCTCTATGACATCCTCTTTTCTCAGACAGTGACCTATCAAATGTCCTTTTCAGGGAATCAAATGCTTTGAGTAAGTTCACAAATATCAGATATAGTCCTGGCTTTGCTCCACTTTGATCCTTAATGTGTTTATTTAATCAACATATGACCTATTTTCCAGAAACCCGTTTGTCCAATTTTCGTAACCTGTTACATGCTTATTGTTGTGTATTTACTTGAGTTAACATGAACATTCTAGAAAGTGTTGTGTTAACATGAACATTCTAGTCAGTGTTGTGTATATAGGCTACTTGAGCTAACACGAACATTCTAGTCACTATGCCCAGAACATTCCAATCTGGAACATTCGAATCTGGAACCTCCCATATACTATGTATATATGCACCCACAGACAGTTCCGCCTAGTTCCGCGCCAGTTCCGCGCAAGTTAGTCCACCTTGTGTATCGTTGTGTATCAACTAGTGTTTAATAAACCGTTGTTTTATATTAACAAGTTTATGTTATTTATCTTGTATCTTCCACAATATAACAGTGGTGCAAGAAGTGGGATAAGATAAATAACGTTGTGAAACCGAGTGACTTTCTAACCACAACGCAAGGGTTGCACCGAACGACGTTCATCGCAGTGTGTGTTGGAAATACTAAACCGAGTGAACTTTCTAACCTCAACGCAAGTGTGTGCACCGAACTAAGTTCATCGCAAGTGCGTGTTAAAAATACTGTTCTCCACTCATCTTCACTATGCCGGACTTAACCTATGAGCAACTCCAACAATTCTCGGCAATGATCGCCGACGCTATCCGACAGACAATAGGGTCGACAACGTCATCAGAACCTCGACCGCCAAAGTTCACAATGCAACCGTATCGCACTATCGACGGAACGACTGTAGCCGACTATTTCACTCGCTCTAACTGGGCGCTCAACCTCAGCAAGGTACCCGCGGAACAGCATGCAAACTTTGCTCGGGTTTACATGGGATCTGAACTCATTGATGCCCTGAAGATCCTGGTGAGTCCTAATGATCCGGAAACTCTGACATACAACGAGATTCAATCTATGCTAAAAGGCCACTTCCACGCCACAAGCAACAAGTTTGCCGAGAGAATCAAATTTCGGAGTGTAGTGCAGAAGCAGGGAGAAAGCATCGCTAGCTTCACCTTAAGACTGCGGCAGGCTGCAACGTTTTGTGAGTATGGCACATTTCTTGATCGCATGTTAATTGAACAAATGCTCGCAGGATTGGAATCACGAGAAATGTGCGACGAGATTATTGCAAAACATACAGAGAACTTCACCGCAGCATATGAAATCGCGCACGCACTCGAAGCTACTCGCATCACCACCGACGAGGTCAAAACAGCTGCCGCTAAGTCTGAATCAACAAATCGGATTGGATACGAGAAGCCTCTGTCCAGAAAGAACATCAACCAGCAGCCGCCACGCAGCAAGTCAGCTCATCGCAGTCAAGGGTCTTACAACCTAACCAGACAGCACCAATGGCCCCACCAGGCAAACCAGAGTGCATCCCAGGACAACCAATCAACATGTGCAGGGTGCGGTGAAGCTCACCCTCGTAGTCAGTGTAGGTTCCTGAACGCAGAGTGCCTGAAGTGTGGCAAGAAAGGTCACATCAGAAAAGTTTGCCGATCGAAATCGAGGAAACATCGAATAACAAACCATGTGACCGAAGAAGAGCCTCCAGCAGAAAACCTCGACGTTGTGGACTACCTCAGCAAAATCGAGGTCATCGGATCGGTCAACGCAGCACCTAAGCCACTGGTTGATGTCAACATAGAGGGAACCACCGTCAAAATGGAACTCGACACCGGCGCCCCCTGCTCAACCATGAGCAAATCAAAGCTAAGTATGATCAAACCAGGTTTGGTGTTGCAGAGAAACGATCGTGACTTCGTCAGTTACACTGGCCATCCGATTAAATGCATTGGCAAAACGTCAGTGGGCACCACCATCGGAACCACAACCAGGAACCTGAATCTCTATGTGGTTGACGATGAAGTCGAATCGCTCTTTGGCCGAGAGTGGATTTCAGAGTTTGTACGGGAGATCGACTTTGGTCACCTCTTCGCAAAGCCCGACCCAATCCACAAGCTCGCAGACAAGCAGGATCTGACCTTGGAACAACAGAAGCAGCTCGACAACATTCTATCTCGCTACCAGGATGTGTTCAGCGACACCCCCAGGAAGATCTCAGGTCCCCCAGCGAAGATACACCTGAAGGCTGGAGCCACACCTGTTTTCGCCCGAGCTCGAGACGTACCAGTTGCCCTCCGCGATGCCTATGCCAAGGAAATCGACAAGAAAATTGCATCTGGCTTCTACAAAAGGTGGGACTATTCTTAGTGGGCATCGACAACGCACGTTGTCGCCAAGAAGAACGGCAAACTGAGGATCACAGGCAAGTACAAGCCTACTCTCAACCCGCGGATCATCATCGATGAACATCCGATTCCCAAGGAGGAACATCTGTTCAACCGAATGCGCGGCGCCACTCTCTTCTGCCATCTGGATATCACCGACGCATACACCCATCTCGAGGTCGACGACGAGTTCAGCCATGCTCTCACGCTTAACACGCCAACTCACGGTCTAATCCGCCCAACGCGAGCAGTATATGGAACAGCTAACATCCCCGCTCTCTGGCAGCGGTGAATGGACACAGTCCTGCATGATCTCCCAAACGTCGTAAGTTTTTTCGATGACAGTATAGTTTTTGCTGATAGCTTTGAAAATCTGATGCAGGCCCTCAGCACCACTCTGGAACGGTTTCGGCAATACAACCTCAAGCTCAACCGAGCCAAATGCGTTTTCGCTCAAACTTCTCTGGAAGCCCTTGGCCACGAAATCGATGCGTCAGGCATCCACAAGTCTGATGCACACATCCGAGCTGTACGTGATGCACCGAAACCAACTACACCAGAAGAACTCCAACGGTTTCTTGGTAAAGCAACCTACTACAGTTCGTTCATCCCCGATTTGTCCACCAGAGACAGACCACTCAGAGACATGCTGCTCAAGGACCCTCTCATCTGGACACCAGAAGGCGACAGGGCATACAAAGACATCCAGATCGCCCTAACCTCGCCCCAGGTACTCTTGCAGCGTTACCACTCCTGTTGGCCACGGACGCCAGCAAGACCGGCCTGGGCGCAGTATTGTCACACCGGCTCAGCAACGGGCAAGAACGGCCAATCGCTTACTCCAGTCGAACGATAACAGAAACGGAGCAATGGTACCCTCATCTCCGCAAGAGACTCAACTTGACCAGGCCACGTCTAGGTCACCGCACAACTGACCAGGTCACCACGCAACCGACCAAGTCACCGCGCAACCGACCAAGTCACCGCGCAACCGACCAAGCCACCGCGCAACCGACGAGGTCGCCGCGCAACCGTCAAGGTCACCGTGCAACCGACCAAGTCACCGTGCAACCGACCAAGCCACCGCACAACCGACAAGGTCACCGCACAACCGACAAAGTCACCGCACAACCGACGAAGCCACCGCACAACTGACCAAGCCACCGAGCAACCGAGCCTGAGACGAGTTCGCTTCACCGAGACACCAGCAACAGTCCAAACACCACCAGCCACACCAGCTACACCTGTAAACAGGACACCACCTATTTCCCAGACTACTTTCATTCCCCGAAGGAGTACTCACCAGCAGTGACCACCATTGAGATTCTCTCCTGATTAAGTTTCCTAAATCATCCATTTAAAAGAGGGTGGAAATGTTGTGTATTTACTTGTGTTAACATGAACATTCTAAAAAGTGTTGTGTTAACATGAACATTCCAGTCAGTGTTGTGAATTTAGGCTACTTGAGTTAACACGAACATTCTAGTCACTATACCCAGAACATTCCAATCTGGAACATTCGAATCTGGAACCTCCCATATAGTATGTATAAATGCACCCACAGAGAGTTCCGCCTAGTTCCGCGCCAGTTCCGCTCAAGTTAGTCCACCTTGTGTATCGTTGTGTATGAACTCTTGTTTAATAAACCGTTGTTTTATATTAACAAGTGTATGATATTTATCTTGTATCTCCCGCGATATAACACTTATGATCGTCGACTTTTTATCCGTCAGATTTTAGCCTCCTTTTCTCATTTTGCAAAATGAGGAAGAAGTAGACTAATGAGATCGATCCGGGAAAATGTATGTCTGTCTATCTGTCATTCTGTCTGTCTGTCTGTGTGTGTCCCCCCCTATCAATTCGTAAACGGCTGCAGTTAATGAAACGAAATTTGGTAACAGTAAATTTTTATACCTGAATATCTCATGGCCATATTTGAAATTGATGTCAGTGCTACCAACTACAAAAAATCGCAATGGAAATGTGAGCTCTATGTTGGATATCTCAGAAGTTATGCATGCATACTATTCCAAATTTGGCACACATACAGATAGTAACATTCCAGATTAACTTTCAGATGTACATACATGCCAGTGTTGCCAACATGATTCTAAACCTGCCGATAGGTCAGATTTATAAATGCATGTAACTTCTATACTATCAATTGAATTACAACCAAATTTTGTATGTACTATGTGTACTAGAACAGATATGACTGTGCGTATTCTAAAGATCCATCAGGGCTTCCAACTGTTAATAAATGCTCTCTCTATGTTTTAACCCTAATATCAATATACTGTATATATGAGAACGTATCCGAGCCAACAGCTCTACACTTTGCACACGTATAGTACCCAGCATTCCACCTTAGTTTGGTGTAACTTATATCCATCAGTGCTGCCAACACAAATCTAAGCCTGCTGATAAGTCCAGTTTTGAAATGCTAATAACTTCTATCTAACAAATGGATTTCAAGCAAATTTTGTGTGTTCATTCTATACCTTAAGAGATGGAACTAAGAATATATTCAGAGTCAGCAGGGCTGCCATCTGTAGTAAGTTACTCTCTTCGACTACACTATTGCAGGTGTATTTCAATCTTCAGTACTTATAAATGTTAGTATTACCAACTTGATTTTGTCATTATTCTAGATAGTTCTATATAGATTGGCATGAATCTTAAATTTTAACAAAAGTAGGCACTTTAGTTCGTCACGGAACTACATTTTCTCTTTTGTAGTTTCATCAGTTTCAGTAATATCGTTTTCTCGGAGATGCGGGTTATTGGCCAACAGTCTCCAAAGTACAGAGGGGATGGTATTGGTGGGGGGGGGGGGGGGGGGGGGAGGGGGAGGGGGCTGCCCCTTAGCGTCTGTGCCCACCTTCTGGTTACTTCACGATTTGAAGCTCGACGCTACTCCCTGTGCTTCTCTTGTCAATTTAGATCTCTATAGTATGTAACCAGACTCCCTCCTCCATTCTCAACCGGGCTTGGGACCGGCTATGAAGGAGTTACATGCCACTAAGCACTATGAAAAGAATATATCTTCAGGCATGGCAGATATCACCATAAATTCACCTCCATCTTTACATCAGGATCCACGCACTACATTCAGTCACTTGGCAAAATTAACAACAATAACGTTGGAAATGTTTTCATGAGACAATGAAAGTTGGCAACGCTTCTGGGAGCAATTCAAATCGTCTGTTGACGATAACCCATCGTTGTCCATGATCAACAAACACGTATTCTTACGCGGCTCTCTGAACGGAGAACCAAAACTACTTGTCGATGGTATCGCCGTCACAGCGGCCACTTACGAAGACACAAAGAGAATGCTCCACCAACGCTATGGAGATCGAAATAGAATTATTCAAGTGCACTTGGATTACTTGAAAACAATATAACCAACTCAGTTTTCCACGGCCGAAACACGGAACAGCACGTTTACTGAATTAATAGGCTTTCCAAGCACTTCGGTCATTAGGTGAAGAGATCAATGCTTACCGGAGAATTTTAGCCCCCAAAATTCTACGAGCCTTTCCGCTGTGTATCTGCCAGAGGTGGATCGTTCACGTTGGACGGCACAATATTGCAGAAGGAGACATATTGAAGCTGATAGATTTTATAAACGAGGAGGTAGACGGCGCTATGATCACTCAAAAAATTAGGGTGAATTTCAACCCAACGACATAATTTCACTGCCACGACTGCAACGTTACACGTAAACAAGGAGTCAAAGTGGACTGCAAGGATAACCAATAATATACCTTCACAATTATGCGTCTTCTGTGAGAAACGTAGGGCACTTGGCTCAAGAATGCAAGCAGTTTACTGACGTGCAGGTCAGGATTGAGAAACTGAAGCAGTCATCAAGATGATTCCTTTGTCTCAACCGCGGCCATTCGGTTAGGAACTGCACAAAACGTGGAAAGGCCACATGCTCAAAGAGCAAAGGATCACATCATCACTCGATATATGCAAGTGCTGTTCATGACTCACCAACGACAACAGTCCACCAGATTAACACTCAATTGCTGGATTTCACACACCTACAGAGACCTAGGGTGCGGATTATCGGACCAACAGGTCTGTGCAAGGTGACACGCTGCATCTTAGACACAGGCTGTCAATCGAGCTTTATCTGCACATCGCTCGTCAATTCGTTCAAGCTGGAAATCGTAGCTGAACGAAGCGTTACCATAACTGCTTTCGAACCTGATCAAGCAACTCCAAGGGAACGTCAAATGGCACGCTTCAAGATGCAGGGACTTTGCAACAGGTCAACCACAGTAATTGTCGCAATCGAGAGCAACAATATGTACTCCACCCATCCAACAGCACCACAGGAAATTTCTGTGTAAACGTAAGGTGCCGTTTGCAGATCCGAGAGGTGATTCAGCGAACCTGCCGATAGAAATACTACTAGGTGCTGACCACTACTGGAAGTTGATGAAGTACACTCCACCCTTATGCATTTCCTCTTCGCATGATCTACTCCCCTCGATCTTAAGACGGATACTCAGCGGAAACCGATCAGGAATCACTATCAACAATATCAACGGAAACAAAGTAGAGCTTACATAAGATTACCCCATACACGATAACGAAGTTCGAATGCATGGGTATACGAGACACCCAATCAAGGGCGCAGTCGATCAGTACTAAAAACTCCAAAATCCTCCATCAGTTGCACGACTCATTTAATTATGAACACGGCAGAAGAGTAGTTTCACTACCAAAGAGAGATCATTCGCCCCTGAATAACAATCGCGCAAATGCTGAGAGGCGCTTGCACACTCTAACTCGTGCATTTGAGAAACATTATGAGTATAACGCTATGTACCACCATCAGATGGTAAATTATATCATCCAAGGACAGGTAGAAGTTGTCGACACAAATACTCAACAATCTTCGTCCTTTTATCTGCCTCACCACGCCGTCAAGGAGGGAAAACAAGCACTTGAAAAATGGCGAATTGTCTTGGAGGCATCATCTCACGCACCCGGATCCCCATCACCTGGAAACTGGACCTAATATCGTACCAGAAATGATGGCTATACTACTTAGATTCAGATTATTCAAACATGCCCTCCTCGGTGATGTCAGGCAGGCATTCCTACAACTGTCTTTGGACCCAGTTGACAGAGATTTAACCAGGTTCTTATGGTTCCGTGTGGTATCAACCGATGATAGCCAGTATCAGACTACGAACGACGTTCTCACATACCGGTTTACAAGATAACCATTTGGACTTCCATGCAGCCCATTTCTGTAATTTGAAACCCTCAGAGAATTAGCTATAACACACATGCACTTATTTCCTTCCCGCAGTCGTGCTAGTGGATAAATGCACGTACATGGATGACATCTTTACTTCACTCACGGAAGAATCAGAGCTCTCCAAAATATACACAGAGCTTACAGCACTCATGGGAATCATCAAGATTCCCATGTCGAAGTGGGTCACCAACTCGGCATCACTTCAAAACACTTGGAAAACACAAGGTTCAACACCACAGATAAATGAACAGTCCTGGGAATTGATTGGAATACTGTGAATTACATTCTACTTAGTCAATTGATATCTTGAAAATTCTTTCGGAGCAACATGCTACTAAGCGAAACCTACTTCAAATAACCTCCACTAGGTCTCTACTCACCAACAACAAACTCGGGAAAATACTTTTTCAGGAGACCTGGTGCCGAGGGATCGGTTGGAACAATCCACTGACGCCTGATATCGGTGAAAAATGGCCATTATGGTGCTCAAATCTAACATACCTGTCAAACATACGCATTTCACGCTGGGTAGGAGCTTTAAACCACCAACTTGAAGGCTACACACATCATGTCTTCTGCGACGCTTCTGAACGGGAGTATGGTGCAGACATATATTTACGCACAGAGTCAGAAGTAAGAACAACAGTAGAACTTGTTTGCAGCAAACCCAGACTAGAACCAATTAAAAGGCTCACTCTTCCTCGTCTAAAATTGCTTGGAACTGTAGTGGGAGCGAGACTCTTCAATACTTCTGCCAGGCCATGAATAGCGACATTACAAAGGCAACATTATAGACGACTCTGCCATCACCCTTGGATGGATTCGCAGTGAACCTCATCGCTGGAAGACCTTCGTATGTAACCGCGCTACCGAAATCGTCGCATCATCTTCACCCTCGCAGTGGAAGCACTGTCCAGGAACTGACAACCCAGCAGACAACCTGTCCCGAGGTCTTCAAGCCTCGGAACTGGCATCGATTCTTCGGTTTTGCAATTTTTTAAAAGTTGATCGTATGGCTTTTAGTGGTGGGAGTGTCCGAGGACATGTTTGGCTCACCAGAGGCTGCTTCAAGCGGACACCCATAGGGTGAGCTACAAGTTCCGTTCAGTTTCAAGTAGTTCCAACTTTCGCTACCAGACGTCACTGATACCTAGTGGTGAACGTTGGAACTTTATAGAGGGTTACAACGAAATCTAACCTAGAAATTTAGCTCCACACAAGTTAAGTCTGTGGAAGAATCCTTTACATGCCATAAATCTATAACATGGGACCGCCGGCTTTACTTCCCCTCCGAAGGAAGGAATACTGAAGGATTTTAACTCTCTTAAAAAATCCGACGACTTCGGCCGGGTTTGAGCTCGCTATCTTGGGTGCAGCAGTTCAGCATGCTACCAACTACGCTACCGAAGCCGCCAGGTTCTGCAATAATGTTCGCAGATCAAATCAACAACACGGCGAACTAACAGCTTCCGAAAGGGATAATAGTCCCACTATCTTAACCTCCGTTCCCCAAAGGAAGTGTTCTCCAGAGGAATATGAGGCTCTAATGAAAAACTTACCACTACCAAAGGAATTCAAAATTACAGACTTTCAGCCCTTCAAACAAAATACGATCATTTGTTTAGGAGGCCGGCTTCGGTTCATGGACGCATCCTGTAATGAACAACATCCTCTCCTCCTTGATGGCAGTCACCACTTCACTCATCTACTGATTAGACACACTCATGTCAAGCTGCACCAATTAGGATTAAGGATTGTCCTTTCAGAACTACGAGCACAAGTTTTGATTATTCGCACACGACAAACAATAAGAAAAGTTACCCGCACATGTTTACCTTGCAAACTTGCAAACAACCCCTACGGACAAGCACCTGAGACTGCACTACCAGCGGAGAGAGTTCGAGGCTCACTCCCATTCTCAGTCACAGGATTCGATTTCGCTGGGCCACTATTAGTAAACACAACAATACCGTCTCTAAGGTTTACGTTCTGTTGTTAACCTGCGCCACAAATAGATCAGTTCATCTTGAGCTCACTTCCGACATGACAGTACACAGATTTCTCCTGGCATTTCGGAGATTCGTCAGTCGTAGAGGTATTCCTCACACGGTGTACTCCGACAACCCAACTTCCTTCCACGCAGCTAACAAAGAACTGAGAGGAAGACAAAAATGCCCACTACTTCGCCACAAACTGCATCCCCTGGAAGTTCATCGTACCACGGGCGGATTGGTGGGGAGGATGGTGGGATAGAATGGTCGGCACGGTAAAGCGCTGCTTAAGGAAGACCCCAGGACGCAGACAAGTGGACCATGAAACTTTGAACACCATCTTACCAGTGTAGAAGCCGCAATAAATTCACGCCCCTTGTTACAGGATGAGGGTTCAGATACCTTGACACCTGCCCATTTCCTGCACCTAGACCGACGCGTGACTACCATTCCTACAAGTCCAGAACAACCCCCACCTACGAGCCTAAAAAGGGAATTTCGGCACCAACAAACAGCTACACGGGATCTGTTGGCGAGATGGAGGAAGGAGTACATGTTACAGTTACAGAATTATCACCACTTCCGGCAAGTTACTGGAAAAGGAGTTGAACTACTTGGTACTCCTACAAGATGATGAACGTAAGCGTATCATGTGGGACAGGGCAGTCATCGAGCAACTATGACTGGGTCGAGATGGCAATAATAAGGACAGTGATCCTTCGAAGACCCAAAGAACACCAAATCACACGCCCCGTACAGCTGGAGGTTGATCAGGGTGGGGAGAATGTGGAGAACTGTAGTATTCCCTGACGCTCTATGTATCTTCTTTGACGGCCGTGATCTTGTAGCTTGCTGTTCCTTGGAATAAAGTGTAAGGTGACGCACCGTGAAGTGAAGGTGTATCATTAGCCTACAAACCTAATATCTTCCTACTAACTAGTTACTATAATGCCACACTGCTAGTGCTAGTGAGGGAAGGAAATGAATGTGACCTTCCTGTTCTTGTTTGAGTCTTCAACCTTTTGACTGTTTTAATGCAGCCCTCCATGCCTCCCTGCCATGATCTAATTGTTTCATCTCTACATAGCTACCACACCCTAGTTCCGAGTCAATCTGTTTAACATATTCTAACCTTGGTCTACCCCTACAGTTCTTGTCCTCAACCCTTCCTTCCATAGCTAAGCTGGCTTTTCCTGGGTGTCGTAATAAGTGTCCTACCAACCTATCTCTTCTCTTCATTAGCAGTCGCCAGAAACATCTCTCCTCTCCCACTCATCTTAATACATCTCCATTTGTTACCCTATATAGCCATCTGATCTTCATCATTCTCCTGTAACGCCACAATTCAAACACTTCAATTCTGCTCTTTTCTGCTGCACTAATAGTCCATGTTTCACTTCCATATAGTGCCACGCTCCAGAAAAGGCTTTCAAAATGACTACCTAATACCTAACTCTATATTCAATGTTAACAAATTCCTTTTCTGTAGAAATGCTTACCTTGCCTGAGCCAACCTACTTTTTATATCCTCTTTGCTTCGTCCATCACTGGTTATGTTGCTTCTTAAGTAACAGAAGTCTCCTTCCTACCTCATGTAAAGTCCGGGTCAGATCCTCGAGCGTTCAGACCTGACTAGTGGCAGAAAACAACTACATTTATTATAATACTATAACTATTGCTCGCAATTATATCAAGTTTCACAATTGTTCTGATACCTAGCGTACCCGAATCTAGTAGAACCTGCCAGGATCCGCGGGTAGAGTCCAGCATATTTTAGTGCCCGGCTAGAAGAACTACTGACAGATAAAACTGATGGGATACACAAACTATACAATCATGCGCTATTGGATTACTCTGATTGGATATTGGGTGCCTATCTACATTGGAGAGTGAGAATCTTGCGATTCTCGGGGTGTAAAGGGAAAAAGGTGTGGGAATTGAGTCCTCTTCTACCTCTATAGCACACTACAATTACTTAATTAACTGCAAAGGATAACTCAATATTCTAGAAAAATATCAAACATTCGTAACGACGTGTCTGTCTATTTATTTATGAAGACAAGTTACAGACAAGGAAGAGAGGTGATTTTGGGACCGTATGGTTATGGCAGTAAGAATCCAGAAGGGGATTTCTTAATGGGCTTCTTTCAGCGGAACCAATTAATTATAGGGAATACGTGGTTCAGAAAGAAAAATAGTCAGAAGATAACGAGGTATGGATGGGGGAGATAGAAGAACGGAAACTCTGACAGACTATGTTTTGGTCGAAAAAGGACATCGAAAAGAGCTAATAGATGTCACAGCCATGCCACAGGAAGCCTTTGGAGGAGACCATTGGGCAGTGGTAGGAAATTTAAAAGTAGGAAAAGTTATGAGATTACCAGAAAAAGGGAAAGAAAGATTAAGGTCTGAGGACTACAGGAAAAGGAGGTTGCAGTAGAGTTTAAGAAAGAATTGCAAGAACTGATACCAAGGACGGACATTACCCATGTGGAACAAGAATGGGAAAAGTTCAAGAGTGCATTTGTAAACAGTGCAGAGAAAACATGTGGTAGAACATCAGGAAAGGAACGGGAAAATGCGACAATATGTTGGAATGATAGAGAGATAGAAAAGGTAATGGAGAAGAAGAAAACTTGGAAGGATTGGAAAACAAAAAGGACTGAAGAAAGTAAGCAAAATATATAGAAGCAAACAGAGATTGCAAGAAAGTAATTGCAGAGGAAAAGATGAAAAGCTGGGAAGAATTCACTCAGGAATTAAGGGAGGATTAAAATTGTGGTAAGAAATTTCTGTTTGGAACTATAAAAAGTAGAAGAAAAGGTGAGCACTGAGTTCATGAAATACAAAGAAGGTGAAATATTAACAAAACCTGCAGAAATAACGGACATGTGGAAAGAATATTTCAGCGAGCTGTTGAATGTGAGACGCCAGACACGCGGAGACGGTGGAGGAAAAAATAGAAGAAGAACCAGACATTACTATGGCAGAAGTGGAATTGGGCAGTTGGGGAGATGAAAATGGGGAAAGCTGTGGGAATCGACGGTGTGGCAATAGAAATGATCAAGGCGGCAGGACCAGTGGGACTGCAGTGGACATACAAACTTCTCAGGAGTGAGTGGAGAGAGAAGAAAGTTCCTGAAGACTGGAAAAAGGGAATACTATTACCAATATTCAAGAAAGGAGACAGGAAGGTGTGTGGTAACTACCGAGGAATCACCATCATCTCGCATGTTGACAAAGTAATTGAAAGAATCTTAGAAAAAAAAGAATTAGAGTAAAGATAGAAAACCAAAGAGAGGAGGAGCAGTTTGGCAGGTCAACAGTGGAACCCATCTTCATTCTCAGACAGAACATTGGAAACAGTTGGGAATATGGGAAGGATATGGTAATTACTTTTATTGATCTAGAAAAGGCCTGTGATAGCATCCCTAGAACAAAACTTTGGGAAATCTTAATAGATAGGGGGATAGGCAAGGAACTGAGAGACATGATAAAAGGAATGAGCATGGATTGCTACAGTAGTGTGAAGACTCGAGTCGGGACATCGGAATGGTTTAAAATTGACACAGGACTAAAGCAAGGAAGTGTGTTATCACCATTATTGTTCTTAATGGTGATGGATAACATCAAGAAGGCAACAATGAAAGACTATAATAGGGCAAAGATGAAGGAAACGTTGTTTGCAGACGATGTTGTGATCTGGGGCGAGGATGAGATGGAGGTACAAGAACAGGTGCAAGAACTAAGAGGGATGCGAGCAGAGTGCAGGCAGTTGTGATGGGATTCCTGAGAAGTATGGTCCAGAAAACGAGGAGGGACAGAGTGAGAAATGAAGATATACGGAAAGAACTGGGAGTACAGAAACAAAATGACAAACTGGAGCAAAACAGATTGAGATGGTTTGGACATGTCAAACGGATGAATGAAATAAGGCTACCAAGACGAGCACTGGAACGACGGATGACAGGGAAGAGAGGACGAGGAAGACAAAGAATGCGTTGGATGGACTCGGTGAAGTATAGCATTAGTAAACGGAACCTGGATTGGAACACCGTGTCGGAAGAGGAATGGTGGAACGACAGAACAAAGTGGAGAGGAACCATATTTGCCCCCACCCAGTGTCAGCTGGAAAAGGGGAAATGAAGATGATGAAGTTACATTTAATTTTGTATACGTGGGCAAAATAAAAATTATAAATTAAAACTGTATCAGCTCTCTTAATCGTTCGTAGTTAAGTTAAATTAAACTCAAAATAAAATTTTAAGTATGGTCCTGGCATGCAAATGAAATGCCCTAGTTATAAGGAGTGACAATAAAATATTTTAAATCACCTAATTTTGACAGTAAATTATCGAAGGCCTTTCGCTATTACAACTAGAATTTTACTCTATACAATACTCCTTAATCCTAACAAATCCCTATTCTACCAATTCCTAATCCGATATTCAAAATATTCGTAATTCGATTAAATATCTCTTCTTAGTGTAAAACAAAGTCCCCGATTCTTGGATGTCGCGGGTAATCTCGAGAACCACTGAATGGATTTCGATGAGGTTTTCACCATTCTGTAAAGGATGTCTCGAGGAAGGTTTCTTTAGAAAATAAGCCGAGCAGTAGCGATTTCAGTGAGAAAGTTAAAACAAAACTTGGCGTCCGTGCGCTCTATAAGTTTACGCTGGGCAAACCGTTAAAAATATCAATATACTATGAGCGTAAGAATTGTTCAACGTAAAATGTTCTGCAGAAAAGTCCTGGAGAGCATATCTCTCTCTTCAATACATCGCCGACTATAAGTGTTTTTACGTTTTCATCTCTTCCAACGATTTTCTTTGAATTACTGAGGCGACAGTTTACGAGCTAGCTAGGGGCGAGCCTATCACCCCAGTTACAGCCTAGCTAGCGGGTGAGCCTATTACCCCTGATACAGCCAGCAGCAAACTGTCGAGTCGTAAGACATCAGAGAAGGGTGGTTGTGTTTGGAGTTTCCCAGGAAGTGCAAGTTGGCTTTTCTTCATTTCATCTGTGAACTTTTCGTTCCGCAAAATACACAGTCAAGTTAAGATTGGACGGAAGGGGGATTTGTGTTTCATGCACCTCGCCATTTTATATTACGTTTGACAAGAATTCGTATCACATGCATCTCCTTGATAATATAATTAATAGTCCAATCAGTGATTTTAACCCATATTGCCGAGACGTAAAACAGATATAGGTCGTAGTTCATTAACATGGAAAATAAAGCGCTTATCACGTCACGCATTCATAACTGTTTCCGAGCGAAGCCGGAGCGGGTTGATAGTTTACATATAATACAAAATAATTGCCCTCAAAAATTTCCTGGAAATTCGCCACTTGTTCAGCGTTAAATTCGGCTTATAAAGTAAAGTTCAGATATATAATCCGTGCCGTGCAACAAAGTCTCGATTATAATGGTTTTGTCCTCCTAACTTCTTTTCATTGAATAAAATATTAATAATCATAATAATACAAGTTCTTTCTATTAATTACTATTGTTGCCTTTACTGTTGCCTTTCCACTTTAAACAATTTCTACCGTGGAAAACAATGAGCTCTAATCTGCGGTTCACTTCGATTATAACATCACGCATTTCTATATTGCAAGATACTTCTCTAAAATCTTTAATAAACACAAAAAAGGTCTACAAACAACGCATTCCTTCCTTATAAACATCAACAGTGTATTTCATCGAAAAATAATACTTTCTATACCTTAAATGACCAATGTCAAAAACACATTGTCATTATCAACGCATAATATCATCCATAAACTCAATAAACTGGATTACTATTTCCTCAGTTTCAAAATCACACAATAAATTCGTGCATACTTCAACTTCCTTTAAATGCGTAACAAAACTTTCAAAGTAATATCTTCCATTCAATAAATATGCTTATACAGCTTTCCTTTATAAATTCTGCTCAATGTTCGCTCAATTACTTGTTTCAAAACAATACAATACTTCATTAGCTCTCCTCGACTTATCTTATGACGGAATGTTCCAATGCTTCTTTCATCAAAATATCATATTTCAATTTATATTCATTTGTATAAATCTTTCCATATAAGTTCTTAAGACAAATCTGAGCAAATTTCTTCTTATCAAAAGTGCTGGGATATTTCTAAATGTTATTTTCCATAATATTCTCCATTAAATGTCGTGCTTACTTAGCCTTTCAGACTTCTTCTTTCTTCATTTCTTCTTAAGGACGTTCGTACGCTTCCAGATCCCGCTTTCTCTGGCGAAGGACATCCTCCACATACACTGCTACCTGATCCCATGATTGCTGGTTCCGTAACATCACAGAAATAATATTATCTGGTGTCAGTTCTCCCAATTCAGTTTCCACATATTCTCTCTTTTTCATCCAATGACCGCACACGAAGAAGGTGTGAGGTACATCATCGATGTCGTCACAATATATGCATGTTGCACCACTCGCTCCGCCTACTCTATGCAGGAATTTCCGGAAATATCCGTGTCCTGTTAGAAGTTGTGTGAGGTAATAATTAACTTCACCATGGACTCTTTCGACCCAGGTATCCAGGCGTCGAATCAGTCGCTTGGTCCATTTACCACGAGGGTCACTTTCCCATCTGAGTTGCCATCGCCTCGTCCGTTGATTCAAGGCACGCTTCTTTGCAGATTTATTTCCCAGCTGTCCATGGGTACGCCAGATTTCCTGTCGCTCCAATGCAGGTAGATCTATTGGGGCTATTGCTGCCACCGTGAGGATTGCTGGTTCATAAACCGTGCGGTATGCACATGCAATACGTAAAGTTGGTCTCCGCTGTACAGCAGCTATCCTTCTCCGATACCATGCAAATCTCAGGGATTCGCCCAAACTTCAGAGCCATACAGGAGCACTGACTGAACCGTCGTTATGAGGAGGCGTCTTTTACTTGATTTTGGGCCGTTAATATTGCCCATCAGCCTACTAAGTGCTGTCATGTATTTTACTGCCTTATCTGTCGCTCTCTGAATATGGTTCCAGAATGTGAGCTTGGAGTCGAGTATCACTCCTAAATATGATGTACTCGTAGATGTTTCAATCACTGCATCTCCAACAGTCATTCGTACAAGAGTCTCAATCCTTTTCCTTGTCAGAAGAACTATCTCCGTTTTATGTTCAGCTAGTGTTAGCCTGTGACTCTTCATCCACTTCTTTTATGCGCCGCATCACCTGGTTCAATTTGATTTGAGCCATCTCAACATTGCGGGCCACTATCAAGGCAGCCACATCATCAGCGTAGCCCACTAGGTTCGTATCCTCTGGCAACTCCAGACGTAACAAGCCATCATACATGATGTTCCAGAGATCTGGACTGCTCCAGCCGTCAGTCGTTTTGCCCTTTTTCCATCTTCCGTATCATACAGCAGAGTGTGATCCCTGAAGTAGTCTCTCATTATGTGAATAAGATACTGTGGTACTTTCAAAGTCTCTTCAAGAGCTTCCAACATGTCATTCCAACTTGCCGAATTAAAAGCATTCTTTACATCCAGGGTCACAAGAAGTGTCACTTTACGAGAATGATGATTGCCCGTTTGCGCTCTTTCTACTGTGTTCACCACCTCCCATATTGCATCAATAGTAGAATGTCCTCTGCGAAATCCATGCTGATGAACAGATAAATAATAATAATTATAATAATAATAATGATAATAATAATAATGATAATATTAATATAATAATTGCAGGGGCAAATAGGCTAGATGATAACAATGGCAGGAGGGTATTTTTAATAAAAATATAAATACGTTAGATGAGGCTGTTCGTACAAGCTGACTTAGATGGTGGGGTGATGTGATGAGATTAGGGGAGGAGAGATTACCTAGGAGGGTAATGATCTCGTTGATAGAGGGTAAGGGAAGCAGAGGTAGACCTTGTTGGTCATGGATAGATTCATAGTTTAACAATTTCAAAGGTGGATGATACCGCATTGCCAACTGCTGATAGGGGATCATGCAGGCGGTTTGTTTGCAAACCGAGGCTTGCAGACTGGACTGGACGCTGACCGCCAAAGCAGTCTCAAATGAATGGATGATACTGAGGGGCGCTCGGGACCATCGCAGTAACGATCTGACCAACCACTCTAGACAATCAATAGACCAGAGCTGAAGAGGAAATCTTGTCGAGAGGTCCACAATAAGTCGACACATATACAAGGTTTCACAATTCGATATCGATATCGCCTGCGCCTGCGATACAATTGCGATAACCCTTCACACACAATGGTAAAGCGCGTATGCCTCGCAGGCGGAGCTTTGGTTTGTCCACTCTCACAATGTTTCCTTCTCTTCAGAGAACTCACTACCTAATAACGAGAGCGCGTGCGTCACTTCGGATTGAAACATGTGAAGGACTTTTAGAAGATGAAAGCTGTGATTGTGCCACAGTATTTAATAGTGTGAGCATTACAAGAGAAACAGAGAGCTTTCAATGTTTCTCAGCAGGATGCACTTCTTTTCAGAAAGTCAGCGCACTGTGGTAGGCCTATCATTAGATGTAGGGTTGTTGTGTGACGTACAATGTGAATTTCTTTCAGGAGGGTTTAAGTTAGCTAAGTTTCACCCTTTAAAAGGTAGACCATTTTTTTTCTAATTTTTAATTTTCATTCCAGCTCTTATTTTTTATTTTATTTTTAATATTAAATATTCTTTTAAAATAAATTAAAAAATATCTATTTATTTTTTTATTTTTAATTTTGTAGTTTTATAATCTTATTTTTATTTTAAGTTTCAGTGTCCGTTATATTTAATTTTAATTTGTATATTGATGTTTTATTCTATTGTTAAATTGTAATATTTCTGATTATATTTACCAGTTGAAATGTTATCCAGCACCATAAAATTAGACAGATAAATAAATATTACATCTACAAGAAATGTTGTTGTAATTAGGCTGAAAGTTTCAACTATTAGCACCTTTGATACAAACTCTTCTTATTGTAGGTGGTTAACATATAGACCACTATCCCAATCAAATTGTAGGCTGGGGATATTTGGCAAAATAAAGTCAGTCGACAATTTTATCTTACTCTCGGATTAATTAGTATAATAGTGAATTTTCCTCCTTTTGAATGTGGGCTAGTTTTATATAAGGTGCGTTCAAAAAGTAACGAGCCGGAGGCTGGAATGCGCAAACCGGTGACGACATCGGCTAATCTTGGCGTGTGAAACAAGGTGTGGTTCCGACCAGAGCGTGGAAGGTCACAGCCCGTCGCCAGAGGGCACGCGTGCACGTTATGTGACGATAAAAAGCGAGCAGCAGCAGCATGCATCAATCATCCAACGCTGCCACTCGCATTGCAAACAGTGACATGGAGGCGTCAACCGAAGAGCAAAGAGATGTTGTTCGGTTTCTGACAGCGGAAGGAGTAGGGGGAACGGACATTCATCGACGAATGTCACAAGGGTCAAGTCGTGGCACAAGCGTTTCAGGGAAGGACGGGTGTCGTTAGCCGATAATGGCCGGTCTGGGGCACCCCCCCCCCCCCCTGCATTACCAATGACAACGTCCAGCTGGTTGATGCACTCATTACCCAGAACCGCGGAGTGACAGTGAATGCCATAGCCGCCGTGGTCTCTCCACGACAATGCACGACCTCATACGGCCAACACAGTCACGGCACTCCTGCAGAAATTCAAATGGGAGGTTCTCGGCCACCCTCCATACAGTCAATACCTCTCTCCCTGTGATTACGCCATGTTTGGTCCCCTGAAAAGGGCTCTGCGGGGCCAAAGATTCACCTCGAACGCCGACGTCCAGCTGTAGGTGCGGAACTGGTTCACATCGCAGCCCAGGGAATTTTATGAGACAGCCATTCACCGCCTCGTGTCACAGTGGGACAAGTGCCTCAACAGCCAGGGCCAATACTTCTAACATACAGGTACTGGTTTCTGTAATTATGATTCCGGCTCGTCACTTTTTGAACGCACCTTATAATTCCACCACACCCCTCAAATCGATACTACAGTGTTGTGCTGAGACTAGCTCAAATACATTTCTTTTTTTTGCAAAAATCGAAAGTGGGCTCAAAAGTACCCGCCGTAATGTAATAGTTTAAATAATGTGGCAAAGTTCGCTTGCAATGGGATCTCACAGATCCCAAGGTGTCTAGGTGCAAGCCGTTAGGTTTTCTTTGTCCCTTACTCTGCGGTAGAAACCTACTGACGAGGAGAGCAACTAGTCTCAACTGTGATCTAACGTGTTTGGAAACATTCACACGACATGACAGGAAGCACATTTACATCTTACAATCATTACCTGCTCCACTTGTCAGGATACATTTCATATTCCACGCACAACCTGTTTTCAATTTATGAAGCAAAGTAATTTCATTATCGCTGTCAAAAGAGGGAAGTGGGATAACATAATTATGAATACGTTAGGAGCATTGATGTGCATTAATCTTCCCTTGCAGTTGGATTTCCCTTCATTCAATGTAAGAATGTAATCCAATGAATTCCAGGCAGCCTACAGGGCTGTTCGACACGTTCTTGTGTTGAAGGGATAGTATTACGAGGGCTATTTATTACTCAAGTTCTGATGGACTGTATAAAAATAGCAGATTGACATACCAAACTGATTTTACTACTAAATGTTTGCTTGTATTATACTTATGTCTCAACATAATCGCCAAAACGATTGAAACATTTCTCGTATCGTTACACCAGCTTCCCAATGCCCTCGGCAAAAGATTCTGCCGCCACTGAGGAGGGTACGTCTGGAGAGTCTCCTGAAGTGTTTCCTTTTTGGCGAGGCGTTGCCGCCCAACCATACCTTCAATTCTTGAAAAAAAGTTACGAGCCTTACAGTAGTCGCATATGATGTGTAACATCTGACATAGAAGAAACTTCACGTCAAATTGTTGATACACCGGTATTTTATAGTATTATTGGCACAAATATTAATATATTGTAAAAGGGAGTGTTTTACAGATATTGTAGTTTATAATACGGAACTCATTTTATTAGATGATTGGTAGCTTCCGCCGCACTAGCTTAAATAAAGAATACGATATGGATCAACTAGATTAATATTCGCGACACCGCTCATAACCTTCAATTTCTTATATACAGGTCCTCTTCATTCACAGACCAACACGTAATTTCATATGGATTCTGTTAAAATGAGTCATATTAATATGATAAATAGCGTCTAAAATGATAATCTGGTAGCAAAAATATCTACCCCGTCCGGGATTCTAACCCAAGATCTATAGATTCACAGTTATAAGCACTAACACTACTGCTATTTCGACTACGCAATTTTTGAGCACAAGATGGTGAGTTATTTCCACGTTCCAATAATACTGCATTACGGAATTAAGTTTCATTTCTATTTTGTTTGTGTCGATAATGTTCCTGCGTAAAATTGAGTTTAAAATGCCTTATGAATAGGCCCTCTTGTGAGTAAAGAGAATGTATTCAGTATGAGTTCATGAAGGCTTGCTCAATTCTCGTATAACCACAACGATTATATTATATTGATGACTGCATTACCGTTATGTGGGTTAATATTTGAATAGCCATTGTGCAGAAACATAATACCGGCAATGCCGACTACTTACAATGTTTGATATTAAGGCATTTTACCATTTAAATACTGATACGAAGACTTCGAACATGTACCATGTCATTTGTTTCAATCACTTGACACCAGAGTTCGCATGAGCGTTTTCTGTTCAGTATGTCATATACATTCCACATGGCCGAGAGTACGTCATGGTATCAATATCCGACACCGCTCGCTCATTGTTTCTCGTACCACAGCCAGCTGGGTCTTACCACTGCCCGGTGGATCGATCGATCGAGCGGGCAGTGTATACTTCCGTTTTCCACCACTGCCAGCTAGTACACTTCCGTTCGATCGATCGAGCGGGCAGTGCATACTTCCGTTTTCCACCACTGCCAGCTAGTACACTTCCGTTCGATTGATCAAGCGGGCAGTGCATACTTCCGTTTTCCATCACTGCCAGCAAGTACACTTCCGTTCGATCGATCGAGCGGGCAGTGCATACTTCCGTTCGATCCACCACTGCCAGCTCGATCGTTCCGATTCACTTCCGTCCCTAATTTTCAAAATCACTCCCACAAAACTATCCAGCAACCGAGCGGAAAGATGTGACACATCAAAAAGGTGACAATCATTCACGACCGCACTGTGCCACCGTTACGATAGACTTTTTCAAAGATTTCAAGTGTGAAGTTTTGGACCATCTGCCGTTTAGTCCAAAACAGCACTGAATGATTTTCACCTATTTCGAGAACTGAAGGTATGGTTGGGCGGCAACGACTCGCCTAAAAAGGAAACACTTCAGGAGACTCTCCATACGTACCCTCCTCAGTGGTGGCAGAATATTTTGCCGAGGGCATTGGAAAGCTGGTGTAACGATACGACAAATGTTTCAATCGTTTTGGCGAATATGTTGAGACATGAGAATCAAACAAGCAAACATTTAATAGTAAAATAAGTTTGGTATGTCAATCAGTTACTTTTATACAGTCCATCGGAACTTGAAAAGAAAAAAGATTGTAATCCAATGAATTCCAATCAGCCTACAGGACTGTTCGACATGGTGTTGAAGGGACAGTATTACGTTCTTTCCAGTTATCTATACTAATATAATAAAGCTGAAGAGTGTGTGTGGTTGTTTGAGTGTTTTTGTGTTTAAACGCGCTAATCTCTGGAACTACCAGTCGGATTCGAAAAATTATTTTTTTATATGATAGCCAGATTCAAGAGGAATAGTTTAGGCTATGTTAAATTTCGGACAGACCACTCAAATCCCTGCATTTAGGCCATTTGGCTCAAATCTACACCGTTTCACCGACATTGTGGTGTTTGAAGCCATATTTTCAGTGTTGCCTTAGTAAACAAGAGTTTAGTGCTTTTCAGTCGGTCAACACGAATGTACCCAAAAGAGATGGGTTATGCCCTAATCCTGAAATAAATTACATGAGATTAATAAAACACTAGGATGACCAGTTTCGATCGTCAAGCGATCATCATCAGATCCAATACACTTAGGCTATAAAATCTATGTTTGAAATACAGGTGAAAATATTTACAATATGTACAATTATTTAGTTGCAGTATTGGTACTGCACCTGTCAGTGTATGCTAAATGCAGTATATATGTTAGGTGAAATGCTAAATGGTGATGGCTATCCGGAGATTGTACTTTAGAGAGATTATATGGTTGTAAACTATGGTTAAACTATAAAAATTTTTAGGCTAACTACTTATCTGATTGTCTTCCGTACTACAGCTATTCGCAGTTTCCGTGCTCACTTGAACTCGCTGTGCGGTCGAATGCGGTGGTTATCTTAACGACTGGTTTTTCCCTGCCTTCCCCCCCTGTCCCTACGTGCTGTGGGGAGTGATCGCGATGTGTTTATGTGAGGTGTTGCCAACCTAGATAAGACCGTCAACGCTTAGTTCGAATGGGTTATGCTCCACGCGTGGCGAGGACTAATCCACGGTCTTTAATAGTTGTAGATCCACCTCATTCAATAACATACATCTTATCTAGGTTGGCAACACCTCACATAAACACATCGCGATCACTCCCCACAGCACGTAGGGACAGGGGGGGAAGGCAGGGAAAAACCAGTCGTTAAGATAACCACCGCATTCGACCGCACAGCGAGTTCAAGTGAGCACGGAAACTGCGAATAGCTGTAGTACGGAAGACAATCAGATAAGTAGTTAGCCTAAAAATTTTTATAGTTTAACCATAGTTTACAACCATATAATCTCTCTAAAGTACAATCTCCGGATAGCCATCACCATTTAGCATTTCACCTAACATATATACTGCATTTAGCATACACTGACAGGTGCAGTACCAATACTGCAACTAAATAATTGTACATATTGTAAATATTTTCACCTGTATTTCAAACATAGATTTTATAGCCTAAGTGTATTGGATCTGATGATGATCGCTTGACGATCGAAACTGGTCATCCTAGTGTTTTATTAATCTCATGTAATTTATTTCAGGATTAGGGCATAACCCATCTCTTTTGGGTACATTCGTGTTGACCGACTGAAAAGCACTAAACTCCCGTTTCACCGATCTGAACCAAAATTTGTATACTTACCCTTTGGAACCCTACGAGGAACACTGTCTGCATGAAATTTCGGACAGACCACTCCATTCCCTGCATTTAGGCCCTTTATCAAAATCTACACCGTTCCTCCTAATTGCACTTTGGAACCCTGCTGGTAACACTGTCCACTTGATATTTTGGACAACGCACTCCACTTCCTACATTTAGAATAACCAACAAACTGAACTTGAAAACCATGTATTGAGGCCCTAGAATCATTCATGTCCGTAGTAGTGTAACTGTAAGAGTATTTTAATAAGTCTATTGTTGACTGGCAATTCGGGCTGCATCACGTCATCCCTATCAGTGTTCTGGTGCATAATTGCGAAAATAGTTAATCTTGCGCTGCTTATAAATTGCAGTTACGGGTAGTAATTAGTGCAAAAAAATTATTTTGCACCTTAAAACAGTTATCATCATGGGCGTATTATGCATCTGTATAAGTGCAATGGTGTTGGTGCAATACATAGAGGTTATCAGTTGCAATAAGCGTTGGTGCTTTCAAATTTATCTTAATTTATTCCGTAACTTATCGATGAGCGCAATGTGGCCATAAATGTTACTATTGCTATCTCTGGAGCTCAGGACAGCCGAAGTTTTCCAAAGTGTTCTGATTACTTTCCTACGGCGCTCTGCAACAATAGACGACACTATTGGTCTCTACATTTCTAACAGACAATGAGATATAGGCCCTAGGCAATGTCTTTTATTTCACTTACTCCTCTTACTAATCATTTTTAGAAATGTCTTTGTAAATTATATGTGTCAGTACTGTAGTTAGTAAATAGCCGTTTCCCTATTCATTATCATTATTATCATTAGGGGAAAATGACCTAAATGTTACGTCCATTTTACTGTACTGCTTTTCACCCTCACTAGAACCACAACCACCACCACCACAAAAATGTATATATATTTCTTTCCTGGTAGTTTTAGTATCATGTGCCAGTTCTATAGTAGTATTTATTTTCATCAGTAGGGGAGTGAGGCGGTTTTAAACGCACTCGGCATTTCTCGAGCGGCGTCCATATTAAATAATTAATAGCTCGCGATTCAATAATAGGATTTTAACAAATGGGGTGTCGTTGGACACGAGCTGACGGGGGCTTTGCTATGGACCACGTATTATATTTTTCAATTTTTTTTAGATTTTTTGTTTTGGAAAGTAGGCAATAGTTTGAAAACGAAACATGATAGAACGTTGTGCAATAGCTTAAACGAACGGTCTCGAAGTGTTTGATCATTATAATAACACTTTTTTATTTTTTACATTTTTTGAAAAAAGTCCAATTTTGAAATTCGTGTATTTTGAGAACTAGGAAGTTAACAAAAAGGTTTGTTTGACATAAATGAATGGTCCTGACCCCTTTACCCGAAAATACATTTCAAGTCTTTAGAAAAAACTTATAGTAGTGCTAGAATGGGCGTTCTCCTGCCCAGCCTACTTTCCTACAAACTTTGACGATATCTCGCGAACGCATGATCGGATTTTAACGGACGAGCTGTTTTTGGCGTTGTGGTGACGTCCTCTCTGCTAAGAATGTGTGTTGGTATTTTAAATTTTTTTGATAATTTTTGGTTTTGACATTGGCGCTATTATGGAAACACTGAATTTTAGAAAAAGTTTATTTGACGTGAATGAAGGGTCCCAATGCCCCCTAGCGAGAAAGCAAGTTTCAAGTGTGTAGGACAAACCAAAAATGATAGCCTACTTTCTCGTGAACATTGGTGATATTTCGCGAACGCATGGTCGGATTTTAACGAATGAGGTTTTGTAGGCATTGGGATGACGTCCTCTTTGCTATGAATGTGTGTTTTTTTTTGAAAATGGTGGTTTTTGGAAGTAAGCGATAGTTTGAAAACCGAACGTGATAGAACGTTGTGCCATAGCTCAAACGAATGGTCTCTATGACCTTTATTTGTTATAATAAAACTTTCTTATTTTTTACATTTTTTGAAAAAAAGTCCAATTTTTAAATTCCTATATTTTGGAAACCAACAAGTTTACAAAAACGTTTGTTTGACATAAATGAAAGGTCCCTACACCCTCTAACAATCAAATAAATATCAAGTTTCTAGGACAAAAACTATGCATTTTAAAACTTTTAACCTGTTTTTTTTATGAAAAGTGGCGATAGAGAGAGAGAGAGAGACGATACCACTGGGGCGAGTGTTACAACGAGCCTGTCGCCGGCCGCGGTGGTGGTGGTGGTATTTGTAATAGAACAATGGATAGTTCGAGGGGGCGACAAGACGAGTGGTCGCTTTCCGATATTTTTCCTATGACGAATGAATCTAAATGAATATTTCGAAAATCCCTCATGGCGATGTTTAAAACATGTTAGTAAACGGGTGATGGGTAACCTGATAAAATGATAATAATGGTATCAGGCAAATGAAAGCGTGAAACGTTTGATAGTTCTCAACAACAACTTGAAGAATTTGCTGGAAGCCTCAACGACAGACAGAAAATCTGTTGAGGCTGGCTGGCCGGCCGACTGAGAGAGCCGGCTAGCAGAATGTATCCTCGTATCAGGTTTATGTGATATGAGTTAGAGCTGACAATACGCCAATGGAAAATCTAAGTGATATAGAGTTCACTTGAAAGTCAAACAATATGACAACTACGTCAGAGAGATAACAGAGTAAGCGATGACAACTCCACCCCCTACCATTGCCACTGCCAGTTGCGGGGAAAGAGCGGTGTTAACAGCTGTGGCGAGATGTACAGAGGGGGAGGGGCTGGGAGAGGATGGTAGGGGTAATAGGGTGTTGATTGTGTTATGACACATAGTCGGTCATTACTGTTTTAAACTTTGCAGTTTAAACATAGGCTGTATCTTATCTGTGTAAAAGTAATTGCATTCGTGTGCTTACCTCTAATTAGTGACCCTATTGTATACATTATATATTAGAGGTAAGTGTGGGATTAACACTGTTTAGTTAATTTTAATGCTAATCAATGTTTAAATTATTATTGGTTCGCAATTTTATTCATGGATTGTTTTTGTATTTTTCTTGTTTTAGATAACCAGCATACTTGTTGTGGGAGACAGAAACCCCATTACACTTGAACCTACAAGAAGGCAAACGCAGGGCTTTTTACATAGCAAGGTAAGATTTGTTTTCTTATATATAAAAATAACCTGTTTTATATTAATTATTTTTAGGTTGTACAAAGGTGCTATTTGGAATTGATATACTCATGGTGGTTTATTTTATTTCTTTTTTAGAGTGTGAGCCTGACAACTGCTGTTGAGAACGTGTGTATTTGAGACCATTGCTGGGGAATCTACGGCTGAAAACTTGGGTGAGATTGGCTTTTTTATGTTAATAATGTATTGTGCCTCTTTAGATAGCTTAACTTGGGAACTCCTTGAGTCCTGTTTCAAGTCACGTGTGTACTCTGGCTGCGTGGTGAATGTAGGAGAGAGTTTAAACCCCAAAAGAATTTGTAGAATCATGTTTTCAAATTTTTAAGAACAAGTTTGTACAGCACAAAGGTTGCATACGGCTTTAAAGGTATATACACAACTTGTGTGTGTTTCATATATAAAAACAAGGACGGTGAGCATAAAAATCATTTTATATTGGGAGTAAAATGCAAGAGCTTTTTATAGCCAATAATCTGAACGAATGGTAACAATGCCATGTGGTGAATGCCTTGCTATCAAAATTTGATAAACTGCAATTAGCATTAGACAAAATCCATCACCTACAAATCAACATTTGTCAATTCAACCCGTTGAATGCTGGGTCTAGCTTTATTAAAACACCACCAGCGATTGCCTGTCGGAGACCTGAGGTGAATATAAAGAACCATGACAATGATTGCTTCCTGTGGTGTGTGGCTGCCTATTTGCAGCCAGCACAGCGTGAAAGTTGTCGAGCAGGGATGTGCAAGGCCAAGTTTAATTAATTAAAACAAACTTTAAATTTAACTCTTGTGTCGTTCCCTATGGACTTAACCGAGATCCATAGGTTTGAACAAGAAAACCATAACTTTTCGTTCATGGTGTTTGGCCTTGATGGTGATGAGATTTTGGGTCTTCATTATGCTGCAAAAGAACCGAAACGACACTACTTTCACCTTTTATATTTATCCGTAGTAGAGGTGAATCACTAATTCCTCATTAAAAGCCTGAGTAGACTGCTAAGCAGTCAAGTGTCTAAGGACAAGCATCCAAAACATATTTGTGATCGTTGCTTGCAATATTTTAAAACCCTTATGCTTTTGGAACGCCACAGGGTATATTGTGTTTCTCAGGAAACGGTGAGATTGATATTGCCACAAGGGGACAAGGCTGTGTTAAAATTCAAAAACATTCATAAGCGTGACACTGTTCCCTATGTGGTATTTGCAGATTTCGAAGCCAGATTGTGCCAGATGGTTTTTGGATGAACTTGTAAAGTTGGCCGACCATGTACAGGGATTACTGGACCACCCAGTACCCATGAGCCTATCTCCACAACAGCAGCAGCAGTATGAGCATGCCACGACATGCCATATTTACGAAAAGCCACTGATCAGTGCTGAAGACACCGTTCGTGATCACTCGCACTTTACGGGAGAGTTTCGTGGAGCTACGCACAGCAAATGCAATTACAACTTTCCAGCTCCTCGTTTTATGAGTGTCTTTTTTCACAATCTGGCAAATTATGACATTCATTTTTTGATTCGTGAATTGGGTCATGTCAACAAGGGCTCATTTTCTGTTATCCCCCAAAACCATGAGCGTTTTACAGCCCTGACTTGGCGGTTGAGTGATTTTAACATTCGATTTTTGGATTCCTTTAAGTTTATGGCTTCCTCGTTAGGCAGCCTTGTGAATGGCTTGATATAGGGGGAATTAAAAAACACCAGAATGCATTTTGAGAATCCTGAGCAATTTAAATTGTGCATTAGGAAAGGTATATTTCCCTACGATATCTGTAACAACTGGGACGTGTTAAAGCAAAAAGAATCCCACCACAAGACAAATTTTACTCGAAACTAACACGCAGTACCATTTGCAATGAAGACTATTCACATGCACGTCAAGTTTGGCGAGTGTTTGTCATTATCACTCTAGGTGAATATGCTATGCATTACCTAAAACTGGATGTATTGCTGCTCACCGATGTGTTTCAAAAATTCCGTGAGTTGTGTCAACACATTTATTGTCTTGACCCGGCTCACTATTATACGAGTCCTGGGCTCTCGTTTAATGCCGCTTTGAAATACACTCAAGTGGAATTGGATTTACTCACTGATGTAGACATGGTTCTATTCTTTGAAAAGGGCATTCGCGGTGGCTTTGTGCCGCTTAACCAGCGCCATGCCGAAGCGAACAACGTCTACATGCCTGACTATTAACCAGACAAACCAGAATCGTACTTAATGTACTATGACGTGAATAATGTGTATGGCTATGCCATGAGTCAGCCTTTTCCCTATGGGGACTTTGCTGGTCTGACAGAGAAACAAGTGTCAGAATTTGATGTGAACATGGCTAGTCAAGAAACAGGCCGTGGATATGTGCTAGAAGTGGATATTGAATATCCCTCATCCTTGTATGATGAAAATGCCAATTTCCCATTCTGCCTTGAGCAAATGCCCCTCCCCCCTGACAGTAAAGTGAAAATTTAAAAAATCATGGGAACACTTTACAATAAAAATCGGTATTTACTACTAATCCAAATGTTAGTGCAATGCCTAGCCCAAGGCTTGGTGTTGAAGAAAATCCATAGGGGTATTTCCTTTGCCCAAAAACCATGGCTCAAGCCATACATGCACCTCAACACAGAGCAGCGACAAATGGCAACACAACAGTTTGATTTTTTTTTAATTTAATGAACAACTGTATCTATGGCAATTCCATGGAAAATGTCCGCAAATACCGCGGCATTAAATTGGTGAATGTCTGGGAGTGGCAGTGGGGTGCCCGGCGGTACATTGCCAAGCAAAATTTCAAATCGAACAAAATTATTGATGACAATTTGGCTACTATTGAAATGAGTAGGACCAGCGTGACCATGGATAAGCCCATTTACTTGGGCCAAGTCATTATAGACTTTCCCTAATCGGTCATGTATCGATTCCACGAGTTTGCCAAACGCTATTTTGAGGACGTCTCTCTATTGTATATGTATACGGACTCATTCATTTACCACATTCGCCACTGCAACCCCTATGACGTCATGAGGCAGCATAGTGACTGGTTTGACACCTCTTCCTATAGCACTGAACACGTGTTTCAACTGCCCATGAAAACAAGAAGGAAATGGGCGATTTAAAGGATGAATGCGGTGATTCCGTCAAGACGGAATTCGTAGGTTTGGCCTCGAAAATGTATTCTTATCGCACACTCGACTGTAAGGAAGCCAAAGGAGCAAATGGTGTAGGTCGGGCAGTGGTAAAATCTCTACGTATAGATGACTACTTGGCGGTTTTACGCACTGGCAAAGCTATGTCCCATACACAGTACAGGATACAATCCAGCAACCATCATTTGTATCATGTGGAACAGTGAAAACGTACCCTCGCCTCCTTGGATAACAAACGTGTGTGGGCTGATGACCTGCACTCCAGCCTACCCAGGGGTTATCATCGCAAGGAGGAGGAGGTGTGAATTTTCCGTTTGTTCGTTATTTTTGTAAAAACATTCTTACCTGCAGTAGTCGTAGACCTCCACGTTTCCGCAAACCCCTAAACGCACTGCATCATCATCATTATCATCATGGTCAAGCACTTCCATCAACATCATTGACAAAAATGAACTTTCGACTTACACCAAATGGAAAAAATGTGATAACAGCAAAATAGATAATCCATGTTTCGATATTAACTAAATTCAAAAAACGTAAAACTGACATTATAAAAACTGAAAATGGCCATGTGTGAAATATCAAAAATTCAAAAACTTCACACCGACATTTTATACGAAGTGTAATCAACAAAATGGAAAATCCATATCATTAAAAACACAAAACTTGAAACAGACATTTTTAAAAACTGTAAATTGCAAATTGACAAATGGCAATATATGAAAATGTGAAAATGAAAAATCAGCCCATCAAAATCATGATTTTTTAAAATAAAAAGAACACATCTTGCTCTGGTGAACCTTTGTTTTTATTTCATAGCCATAGTGGGTTAACAAAAGAAAATAGAATACAAACAAATCCCAATTCCTAAATCCTCAATGTTTATGTCCATGCATCATCAACTTTCGTTTCATAGCAGTCGTGACAATCAGGGCTGCCATCCTCTCACCCACTGAGGCATCTCAGGATTAGAAACGTTGATTAGCTTTTTTCAATAACAATTTATCTGCCACATGTCTTAAACCAGGATGACTATGGCGATAAGAAAAGTCATGTTCTTTGCATGCTTGATCCAAAAGATTAATGGGTACATCACCACGCTGCAAAAGTTTTTCGAGATGAGTTCCAGGGCCACAAAAACGGTAACCTGGAAGTTGGATTTCGAAAGGTAAGTATTGAATCACTTAGTCAATGACGCCATTGCCAGTTCAGGTCTGGCATATCCTTTTCCATTGATGGTGAAAAGGTTTGTTCTTCTTCCTCCTCTGTGGACAATGTTTGTGTTTGTTGTTGTTGTTGCTTTTTCTCGCCTTGACACCCGTGGAATGATACAACAAAGTCTTTACATGGACTTTTATGACCGTGATACAGTTTCACCAGCTGGCAAGTCGCGCAATGCCGAATAGACGGTATTTTTGCCATGGCCACTTGCTTTTGGTGATCGTAATCCGTACAGGGTTGCAATTCAATCAACACAGGGTCTTGAATCCATGATTTTGGTACATGTTGCCAGATTTATTTCACCTCATTGGCAGCCACATAATAAATGAACGATATGGGCAGCGCCAATAGTTCCGCTTTGGTAAAACTGTCTGGTTTCTTTTTGCCTACAAAAGATCTTGCCAATGGCTTTGTCCGTAGCATTGCCTTTCTCCATGGTATCAAGTGCTGTAGATGTTTACTCGTTGCTTGTATAAATCTCACTGGCGTCATTCACAGGTAAATCTTGATTTTTTTTAATTTTGTTCAACAACTCCCAACAGGCAATGGTGGATAACCAATGAAAGAGATGCCACGCGTGCGCTAGGGCTGTATGGGTAATGCATCCTCAGGGACAAGTATCCAAGAGCGTTTGCAATGAGAGGCAGCCCAAGTCCATGAGGTCGATACATTGACAGTAAGACGCAAAAAATGGTTCCAACCATTCACGTTTTTCATTATCTTTCACAAATACCACATCGGCCGAGGACAAGTGCGCTTTCAGGACCTCATTCAAATATTTATAGAAAATGGTTCCTTGATTCCAGGCTAGTTGCCTATGATTTTCAATCCACTGGGTTTGTTTACAATCTTTTTCACACAACAAATCAAAAGTATGGGGTGGTTTCAATACCAAATGCGTAGCTTGCGATATCCTAAAAGTGGTACAATCGATAATGGCCACTTGTTTAAATATAGAATTGTTGTCACCAATTTTAAACCCTTGGCAATCCACTATGAGTGTGCGCAACATGTTGATGCTTGCCTAGATCAAGTTCAACTGACGACTGACCGACAATCGACCACTAAAGTGTGCCCAAGACATGGGCTTACCTGCCATGCTAGTTTCAAAAAATTGGGGTTAGGGTAGGACAGGGGAACAGAAAAATAATATTAACAACCACAAAAAAAATATTGCATCATTGTATTATCATAACACGTCTTACAGGCTTTAGTCATTTTGTGATAGGGACGATACCAACTCATACATCAATACAGTCTTTTGTGTTTGTAACTTCCATAACACTGATGATGTCCCAATATCTCTAAACTAGGCGTTTTTCACGGTGAGCTGCTCGCCCTAGCACCATGGACACCATACAGTCCGCAAGTATCGTAACTTGTTTTTTCATCACTCAGGGGCGCGAGTGAGGGGTAGCTTGAATGTCAGGGTATATTTCCGACTTCCATTCTGCACAGGTAGGGGCAGGCGGGTGACCTGTGCTGATGTTCCTGCATGGGTTCATCACTCTCTTGCCATTGGTCAATGTTAATGGCACAAAAGGCACATATCACTTCATCTCTTGTTTTTAAATAATAGAATCCAACGGCCGCCAAGAGGGTTTATGAAATTCACCGGCCACGTTGCAAAGGTCTTGAAACGTTGTTCGTCAGAGTTTAAATTCATGGGTGTGACGTCTCTTGATGCTTTAAACAAGACATGACTGAGTGGCTTGACGTGGGTTGACCTGATATTTATACACTAATCACTTGGTTGGACAGTGGATAATAGTTGACTTGTTTGTGATGAATAATCAAACAGTAGGCCGTGGTATTGTCTGGTACATTATCATGTGTTCCAAAATCTAGTCGAATGTCAATACTGGATGGCTTGACAGACTCTTCCAGGTAAGAACAGTCAAAGAAAATCAGTGGCGCCCTTGCCTTAAACGCATGGGGTAGCAACATGTGGCTGTTCTCTTTTTGATAATACGACCATCCAAATTTAGAAAACAAGTCGTACAGGGGACCAAACTTATTTTTTGAAAAATCCAAATCCAGTCCTTCATAGGGAAACTCAGCTCCATTGAGGAAAAGACGTGCATTTCTCAATTGCATGTGATCAAATTGCGTAGCATCTTTGGTTTATTGATACTAGTGATTCGTTTGGAAACCCACGATCATGTAGAGAGGTCTCTCTATATAGTGGGCTGTTTTTACAGACCAACTGTGTATGTTGGTGGTGGGCAATAGCGGGTACTCATGGAGTGAGCAGCTTCTATTTCCATGGGTAGAGGCATATCTCTCCTCACCATCTTGAGTATGTCTAGTTTTTTGCTATCGTCAAGGGTCACATGGGGCACTTTCCATAGCATGCGTTGTAGTTGAATGTTTGAATCTATTGGGGCATTGTCGGCTCCTTGAGTGCATTATTATCACTCCTGTCTCTCACCAAATAAAGCACTTGCCTTGCGTTGACCACAATGCGCTGGTGTTCTTCGGCAAAGCCTAAAATCAGTTTAAGAGGAAAATATCCAGTAAAGGTGCATCGGTGGGTACCATCCAGTCATTGGTCGAGTCAGGACACCAACCCGCCATGCAAAGTGTTTTACCTTCTTCCACACTATAAGAGGGATATAGTTGCATGACACTGGAAATACCCACATTTCGAGTGCTATCCACTACGATATCGTTAATGACATAATACACCTCAGAAAACTGAAAGGCAAAAGCATGGTTGGCCAACTTGGATGTGGTAGGTGTAGAGCCATAGGCTTTAGTGAGTCGACCTTCAGTCGGAATGACACTTTCATCCGGTAGGGTGTAAATATCTTGATTGTTGATAACAAATTGAATTTCATCATTGTTATTGAGTCCATGTGTTTGAGCTTGATAGGAATAGAGATCAATTCTTACCACCCCTGGTTGCTCCTCGAAGTGGTTCACTAACTCTAGGATAGAATTCATCATGGGTGTTGACGTGGTAACCCAAATGCTGTAACATATGTTTGTACTTAGATGTTAACGTGTATTCGCGTGACAAACAACTAACACCATTCCTAGACGGTGTTGTTGCTTTATACACCAATTTTATAGTGGCTTTAGCACCAACATGTAAGTCTCTGGAATGGTAGAATCTAGTTTAATGAGTTGTTGCTCTCTATTGATCTGTCTTAATGTTATATTACTAATACCATCAACAACCACAGAATGAAAAAGCACCACTGGACGGTTTTCACGATTAATATTGACAGTGGGCTATAAATGACTATAAAGTCATAAAGCGAATTCTAAATTGAAAACCGGAAATAAGTGAACTGATGAAAGAAACAAAAAAGAGATTTCCACACTACTCAAGTGACTCCTTAACCCGGGAGTCATTCGGGCGCCAGAGCCTCGTTAGTCTAAAGCAGGGAGAGGTTGACACTTGAGTAGGATTCTTACTCCTTGCATCCCCAACTTTCCTACAAGCACTATTACTACTATAAGCACTAATACTGCTGACCAGTACTACAACAAGCAGTACAACTACTAGCACAAAAATACTGTAACTCCCTCTAGATGGCCTCTCTGTCCGGTCCCATAAACAACAATAACTAGTACTACCTCTATCACTACCACTATGACTACAACTACAAAGAAGTAACAATTAGCGGTAGTATGCAGTATTCGTAGTGGGTGAATGCGTGTGCCAGAGGCCTCACATTCATGTAACTTACAAAGAAATTAATCTGCTGCCAGAGGCTTTTCATTTATGCAGCTTACAAAGTAATTGATCTCTTGCCGGAGGCTTTTCATGAATGACACCTCCAGAGGCCTCTCAATCACACGCATTCACCCACTACGACTACCATTAACTACCGCTAAATACTACTACTACCACTAACTACCGCTAACTACCGCTAATTTACATGTAGAGATAAATGGTCATAGGATGTTGGTCCATAACCATGAAATGGTCAATGCAGGTGACGAATTATCCTTTCATCCCATGTTGACATGGCATGATAAGCAAGCGGGGAAAACCATAAACGATTTCCCACTTTATGTGGCCAAGGGCTTAAGGCATTTGTGGACAAGCCCATGCGAAATAAACAAATAAAAAAATAATGTGTTGACCATAAGAAAAGCCCTTGGAGTAGCACAGAGACGTGTTATTCCAAAACGTCGCCGACAGGGTTCAAAACAAGGGCGAGTAATTCCCGCCCCAAACGAGCGGGATTTTAACCTGCTTTATTTGCCGGTTTGGCTGCTCTGGGTTCACTTTTGGGTGGTGCCAGTGCAGTGGCGAAATCCAATAAAGCCGCGCAGCAGGGCAATCAACAACTAAAAGAAAGTCAGCGACACAATGAAACCAACGAAGCGATTGCTATGGGGGTTAGAAATGCCAATTTAAAGTCAGTCATTTATCAACAAGGATTTGGGACTTCACCATTTCGAAAAAAAAAACTTAGCCATATTAAGACATGCCCTGACGCATGAACAAGTGGAAAGCTATGCTAAACAACTACAGTTTTCTCATTTTTAGCCTATTTTCAATTTTGAAAAAATAGGCTTATGAGATCACCTTTTGTCCGTGTGTGTGTGCGTGTGTGTGTGTGTGTGTGTGTGTGTGATTCGTGTGTGTGTGTCCCCCTAATAAAATCTAAACGGCAGGAGCGATTTCAATGAAACTCGGAAAGTTCATAGCACTATTCCCGGTGACCTCGACCGTGCCCTTCAAATTTTGTTACGACTCACCAATCCAACATGGCGGCTGTGCGAAATATTTCACCAGCATTCAATATCTCCGAAACTATTACGGATATTACCCTGACATTTTCTATGGTGATAGAGGGAACTACTATAAGTTCACTTATGTGACTTTTGAAAACCTGGAAACTACAAAACGAACATGGCGGCCAAGCGAATTTGCGACTTTTAAATAGACGTTTCTCGCGATTTGACCAACCAAACGCAATGAAACTTGGTACAGTATATGTTTATATACATTGTAATGCACCGGCATCTAACTTCGTTCAATTGTTTACATACTCACAAGATGGCGGATGTGCGAAATATTTCACCGGCATTCTATATCTCTGAAACTATTAGCGGTATCTCCCTAAAATTTTGTACTGAGATAAAGGGCACTACTGGAAGTCCATCTATAAGATTTTCAAAAACCGGTTAACTACAAAACGAACATGGCGGCCAAGCGAATTTGAACATTTTAAATAGACCTTTCTCGCGATTTAATGTTCCAAGCGCACTGAAACCTGGTACAGGAAATATTTATACACATTGTAATCCACTGGTATCTAATTTAGTTCAATTGTTTACATAACCTCAAGATGGCGGCAGTGCGAATTTTAAAATTAAGTTTTTTATTTCTTGTGATGTAGTCATGCGATCGAAGTGAAAGTTTGAATAATGAACCTACGCAATAATTTTCCTTTAATGGTATATGACTCTATGGCCTATACATTTAACAATCCAACATGGCGACCATCCGAAATATTTAGACGATACTGAATATCTACGAATCTATTTTAGCAATCAAACTGCATTTTTTAATGTTCATAGGGGCTATGAACTTAAGTTCACCTATAGGACTTTAAATAACCTGGTGATCACAAATCCAACATGGCGGTGACGCGAATTATAAATATTCACATGGACGTTTATCGCAATTTAACCATCCGCGTGCAGTGAAACTTGGTACTGTAAATCTTTATCCGAATGTTAATCCACTGGCATCTAATTTATTTCATTTTTTTTCCATAACCACAAGATGGCAGCTGTGCGAAATTTTAAAATCTCCTTGTTTTTTCTTGTGTCCTAATTATGCGATTGAAGTTTGAATACTACACGTTCACAATAATCTGCATGTAACAGTACATAACTCTAGGACCTACATATATAAAATCCAACATGGCGACCATCCGAAATATTTAGTCGGTTCTCAATATCTACGAATCTATTACAGCAATCAAACTGAAATTGTGTATGTTAAATAGTGGCAATTAACATAAGTAGGATATATGAAAATAGGCTGTATAGTTCTTCACGGAACTACTTGTTGAGGACCAATTACCCCCACGATCCTGGAAACAGGAATGTGCTGTTGTCAATTTGGAAGATCACCGAGGACCAGGAACGCATTATGTAGCTTTTGTCAAAGAGGGATCCGCCGTACGGTAATTTTACAGTTTTGGGAATTTGCCCCTGCCCATGGAACTAGTGACCTAACTTGGAAACAGGATCAAGATATATTAAAATGTGAAACGTGAGCAAACGTTTAACAGTTTAACAGTGTGGACGTTGGTGTTTAATTTATTTATATAAGACGCAGCATAAGCAAAAACGTCAACAGTATGTCGGCAGAAATTAAGACGTTTACACTACATGGACGTGGACCTGAAGCCAGCCTAGTTTTTTACCCGCCTATCAAATTGATTGAAAGACCTTATGGTTTAGAACTTGTTTCATTTGAAACGTACAAACGAATATACAACATACGTGAAAATGTGAACGACAAGTTTTACTATGATGATTCTGTGCTCACTCTGAAATCTGGTGGATATACGATAGATGATATTTATGAACACATTCATGTGGTGTTGATCGATGGAACGCACAAGTTCGAACTTGTAGGAAATACCAACATTCATCGCTGCCGTATTTTTTCTACATTCAAAATTGACTTTAAAACACACCCCGATTCCATTGGTCCTTTACTAGGATTTAAACCACGCGTGTTGGCGCCCAACGGAAAACATGCATCAGACCATGAAGTGAAATTCATTGAGGACCATCATGTGTCGGTGACGTGTAATATTATGTGGAAGTAGTTAGCGGTAATTAGTGGTGGTAGTATTAGTAGAAGTGGTAGTTAGTTGTAGTTAGCGGTAGGTAGCGGTAGTTAGCGGAAGCAGTAGTTAGTGGTAGTTAGTAGCTAGTAGTAGTTAGTGGTAGTTAGCGGTAGTTAGCGGTAGTGAGTGGAAGTAGTTAGTGGAAGTAATAGTTAGTGGTAGTTAGTATTTAGTGGTAGTTAGCGGTAGTAAGTGGTAGTTAGCGGTAGTTAGTGGAAGTAGTTAGCGGAAGTAAGTAGTGTGTTTTGGATGGTTCTAGCACCTCCACCTCCACACCCTCCACACAAGATGGCGGCGGTGCGATATCTCTCGAACTTATGGTCGGATTTTGATGAATGAGGTGTCATTGAACTCGGGCTGACACCCCCTTTCCAATGGACAACATATTTCCACCCCAAAAATAAAACCTACCCTACTAGCGGGTGAAATTGAATTTTTTAGAGAATCTCTCTTTCCAATTGCAACATGTGAGAGTTTGAATGCCGATATGGAATGTAACGTTGTTCTGCAAACCAATAATCAAAGAGGGGCATGTTAGGCCTTGAGGTGAGAGCCCCTGTTATTGTTGACGAGCCCCCTGCTGTCGGGCCCCTGTTGATGGGTTATTGTTGATAGGTCCTTGTGGACAAGTCCTTGTGGACAGGTCCTTGTGGACAGGTCCTTGTGGACGAGTCCTTATGGACAAGTCTGTGTGGACAGGTCCTTGTGGACAAGTCCTTGTGGACGAGTCCTTATCCCTTTGGACTGATCCCTTTGGACCGGTCCCTTTGGCCTGGTTCCTACGGACTAGCCCATGAATTTATTTAAATTATGTCAAAGGGCCTAACTACATTTGTGTGCGTTGAATTGACGTTGTTCACTAATCCCCCACTACTATAATGGGATAACGATATGAAAGGAAAGTGACGAAATACATGTGAACACGTGTGAAATGACCTTATTACCGTCCTCCTTGTGAAACAAGTCACATCCTGTTTTGCTTCATACGTGAGAAAATGTGAGTTCATGTGTAATATGATCTAACACACAGGTGTTCGCCTGTACACAACCTGTTTTGACAGTGGTGGGAAGTGAAGGGGGTGTTAGTGTATGAGAGAACGCAGATGAAGAGAGAAAGAAATATGTATTGCTCATAATACATGTATAGTTGAGGACTGTACATAGGACTGTAGGTTAAGTACAACATGAGTAAATAAATAAATACAAGACACACAGGTTCACACAACATGTAATTTATTAATCCAAGAATTAAAGGCTGAGCTAAATCCCAACCATTTTACATATAGTTTATTTCCTTTTTGTTTCAACACTTTTTCCACAAGGTAATGTTTAGGAAACGCTGTCTTTTGAAGTTCTTGAAGATAAAACCTGCCTTTTATGGGTTGATGGTTGAGGTTCTCGAGTAAATAGGTGACTGGACTGTTCAGGTTGACTTGACGAATTCGAAATAGTTCAGTCCCCCAATTTGGTGTGTAGCCCTTGTCGAAGACGGACTTGAATTTGCTCACACGAACATGGTCCCCAATGTTAAGGCGATGACGTTTAGGGTCTGCTGTTTTTATGGGGTTAAACAGTTTATCCAGTTGTGGAATATTTTTAGTTACAAGTCGTGGCTTGGTCCCAATGTTTCTGTGTTTGCTGTCGTTGTAACGTGACACTAACTCAGGTAACAAGTCCAACCAGCGATAAGTGCCCTGAGCGGTAAACGCTTTCCACATATGGGTTTTCAATGTTCGGTTGAACCGCTCGACCACTCTGGCTTTGAGATTGCTGTACGTGGTGTAATGGTGAATATCCTTAGATTTGAGAAAACTGGAGAAATCCTTGTTGAAAAATGCTTTTCCCTGGTCGGTTTGTAGCAGCTGAGGTTGACGTTTAGATTGTTGAATAATATGTTGAAAGGCTTTGGTGACTAGTGGACTAGACTTGCGACGCACAGGTTCAACAAACGCCATTTTGGAATAAACATCAATGACCTTCAACATATAGCGTGCACCATCGTTAACGTTAGCATAGGGAATCATTTCAACTAAGTCTGCTTGCCAAAGTTCATCCACACCCTGTGAAATCACCTTGAGTCGCTGATAGTGACGTCTAGCTGGACGATGCAACTCGTGAGCAATACCCATTTTAATGGGTGAGGGCTTAAACAATAATTTTGGCATTTCGAAGTTCTTCCTCAATTTCTTGAATTTCCCAATCATGACCAGTATGGCCGGCTTGACGTGAAGCATGCAACAGCTGTAGTCGCTGGACGAGTTTATTTGGATTGTGCCAGTAGGTAACATCCACAAGGGGTTTTAATGGTTTAAATGTCACCCCTGAAGCGGACACTTTACGACGACCACTTTGACTAGTGGGGAACATTTTTGCAATGATGGTTTTATATTTTTGGGGTATATTAGCATTCACTTGTTGAGTGGGATCATACTGTCTTTTGTGAGCATGGGTATCCAATAAAATGGATTTATATTTACTAAGGTCCTCTGACGTATAATCTTGAGATGAGGGAGTCCCAGAGAATAGTAGCTTTAACAGTCCTGGTGTTAATTTATAGTTGATCTTTTTAATAACAGCTTTAGTACGACTAAATTTAATCGATGAATCACCAATTTTAAAACTATCATTCTCATAGCGAACGCCATATATGGTATCTGTGTTTCCAACAAATAGATTGGTGAAATAGGGTTCCAGTGTTGATCCATAATATTTTATTAAAATGTTTTTCAGTTGAGCTTTATGTTGAGGAGTGGCCAAGAGCTGTGAAAATGGAGACGATCTGGAAGGGCAAGGGGTTTCGATCATGGCCAAGGATTTCCTTTTTCTTAAAAACTCTGCAAGAGGTGATGCCTTTTTTTGAGGCGTAAACACTTGTTCCTCATTATCCTCAACTTCGCTAACACTAGTTAAATCTTCCTGTTCCTCTTCATCTTCCTCTTTCTCTTCCTCAGAGTCCTCGTGGTGCGTCTGACTGGCTTGTGAAACGGTAGGTAGCGTTTCAGATGGCTTGAAAGAGGGTTTCAACATAGCTTTTAGCGGAGGTGCTAAATGTTGTTGAATAAACAAAGCATGATCCGCACGCGATCGTTTCAATTGACGAAACTTTTGGCGAATAGTATTTTTTGCTCTAATAATATGCTTTTTCAATTGACTCTCTGCTAACGCCATGATGTCGTGACAAATGACTTGAGAGGGAATGATACAGTGCCTTAAATAGCAATAAAATGATCAAACCCTAAGCGATACCGCCCTTGGTTGAGTTCACTTTGTTTGTCAATCACTAAACAGGCATGACGTTGTGTGTTCCAGCACTTTCCACACAATTCTGTAAACATTTGAAAGGTCATATCCGGATTCACATGTACATTATAAATGTAACGACTGTTCCTCTCGTCCTGGCGAAATAAAACAATGACATTGGCATTGTCACGAATCAACTGTTTGGACATTTTAGAATACGTTTGTCCAAGATAGAAGCAATCGATATGTTTGTGTCGACCCATGCTGAAATAGCTTTGAATGATACCTTGTCGTTCAGTGGATACATCATCGAAAATCATGAGTGAATCAGGCTTTACCTCATCTGGTGAAATAACATTTTCTTGCGTGGAAAATGTAAAATACCCCATATTCTCATTTTTTAATCCAGACATGACTTGATCCAGAAACATGTAGAGGGGTTGGTAGAGAGATTTTGCGAAAATATAAATATTTTGAAAACACAGACCATTGGGCGCTGTAATATGTGTCAGCAAAAGATTGGTCTTTCCACAGCCGGAAGGTCCCACAATGATGCAGCGAATGGAAGATGGAAACAGTGAACCATGGCGTTGTAACGTGATGTGGGGCAGAGATGGGAAACCATGTCCCTCACGGGGAATGACTCTTGCTGCTTAATTAGCTTCATTTCAACTAAGGCTTAGAGAGGCTAGCAGGCTGTCTATATACATTGCACCGAGCCTTGTCATAGAAACAGTAGACTCGTACTACAGGTTGACGATGGATGTCTTTGGACGTGCGTTGATGGCCAAAGCTAGGCCTGTTCCCATACATGATCCTAAACAAGACACAGATCCAGCTAATAAACACTATGTGGATAGGTCAGTAGTGCCACGCACAAAACAAGGAGATTATGACTTTAAAGGAAAGCGGTTAACTCATGTAAAACATCCTCAAGTGTCTGCAGACTTTACTACAAAAAATTATGTGGATAACAAGGTGTATGAGTTTTATGATAAAGTGCCTCAGCTTACGGTGGATGGCTATAGCGCTAATCATCACCGCATTATTCACGTGGAAGACCCACAAGAAGATAATGATGTCTGTACCAAGCGATACGTGACCTATGAAATGAAAAGGCTTTATAAATTTATCCCATCTGTATTTTTAGTGTATCTGACAAATGTAAAACCTGTGAATGAGAGAAACCATATACCGCTAGTTCATGACCAGCACTTGACCTATGTGCTTGCTTCAGGTTTAAGCCACTATCGACTACACTATAATGGAACCATTCACTTCAAATATGCCATACCTGATGAGAACCATTTACAAATAGAGATAAATGGTCATAGGATGTTGGTCCATAACCATGAAATGGTCAATGCAGGAGACGAATTATCCTTTCATCTCCTGTTGACATGGAATGAAAAGCAAGCTGGAAAAACCATTAATGATTTCCCACTTTATGTAGAATTGGAATATACAGCCATGAAATAACAATCTAATGTTAGTTGTGACTTAAACTTTCTTGTGAAAGGTTGTTGGTCATCATCATCATGGTGAAACAAAGATATGTGGTGAGAAAGACAAAAAATATGAGCCTGTCCTTGGCAAAGCCTGGGCTTATGACATTCGTGGACAAGCCCTTGCGAAAGAAAAAAAGAAAAAGTAATGGGTTGACCATAAGGAAAGCTCTTCGAGTAGCACAGAGACATGTTATTGCAAAACGTCAGCGACAGGGTTCAAAACAAGGGCGAGTGATCCCCGTCCCCAAACGAGCGGGATTTTTACCTGCATTATTCGCTGGTCTTGCTGCTCTAGGTTCACTTTTAGGCGGCGCCAGTGCAGTGGCAAAAACCATTAAAGCCGTGCAACAGGGCAAGCAACAACTCAATGAAAGTCAGCAACACAATGAAACAATGGAGGCCATTGCTATGGGGGCTAGAAATGTCAATTTGAAGCCAGCCTTTTATCAACAAGGATTTGGAATTTCACCTTTTCGAAATAAAATAAAACATCTTTAACCTCAGCCATAGCAAGACATGCCCTGACGCATCAGCAAGTGGAATGCTATGCTAAACAACTGAAGCTTTCTCATTTTCGAGGTGTGTTTATGCGAAACCAATTACCCTCACAATCCGGGAAACATGAATGTGCTGTTGTCAATTTGGATGATCACCGAGGACCTGGAACACATTATGTAGCTTATGTCAAAGAGGGATCTACTGTATGGTACTTTGACAGTTTTGGGAATTTGCCCCCGCCCATGGAACTAGTGGCCTATTTTGGAAACAGGATCAAGATATATTATAATGTGAAACGTGAGCAAACGTTTAACAGCCAACATTGTGGACGTTTGTGTTTATTTTAATTTTATATAAGACGCAACATAAGCAAAAACGTCAACAGTATGTCGGTGGAAAGTAAGACGTTTACACTGCATGGACGTGGACCTGAAGTGAGTCTAGACTTTTATCCACCTATCGAATTGAGTGAAAAACCTTATGGTTTAGGACTTGTTTCTCTTGAAACGTACAATCGAATATACAACATACGTGAAAATGTGAACAACAAGTTTTACTATGATGATTCTGTGCTCACCCTGAACTCTGATGGATACACGATAGATGACATTTATGAACACATTTATGTGGTATTGATCAATGAATATGGTTTAAAGTCATTTCTCGATGGAACGCGCAAGTTTGAACTTGTAGGAAATACCAACACTCATCGCTGCAGTATGTTTTCTGCATTCAAAATTGACTTTAAAACTCACCCCGATTCCATTGGTCCATTACTAGGATTTATACCACGTGTGTTAGAGCCCAACAAAAAACATGAATCAGACCATGAAGTGAAATTCATTGAGGACCATCATGTGTCGGTGACGTGTAATATTATTAGTCAAGTGTACACCAATCAAGAACCGTCGCATTCGCTTTATGACTTTGTTGTAACATCGCCCAATGGCTATATTATTCGTGAAAACCCTCCAGTGGTGCTTTTTCATTCTGTGGCTGTCGATGGTATTAGTAATAAAACATTAAGACTGATCAATAGAGAGCAACAACTCATTGATCTAGATTCTACCACACCAGTGACTTACAAGTTGGTGCTAAAACCACTATGAAGTTTGTATATAAAGCAACAGCACCGTCTAGGTATGATATTAGTTGTTTACCACGTGAATACACGTTAACATCTCAGAACAAACAGATTTTACAGCATTTGGGTTACCACATTAACCCCCGCGATGAATTCTATTCTAGAGGTAGCGAACCACATCGAGGAGCAACCAGGAGTGGTAAGAATTGATCTGCATTCTTATCAAGCTCAAACACCTGGAATAGGAATCTCCGTTTCGCGGGCTTATAGGTCGTGTTCCAAGGACATTTTGTCGTCCTGACGTTTCGCTGAATACTGCGTTCAGCATGTTCACAGGTTACATAAAGCGAGGTAAAACAAGTAAACAGAAGATATATAAACAGTCAACAACCCACACATAGAGGCTACCATAGCAACGGCGTACCACATAAAAGTAATGCATCAAGGACAGGGCTGCTCGTCTGTTGCATCTTCTCGTCTACGACGGTCAATAAGGGCAGGCTTGAGGGGATTAAGGACTGGAAGCCAAGCTCTGTTCACACGTTCTGCTTCCTCCTTAAGATTGAAGCTGTTAGTATGCTTCAGGATTTCAATGGCCTCCCTTTGTAGCCTGGCATGATAAGACACCGTGGTGGACAGAACTTCGGTGTCTCCATATCTTATATCGTGACCTGCAAGTAGCGAGTGTGCTGCTACAGTGGATTTATCTGTTTGTCCCAGCCGGCTGTGTCGTTCGTGCTCCTTGAGGCGAGTGGCAATACTTCTTTTCGTTGTTTCGGGATTTTATGAACCCCTGCCGCGGTTTATAAAATCCCGTGTGATTGTGGCCAAGTATATATTGGAACAACGAAAAGAAGTATTGCCACTCGCCTCAAGGAGCACGAACGACACAGCCGGCTGGGACAAACAGATAAATCCACTGTAGCAGCACACTCGCTACTTGCAGGTCACGATATAAGATATGGAGACACCGAAGTTCTGTCCACCACGGTGTCTTATCATGCCAGGCTACAAAGGGAGGCCATTGAAATCCTGAAGCATACTAACAGCTTCAATCTTAAGGAGGAAGCAGAACGTGTGAACAGAGCTTGGCTTCCAGTCCTTAATCCCCTCAAGCCTGCCCTTATTGACCGTCGTAGACGAGAAGATGCAACAGACGAGCAGCCCTGTCCTTGATGCATTACTTTTATGTGGTACGCCGTTGCTATGGTAGCCTCTATGTGTGGGTTGTTGACTGTTTATATATCTTCTGTTTACTTGTTTTACCTCGCTTTATGTAACCTGTGAACATGCTGAACGCAGTATTCAGCGAAACGTCAGGACGACAAAATGTCCTTGGAACACGACCTATAAGCCCGCGAAACGGAGATTCCTATTTCAACGCCGGTCGTGAAAGTCTACATTTTTACTCAAACACCTGGACTCAATAACAATGATGAAATTCAATTTGTTATCAACAACCAAGATATTTACACTCTACCGCATGAAAGTGTTATTCAGATTGAAGGTCGGCTCACCAAAGCCGATGGTTCTACACCTACTACATCCAAGTTAGCCAACCATGCTTTCGCCTTCCTGTTTTCTGAAGTACGTTATGTCATTAACGATATCATGGTGGATAGCACACGAAATGTGGGTATTTCCAGTGTCATGAAAATATATCCCTCTTATAGTGAGGAAGAAGCTAAAACACTTTGCATGGCGGGTTGGTGCCCTGACTCGACCAATGACTGGATGGTACACACCGATGGCACCTTCACTGGATATTTACCTCTTAAACTGATTTTAGGCTTTGCTGAAGATCACCAGCGCATTGTGGTCAACGCAAGGCAAGTGCTTTATCTGGTGAGAGACAGGAGTGATAATAATGCACTCAAGGGAGTCGACAATGCCCCCATTGATTCAAAAATTCAACTACAACGCTTGCTATGGAAAGTGCCTCATGTGACCCTTAACGATAGCAAAAAACTGGACATACTCAAAATGGTAAAGAGAGATATACCTCTACCCATGGAATTTAGAAGCTGGGCACTCGATGAGTACCCGTTATTGCCCACCACCAACACACACAATTGGTCTATAAAAACAGCCCGCTATACAGAGAGACCTCTCTACATGATTGTGGGTTTTCAAACGAATCGCAAGTGTCAACAAACCAAAGATGTCACGCAATTTGATCACCTGCAATTGAGAAATGCACGTCTTTTCCTCAACGGTACTGTGTTTCCCTATGAAGGGCTGGATTTAGATTTTTCAAAAAATAAGTTTGCCCCCCTGTACGACTTGTTTTCTAAATTTAGATGGTCGTATTGTCAAAAAGAGAATAGTCCAATGTTGTCACCCCAAGCTTTTAAGACAAGGGCGCCACTGATTGTCTTTGACTGTTCCTACTTGGAAGAGTCTGTCAAACCATCCAATATTGACATTCGACTAGATTTTGAAACGCATGACAATGTTCCAGCCAATACCACGGCCTACTGTTTGATTATTCATCACAAACAAGTCAACTATTATCCACTGTCCAACCAAGTGACAAGTGTATAAATAGCAGGTCAACACACATCAAACCGCTCAGTCATGTCTTGCTTTCAAGCCTCAAGAGAAGTTACATCCATGAATTTAAAATCTGAGGAACAACGTTTCAAGACCTTTGCGACGTGGCCGGTGCCTTTTATAAACCCTCAAGCCTTAGCAGCCGCTGGATTCTACTATTTAACAAGTAGTTCCGTGAAGAACTATACAGCCTATTTTCATATATCCTGCTCGTGTTAATTGCCTCTATCAACATACAAAATTTCAGTTTAATTGCTGTAACAGATTTGTAGATATTGAGAACCGTCTAAATATTTCAGATGGTCGCCAGGTTGGATTTTTATTTTTGTACTATTACATTAAGATTATTGTGTACGTGTGGTATTCAAACTTCAATCGCATGATTAGAACACAAGAAGTAAAAATGTGATTTTAAAATTACGCACAACAGCCATCTTGTGATTTTGCAAACAATTGAAATAAATTAGATGCCAGTGGATCAACATTTGTATAAGCATTTAACGTGCAACGTTTCAAGGCACTCGGATAGTTAATTCACGAGAAACGTCCATTTAAATATTTATACATCGCGTCACCGCCATGTTGGATTTGTGCTCACCAGGTTACTGAAAGTCCTATTGGTGAACATATGTTCATAGTCTCTATGAACATAAAAAATTCATATTGGTTGCTGTAAAAGATTCATAGATATTGAGAACCGTCTAATTATTTCGGAAGCTCGCCATTTAGGATTGTTATATGTATAGGCCATAGAGTTATGTACCATTCAAGGAAAATTATTGCCTAGGTTCATTATTCAAACTTTCACTTCGATCGCATGATTACGACACAGGAAATAAAACCGTAATTTTAAAATTTCGCACAGCCGCCATCTTGAGGTAATGTAAACAATTGAATTAAATTAGATGGCAGTGCATTACAATCTGCAAAAACATTTACTGCACAACATTTCACTGCGCTCAGAGAGTTAAATCACGAGAAAAGTCTATTAAAATATTTCAAATTCGCTTGGTCGCCATGTTCGTTTTGTACTTTATCGGTTTATGAAGTATACATAGGTAAACTTGTATCAGTACCGTTTATCACCGTACGAAATTGCAGGGTGATATCTGTAATAGTTTCGGAGATATAGAATGTCAGTGAAATATTTCGTACTGCCGCCATATTGAGGTTATGTAAACAATTGAACTAAATTAGACTCCAGTGCATTACAATGTGTATAAACATTTGCTGTAGCAAGTTTCATTACGTTTGGATAGTTAAATCGCGAGAAAAGTCCATTTAAAAGTCTCAATTTCGCTTGACCGCCATGTTGGTTTTGTTGTCACCAGGTGTTTGAAAGTCTCATAGGTGAACTTCTAGTAGTGCCCTTTATCACCGTGCACAATTTCAGACCGATATTGGTAATAGTTTCGGAGATATTGCATGATAGTGAAATATTTCGCACAGCCGCCATGTTGGATTGGTGAGATGTAACAAAATTTGAAGGGCACGGTCGAGGTCGCCGGGAATAGTGCTATGAACTTACCGAGTTTCATTGAAATCGCTCCAGCCGTTTAGATTAAATTAGGGACACACACACACACACCTCACACACACACACACACACACACACGCACACACACACGGACAAATGGTGATCTCATAAGCCTATTTTTTCAAAATTGAAAATAGGCTAAAAAGAAGAGATGAAGTGAAATGTGTATTTTGTCCCATCATCTTAGACCAATGGCAAGAGAGCGATGAACCCATGCAGGAACATCTGCGCTGGTCACCTGCCTGCCCCTGCCTGTGCAGAATGGAGGTGGGTAATATACCCTGTCATTCAAGTTACCCCTCACTCATGCCTCTGAGTGATGAAAAAAGTTATGATACGTGTGGACTTTATGGTGCCGGTAGTGCTTCAGTGAGCAGCTCACAGTTAAAAACATCCAGTTTAGAGACATTGGGATATCATCAGTGTTATGGACACTATAAACACAAAAGACTTTTTTGTTGTATGAGATGGTACCGCCTCTATCCTAGAATGAAAAAAGAATGTAAAACTTGTTATGCTAATAAAATAATGAAATAAAAAAATTGGTTGTTGTTATATTATTATTTCCTATGCCCCCTGTCATATCCTAACCTCTATAGTGACTACTCGATGTTTTCCTTTTCTTTTACTAGAATGGAATGTAAGTAAATGACATGGGTACACCTTACTGAACAATTGTCAGTCTGTGGTCAGTTGGACTTGATCCAGACAAGAGTGAACATGTTGCGTACACTGATTGTCGACTGTCAAGGGTTTAAAATTGGAGATAACTAATTTATATTTAAAGAAGTGGCCATCATCGATTGTTCCACTTTTTGGATATCACAAGCTACTCATTTGGTGTTTAAACCACCTTATGCGTTTGATTTGTTGTGTGATAAAGACCGTAAACAAACCCAGTGGATTGAAACTCATATGCAACTAGACTGGAAGCAAGGAACCATTTCATATAAGCACCTGGACATGGTCATGAAAGCCCACTTGTCTTCTGCCCACGTAATATTTGTGAAAGGTAGTGAAAAACGTCAATGGCTACAACCATTTTTAGCGTCTTACTGTCAATGTATCGATATAATGGACATGGGCTGTACATCGCTGCAAACACTCATGGATCGCTGCCCCTGTGACAATATTACCCATAAAGCCTTGGCACAGGTGTGGCAATTGTTTCATTGGCTATCCACCAATGCCTGCTGGGAGTTGTTAAATAAAATTAAAACTAAAGGTTTACCTGTGGATGACACCAGTGAGATTTCTACAAGCGACGTGTAAACATCAACGTGATACCATGGAGAAAGGGGATGCTACCGATAAAGCGATTGGAAAGTTCTTTGTGTGTAAAAAGAAACTAGACAGTTTTACAAAAGAAGAATTATTGGCTCTTCCAAAATCATTCATTTATTATGTCGCAGCAAATGCAGTGAAAGAAATCTGGCAACATGTACCAAAATCATGGACTCAAGACCCTGTGTTAAGTGAATTGCAACCATGTACGGATTATGATCACCATAAGCAAGTGGCTATGGCAAAAATACCCTCTATGCGACAGTGTGCTACTTGTCAGCTAGTCAAACTGTATCATGGTCATAAAACTCAGTGTAAAGACTTTTGTTTCCTCATACCACGGGAGTAATATAGAAAAAAAGCAACAACAACAAACATCATCCACAGAGGAGGAGGAAGATCAAACCTTTTTACCATCGATGGAAAAGGATATGCCAGACCTGTACTGGCAATGGCGTCATTAACAAAGTAATTCAATACTTGACTTTCGAAATCTACCTACCTGGTTATTATTTGTGTAGTCCTGGAACTTGTCTTGAAGAACCTTTGCAGCATAGTGATATACCTATTAATCCTTTGGATCAAGCATGCACCTTTCTTATCACCACAGTCATTCTGCATTAAGACGTGTAGCGGATAAAGTATTGTTGAAAAGCTAAACAACTTTTGACATTCTGTGATGTCTCAGTGGGAGAGAGGTTGGTAGTCGTCATTGTGATTAGTGTTATAAAAGGAAAGTTAATAATGAGTGGACATGGACATTGAAAAGGATTGAGAAATTGGTATTTCTTTGTATTCTATTTTTGTAAAGCTCTATTTGTTGTGAAATAAAAACAAGGTTTACAAGATCACAATGTCTTTTATTTTAAAAAATGGTGATAGCCATTTCATTTTTTTCACACATGAATATTTACAATTTCCACTTTACATTTTTTTTACATTCCCCTTGTTTAGTTAAAACATTCTGTACATTTTTGTTGTTGTGAAATAAAAACAAGGTTTACCAGATCACAATGTCATTTAATTCTAAAAATGGTGATAGTCATTTCTTCATTTTCATTTTTTTTCACACATGAATATTTACAATTTCCACTTTACATTTTTTACATTCCCCTTGTTTAGTTCACACATTCTGTACATTTTTTTGTGAAATAAAAATAAGGTCTACTAAATCACTATATCTTTTAATTTTTAAAAATGGTGATAGCCATTTCATTTTTTCACACATGAATATTTACAATTTCCACTTTTCATTTTTTACATTCCCTTGTTTAGTTTACACATTCTGTACATTTTTGTTGCTGTGAAATAAAAAACAAGGATTACCAGATTACAATGTCTTTTTAATTTTAAAATGGTGATAGCCATTTCACTTTTTCACACATGGATATTTACAATTTCCACTTTACATTTTTACGTTCCCCTTGTTTAGTTCACACATTCAGTAAATTTTTTAAAATCTTTTTCGTAATATACAAAAGCAAACATTTTACACTAAAATGTATTACTTATCTTATTTTTACTAAACTACTGTAGCCTAACAATATACATTCTACTTACAGTTTTTACAAAAAATATTACAATATAAAACACACTACAAATATTACAATATAGTGATCATTAGACTTAAGTAAAGTAATTGTCGTCAATACGACTATTTCCCCAAGCAAGAGTATTAAATGTGTTGGGTATAATGAATCGTTTGTTGTCTTCATTACTTAAAGCAACTTTGTTCAACAAATTGGTATGTAGTTGATGATTTTTACTTCTAAATACACACATTTTCTTATATAATACAGGTGGGTTACTAACTATACAGTTTTTATAATCACTTATATCTAACTCTTTACTAACAACATTCTTTTTCACTCCTTTTAATTTTTTTACTACTACATCATCAATTGTCATATAGCTGTATGATTTAGATTTTGTGCCTACAAAGGTGTCTATAATAACACCAGCACATTCATCCTTAAATTTCCCAAGAACCTTTTTGTTTACTAGAGGTAAATGGTAAATATTATCCTTGGGGTAGTCACTTGTATCAAATCTATTTAGCTCAGTTTTGATATCCTCGTAAAAATCATCAGTTTTAAACTCATAATTAAAAGAATCTGTGTCTGTGTAGAGTGATTTAGCATTATCAAGATAGTTTTTCTTTACATAATCATAGTGAAATTCATACATAAGTGTTTTTGATAATTCCAGAATGGTGTAACCCACATATATGGGTTTGTTGTAAGTTACTTTAAGACGATTCATTTGTATTACAACTAAATCCTCATGAATAATTGAACAGCTATGAAAGTTAGGCTTGCTTATTAAGTTGCTCGCACCATACCTTTTACCATCATTCTCCCACTTTGTTATCAGCTTTACATCTTTATCAACATTCTCCATAGTCTTTCCAAAAACACTATCATTCATGAGTTTATAAAAATCTTTTTCAAACGCGTTTGTTGACTGCGTTCTTAAATTATTGTTTAGATCAATATACGGTTTGAGCCATGCTGACTGATGAAATTGCAATACGCGATGAATTTTAGTTAATTTCAATCCATGCTGTAAACACTGTTTCAAGTGTTGATAATGTATTACATATTTACATTTATCATTTCATTAGCAATTAACATTTTTGTTCGTGATGTGATGTATGGAGATTTCATATTCTCAGGACAAAATGGTAAATCATTATGATCATCATGTAACTCTTTAGGGTACTCAAGATTTACCTCTAAAATATATCCTTTATCATCGTTATCATTAAGAGTGTCAACAAGTAAGACATCAATTTCAGGTTGTGTCAGCCAGCGAAAATCTTTCAGTGGTAGATATTGACTCATAGCCCAACCATATTGGTTATTTGCATCGAGGTAGACAATATACTTTGACTCTTCACAAGGGTTGTAGCTAGGCATGTATTTATTATTCGCTTTAGAGTACCGTCCACTACATTGACTTAATCCACCTCGAATTGATGATTTTATAAAATAGATCATGTCTATATCAGTCATTAATTCTAAATTTACTTTCGTTTTTTTCAACATTGAACTGAAACTTAACCCAGGAGCTGTGAAATACTGACAAGGATCAAGGTCATAAGTTTTCATACAAACATTCCGAAAATTTTCAAAAACATCTGCTAATAACATCACATGTGTCTTTAAATAGATGTCTGAAAATTCTCCTAAAGTTTGAATGTGGAACTGTGCCCAAACACGTTGTGCATGTAAATATTCCTGATCACTGATATGACTTGTGTTTAAGGAACTGTAAAATGCATTTTTCGGTGGTAAACAACACTCCTCAAGACGTTCCACACAGTTAATATATTCATAAGGGAATATACCCTTTTGACGAATCAAATTAAAATCATCTTCTTTAGGAAAGACACGTTGAATTTCATGAAACTGATCTGATTTTAAATTACTAGCCAGCTTAAAGACTACTCGACATAAAGCGGAATGAATCAAAAAATCGCAGTTTAATGGTTTTATTATTGCTAGTTTTGATGTATTTTGTGAACGATATGTATTGTTCCTTATTATTTGCAATAACATCAATTTTCACATCTGAAGCTCCAAATTCTTTAACGATAAAGTGGTTATCGTATTTTCTACCATTGTGTAGAATGACCGGAATGAATTTACTTACTCTATAATTTAAATTACATTCTTGGTGAGCCGCACCACGATATTCTCCTGTTAAATGGTCATGATCGCGAACCCTGTCTGTATATAAACATTCACCACATATAAAACAATTAGTTACAGTTTCAAAATTCATTTGCTCTAATGAAGTTAGTGGCTCCATTGGAATGGTCGTATTTGAAATAGAGGATATACGGACGGCATCTTTCACAAGCCTTTCCATAAAAACTTTAGGTGCATCAGGTCCTCTATAGAGCTCAAACTTATTTAAAGAGTCATCATAACTACATTTAATATAATATGCAAAGCTAAAAGGTTCATGAATGTGAGTAGTTTTGGTGAAAGGTTGGGCTGGATTCGATGAACATGTATTAAATGGTTTTAGCAAAGCCTCGAAGTCAGCATATATAACAAATGGTACTCGAAGCTGTTTCTCATAATCCTTAAATTTTAGAATGTTATTTTTAGGAGTTGGTAATACCGTACCAACATGATTACACCCCCATTTTTGATGTTGAGTTAGTTGGTCCTCTTTTCTGAAATATAGCAAACAGCCATCACACAACCACTCCTTATTTTCTCTTTTTGATAGCCGACTACCAACAAGTCTACATAAATGTTTTATCCAGCAATAGTGAACATTTTCACCTTCGGTTATGTATAGTAAATTTACATGAGCATCCTTTTTTTCCTGAGTATAATATAGAGGACCAACTATACTCTTATTTTCAATTCCATAAACATTAATACTTATATTGTTCAGCTCTTCAAAACGTTGAATATCTTTTATCGCCATAGGAAATTCTATTTCTTTTAAATCTAACACTGAAGAATAGTGAGGATAAGATGACGTTCTCTCCACAGCCTTTTCTGCTGGATGGAGAGCTGAGGTTACAGCCCACGCAAAGCATGCGTCATCATTATTCATAACGTTCACAACAGCTTTCTTTCGTTTGATCCATCCTGGAAAATCAATATATGATGATGCTCGAAGGGGGTTGTATTTATTCATGTTGGTTTCTAAATAAAGTACTTCAACCAACGCCCAGCCTGACTCCCTTTCCTGGAACTCTTCACGCTTCACAATGATAGCACTTGAAATATTTTGATATATATCACTAATATTAGTTGATTCGCTAACAATTATGTTTTTTGTATTAAAGGATTTGATATCCGTAATTTCACCTTCGCTCCCAGTTTTTACATAGAGGCCAAAAAGTTCAAAATTCATTTTAATTGTTTTATGCTCTAATAAAACATTTTCTACTAAGCCAAACACAGTAGGTTGAACATTTTTTAAAAATGATTCAATACTTTGAGTTTTTTCTTTACTATAAAGTCTATAACTAGCAATTCGACTTTTAAATGCACTACCAATTTGATGAATATTTCCAGAATTTCTTTCATGTCAAGCGTTATTTTTATGTTGAATACTGCGTAAATGTCCATGAATTATTGAAGAAGGTATATCAATATTACATACATCACAATGTGTTATTGAAACTTCACCATTCTTTTTTCTTTTTGTTGCACAACTATTTTCACAATCTTGAGAACGTTTACGCTTTTGAGCATCACATTCATTTAAAGGTTCCGTGCTAGTTGATGGTTTTACAGATTTCAATTCCTGTTGTTCTCCATGCACTTCAACCATGTGGAATTGATATCGCTTTACAGCAGAAAACCAAGTTCGCAAACTGAACACGAAAATGGTGCTGAACTGACATGCATTAAATTTTCATGTCGTGTAAGACTATCTTGTCTGTTAAATGTTGTAGCACAATGACTGCACACAAACATTTTCTGATTATGTTTTGTACTTGCATGACGTTGAAGGTTGTCAGGTCTTGAGAACTGTTTCTTACAGTCACCACACTTGAACATTATGATCACTTTCGAAATTACCTATAAAATAAAGAAATCATCAATGTTAATAAAAGATAAAACAAAAAGTACAATATAAATAGTTTAATTATATTCCAGTCAATGGTTATAGCAGAGTATTTAAATCAGTCATCTGTGAACTGCTAGCAAGTATAACTTTATGTAGTTCTAACTGAGGGTTACTATATACCACTGTCACTGACAACTAGCAGTGAACATTAGAACTTGATAGAGTGGTAGAAACCAGCGGTCGCCAGTTAAGTGAGCTAAGTGTGACGTCATAGCCAGTCTTAAAACAAGTCTAAACTTGTAGAACATGTCACGTGATAGAAACCAGCGATCGCTAGTTAAGTGAGCTAAGTGTGACGTCATAGCCAGTCTTAAAACAAGTCTAAACTTGTAGAACATGTCACGTGATCGAAACCAGCGATCGCCAGTTAAGTGAGCTAAGTGTGACGTCATAGCCAGACTTAAAACAAGTTTAAAATTGTAAAACATGTCACATGATAAGGTTAAGTTAGGTAAAGTTAGGTTATGTTAGGTGAACTGAGGTTAAGTCTTTAAATATTCTCTCTGACACTGACACCTAGCAATGAACATTCAGACTTAATAGAGCGGTAATCAAAATCTAACTTACAAAATTAGCTTTACACACCATGGTCAAGTAGTTTCAACTTTTGACTGCCAAATATACCATTTTCACTGACATGTAGTGGTGAACGTTGGAAAATATCACTCTAACTGTTTAAAAGTTATTAGAGGGGGGCACTTACCTTTTTATAATTTATCAACTGCTGTCACTGAATGAACAGATTGTAGGAATCTGGTAACCTACAGGTACCCAATTATCTGCAAACAAATCAATCAATCAATCAATCAATCAATCAATCAATCAATAAATACCTTCCAATCAATAACTTCAACATCAATTAGTAATTAAAGACTACAATCCATTAATAATAAGTACTTACCTTGCAAAATAATTTAATGATTTTCTACCAAAACGGCTTTTGTTTACAACTCTTCAGCAGTAATAGAGCACTGTTCACTCAAAGCGATTAATAAAGACTGACAGTAGGGAGATATATGACACCCCTCTTATATAAACTCTCATCGCTCGTGTCAGCAGTTTTTTGCAGATCATTGCAATTCCTTTCCCAATACAGTTGAGAGTTCAAAGTACACTAGGAACACCTGTGTGGTATTCAATGACTGCTGACTTTGCATGATCATCACCCATTGTCTTAATCAACATATGGGGTTTCAAATTACTGCAGCGTCAGTCATAGCAACAGCAGTGTGCGCTCTCTGGTATGTCAGCAACAACACACCGGAAGGAACACCTGTGTAATATCCAATAACTACTAACTTGGCATGATCATCATCCATTGTCTTAATGAACACTTGCGGTTTCAAATTACTGCAGTGTTAGTCATAGCAACAGATCTGCGCGCTCTCTGTCATGTCTGTAATATGACACAGGAAGTAACAAGACGTCTTACTGCACGTGCCATCTCCTCAGTTTTAACATCTTAAGAACATGTATTTTTCTCTTTCAACTACAAATGACTTGTTAGAACACATCCATCCACCAAGTTAGATCCCTTGTATGTTCACATGTATTTCGTCACTTTCCTTTCATATCGTTATCCCATTATAGTAGTGGGGGATTAGTGAACAACGTCAATTCAACACACACAAATGTAGTTAGGCCCTTTGACATAATTTAAATAAATTCATGGGCTAGTCCGTAGGAACCAGGCCAAAGGGACCGGTCCAAAGGGATCAGTCCAAAGGGATAAGGACTCGTCCACAAGGACTTGTCCACAAGGACCTGTCCACACAGACTTGTCCATAAGGACTCGTCCACAAGGACCTGTCCACAAGGACCTGTCCACAAGGACTTGTCCACAAGGACCTATCAACAATAACCCATCAACAGGGGCCCGACAGCAGGGGGCTCGTCAACAATAACAGGGGCTCTCACCTCAAGGCCTAACATGCCCCTCTTTGATTATTGGTTTGCAGAACAACGTTACATTCCATATCGGCATTCAAACTCTCACATGTTGCAATTGGAAAGAGAGATTCTCTAAAAAATTCAATTTCACCCCCTAGTAGGGTAGGTTTTATTTTTGGGGTAGAAATATGTTGTCCATTGGAAAGGGGGTGTCAGCCCGAGTTCAATGACACCTCATTCATCAAAATCCGACCATAAGTTCGAGAGATATCGCACCGCCGCCATCTTGTGTGGAGGGTGTGGAGGTGGAGGTGCTAGAACCATCCAAAACACACTACTGAAGTAGTTAGCGGTAGTTAGTGGTAGTACAGTAGTATTAGTAGAAGTGGGTGGGTAAGAATCCCATTGTGGAGTGCGGACCTCACAAATGCCTTAGGCATGATTTCCCACATTCCCACGCAAAAATACCTTGCTGTCTTTTGTAGAGCTGTAGTGCGTAGCGCTTGAAATAGTTTCTTTTTTTTTTTGGTACCAGTCTGTGTGGGAGTTGGATTTCCAGCGACCAAAAACCCCTGCCCTCTTCACTTAGCCCATTCCGGGACTGCTTGACAGCATTGTATCACTAACACTGTTAGTTTATTCCTCTTTCTTATCTCTCCTTCGTCCCCATAATAATCGTAGCCATTGCCTTTACAATGTTCCAGGCTCGTGGGCTCTCCAACATAATCTGAATCAGATTCCTAGTCGTCAGTCGCCGGCCAAGTTGTTCACAGGCTTCCTTTCTATCTTCCTCCCATCGAGGACAGTGAAAGAAAGTATCCCTTTCCGAGCAATACCAACAACCATCTCCCAGCGTCTTCCCCATTTTCAAGGCATATACCCCAAATCTCCCTTGCCCTGTCAGGACCTGTGACAGGAAATAATCCACTTGTCGATGACTGCATTTGAAGCCATTCTCCAACGTTGGATATAAGTTTTTAGTCCAGTGGCCAACTTTGTTTGTACCATCCCATCGGACCTGCCAGTCTAGTAAGAGCTGATTCCTCAACGCTTTCTTTTCCCTCTAAAACGAGCAACTTGTAAAGCTGCAGTAGAAACAGTACGATAAGCACATAGCTCGTTAATGGATCTTCATCCTGAGCGCAGAAATGTGCAGCACTACTGCCAGACCCCCTATGTTAGACATAAGTCTAGCTACCGCCGCTGCTTTCTTCTCTGCCTTCACGTGTGCTCCAAACGTGCAATTCATATCTAGCAGAACTCCTGGAACAATCTCAATACCATTTAGGAGAAAACGGATATTCTTCCACTTCCTTGAGCCCTTCAAAATTACAACCTCACTCTTATGTGGTGCCATTCTCAAGCATTTATTTTCCATCCAAAGGTTGACACGTCTCAATGATTCATCATACTAATATATAAAAATGAGATGGTGTGTGTCTGTCTTTCTTTCTTTCTTTCTGTCTGTCTGTCAGTCTGTCTGTGTGTTACTCAATAACGCAAGAACCACTGCTCCGATTTAAATGAAATTTTGCATGTATGTATCTGATTTACCAGGTTTACATATAGGATACTTTTGACTTCGATATTTTGTACTATGAAAAATGGTGACCCTTTTAGTGACGTCACTGAACACTGGTTTCAAAATTTCATAATTCCATATCAAATAAAAAGATAACGCTAAGAAATAGCAAACTTTTGATGGCATATCTGAGCTTCAAAATTTAATTTCCTATCCGAAAGGTCCTTATCACTTTTCGTGTATCTCCAACAGTTAGCGAGCAAAAGCCACATATGTGACGTCACTACACCCTTTGGTTTCAAAATTTCATATTTCCATTTCAAATAAAAAGAGAACGCTAAGAAATAGCAAACTTTTGATGGCATGCACGAGCTTTAACATTTAATTTTCTATCCCAAAGGTCCTCATCACTTTTCGTGTATCTCCAACGGTTAGCGAGTAATACCAAAATTTGTGCAATAAAACACGATCAACACCGAGCGGTGCAGTATATTTCTACGTATTTTGAAATGAAAGTTTGTCTGTTTTTTTCTGAATTTCTACGGAAATTTGAGTTATTTACGCTTTTCAGACTGTTTTATGACGGATGCGCGTGAAAATAGTTTTTTAGTCTGTCTGTTTGTTTGTTTGTTTGTTTGTTTTTCTGTGGACAAATTTGTTTCCTTATAACTCGAGAACGGCTGGGTGTATCAACGTCAAATACGGTACAGATATCCATCAGAGGCACGACACTAATCATTGATGTTAATCTTCTCCGTACCTCTCATAAAAGGGGCCTCCACCCTTAAAATACATGCTGAAATAGGAGTAGAAGGACGAGACAAAGCTCATTTTTAGCCCCTCAATGTGAGAGACAACCCTCGGGGGCCTTAACGGGTCCCCGAAAACCACATTTTAAGGCCCTAAAACCAACCGTTTTTGAGATATTCCCAGAAAACTAATTTCATTTAATAAACTAATGAACGAATGCAAGCCGGTAACCATGGCAACATATTCTCAGAGGTCCATCTATTGCTGTAAGACGCAATGCAAATTCATTAATTACATTAGTGTGAAAGTTTGCAAACGGCTAGAAGGTTATCATGGAACCAAATTAAGCTGTAAAATTCATCAATATCTATAATGCGCTTAAGGGGGTCAAGGGGTACTCTAGAATTTTTTCACGTGATTTACACCTGCGGGTGTGGTACGGCAGGCCTATTATATTCCTAACCCTATATTATATTATTATTATTATTATTATTAGTAGTAGTAGTAGTATTAATTTATGGCGTATAACGACGAGACAAATACCCTCGGTGCCAGAAACAAAACCCGGGGGCCCTAAAGGGTCCTCGAAAACGACATTATAAGGCTCTAAAACCAACAGTTTCTGAAATATTCCCAGAAAACTAATTTAATTTAATTTAACAAACTAATGAAGGAATGCAAATCGGTAACCATGATAACATTATCTCAAGGGATGGTATCCAACTTGGAGATATAATAGACCTTCTGTACTAGGCTATATGTCGCACGTGAAAATTGCATGAATCATCCTTACGATGAACCACATTTTAAGGCCCTTAAATTAACAGTGTGTGTGATATTCCCAGAAAACTAACTTCGTTCTGACAAACTTATGAAGGAATGTCAAACCGCTAACCATTGCAACAGTAGCTCAATTGATAATGCTGGTGTTAACACCGAACACCGTTCGAAGGACTGGTACTTCTGCAAGTTAACTCTAAAGGTCCGATCATAAGCATTCTCTGCTGTTACCATAACCAATAGATACTGCGCCTTTCGTCTGCGGAACGCCAGCACTAATTTCAAGGTCCTCTGATTGGCTTACGTCCTCTGAAGTAGCTGACGATAATTTGTTGCAGGTATTGAGTGTTCTTCCTTCGAAGTTCTCTCCCAATAATGCTCCATGAAGCCGTATTAAAAGCATTTTTCACATCGAGATTTATTACAGCTGCACATTTGTCGCTGCTCTCTGCTGGTATTTGCAACACTCTCTCGATGGCTTGGGTTGTGCTCCTGCCCTATCTTAACCCAAGCTGGTTCAAGAAGAGCCCTCCCTGTTGTTCTAATTCTTTTTCAAGTCTTGTTTTGACCAATCCTTCAAAAAAGCTTACTCAATGTATTTAGTAAACAAAGTGGTCTGTACGCTGATGAATCTAAGGGCAGCTTCCCTGCTTTCAGTAGTAACACTAACTTGGCTACCTTCCACTCAGCGGGGAACTCACGCTGTCTCAGTAAATCGTTGAAGATAGATAAAACCATCCCGGTGCTACCTCAAGTGCAAATTTGATGGCTTCTGGTGGTATGCCATCTACTGCAGGTGCCTTACCTTATTCATATTACACGTTACTTCGCGTATCTCTTCCATAGTAAAAAGGTCTACGGCTTTAAAATCTGGGTCCAATTCCAGACAAGAATTAGCGCACGGAAACAATGTCATCGCTATGACTTTCCTTCTTTCATATGTGAGCTGAACTGGAACCCCCTCACAGAGGTTTTGCCAGAGATTCTTTTTTGATTGCTGAATTAGTTTTAGTTCCCTCTTAGCTGCCTTGTAATCATCTTCTAGTTGTCTTACGTTGTCCTGATTTATTCGATTCCTAGCTCTTGTAAGAATTCGTCTCTTGCGATTGCAATCTTTTCGGTGCATGGCTATTTCATTAGTCCACCAATAAGGTACACGGGTTTCATATTTTGTTTGTCCCCTCAATCGACTAGTCCTACAAGCATCTTTAAGAATAGCAGTTACGTCTTTTAAAGTAATTAGCACTACATCCACAGATTGCAACATCCATTCAATTGTGTCCTTAATAATCTCCCAATTGTACGTCTACACCGTTTTTGTTATATCCGTGAGCTTCTTGAAACCCTTAACTTTAAAGTAAATAAAACGATGATCACTGAGAGTTTCATCTTCCAGAACTTCCCAGTCCGCAATGTAGGATGCTATAAACTGTGTTGAACATGTGATGTATATGAAAGACTCACAATTCCCTCTGGAAAAGGTTGGAGTAAGTCCTGTATTATGCACAATCAAGTCTAAACTAGATATCCAATCCGCCCAATATTCTCCCCTACGGTCAGCAGTTGGTGCTCCCTACTGAGGAGACTTTACGTTGAGATCTCCCAAAATAATTCATTCCCTACCTGTTGCCACACAGTCCTGAACTATTATGGCTACCTCAGCCTTGAAGCTATCAAAGGAGATGTTAGGAGAGATGTGGCGTTGTTGAAGTTGAAAACTTAGATATCCTTCTTCTGCCCTTATGCTCACTAACAAGTAATAAATCTACTTTCCTCTCCAAGGCTGTTGCGTACAAAATGTCATGACTCTCGGGTTTCCTCATGAGATTCGCCTGAATTATGTCCATTAATGATCGTTTAAAGATTCTTCCCCTTGCCTCCAATAATATATTTCTGTAATTAGGGCATTTCATTTAATCTGCGCGGTGGCCTTCTACTAGGCACGATGTGCAAAAGAATTGTTTTCACTCTGCTTCGCCATATGTCCTCCTTGTCCACAATTTAGACAGCTGCGAGATCGGTCTTCTGTGTCCTTGCACTGAGGCGCTTTGTGTCCAACCGAAGACATTTAAAACACCTTGAAACCATAACTTTTCCCCTCACCATACAGGTTGCCCATCCCACATTGATACTCTTTTTCTTCAACAATATTTTTGGAGATTCCGCTGGCAAGATTACGGTAGCATTGAGACTTCCTTACCTGCCAGGTCTCACTGATGTAATACTGACCTGTGATTCTTCAACAGCTGCTTCCAACGAGATGGCTGTTCGTAGACAATTTTCGTTTAAGTCCGGATCCATGCCATACTCTCCTTTATCTTTGTCGACAACTCGACTTACTTTACATTCTGAATTATCTCCCTTTTTAATTTTTCGGCCTTTCCCTTGCCTTCTACTGTGAGTATAAGGTCATCTTTTCCTGTCTTCCTTATACGTTTGATTTTAACGCCAATTTTGTCAATGTTCACCCCATCCTTTACTGTCTTAATCAATTCAGCATACGTTTTGCCAGCTGCTTTGCACATAACTGTTTCTTTCTTCTTGGCAAATCTACAGAAACTTCCTGTTCTGCCTGTGCTTTGCCCGGCACCAAGCACCCTATTTCGACAGTACTTCTGCGAAATATCCATTCCAAAATCTTCCTTGTGTAGCTGTGGTTAAGGCTATCCGGTATAGCTATCAGCACTTTCTTTCTTTATCCCTCGATAATTGTGCAGACTCGGCAGATCATTAACGCCTTCCTGATTGACTGAATATGGAATAACAAACACATATCGCAGCTTCTCCTGTTCTCCTCCCCAACTTGTGTAGGTTTGCGTAACTGTGCACAAGAATTCCGTTTCACACTCCCATAGATCAGTAGTTAGCAAATCCGATATTTCCGGGTGCCATTTTCTCATGGTTCTTTCAATTCTATCCTCCTCCAAGGGGCTATTGGGATTAACCACCATAGAAACGTCCTAGTCAGCCCATTTTCCTATATTTCCGGAGAGTGTGCACGTTTTTTGGAAAACACACTCAGGCCATTCCTTGTCCAAAAGCTTAGCAAACTCTTCAAAGCACGTAGCTTCTAAAAGTGTCTCCTCTATATCTAACTCCCTGTCACTTAAATGCGCCTGTGTCCCAATATCCCGGGTTATTTTTTTACTTGGAGCATAGTCCTGTTCCAAATTACTCGCTACCTTAGGGTAATCAGTCACAGCATATTGTGAATGATTTCAACTAAATTTAATACCTTTCCATATTTGCGCTTTGGTATTAGAAGTGATCTTAACTAATTCTAAGAGATCCTCGCTGTATTTGGATAATTTCTCAACGGCTAGTCGCATCTCCTCTATTCCAAATCTTTGGTTTGTTGTTTTTGGACTTTGGACCCCCATGGTATCATCCAGCTCAATAGTTGACATAGTATTCGTATCAACCGCACGCTGCGAACCACTGAACTCTCTGGTTACACTTATTTCAAACTCTCTCTCTCTCTCTCTCTCTCCCTAATACTTCTACTCTCTATACTGTTTTATCCCTCTGTTAGGGGTGGGATAAACAGGGTAGTGTAGATGTATTAATTTGAGGGATTTTCCGAAAAAGGGTAGTTTCCCGTGATTGGGGGAGACTACCAGTGTAGTGTGTTGGTGTGAGTACGTGATCTATTGGGGGCGTCCCTACAGTATGCGTTTACCTGCTAGGGGATGAATGTCTAAGGTGAGCTAATAACCTAGCCTGCCAATTTATTAGAATGAGCGTTTTAGCGAGCTCACGTGCAGAGTCGGCACTTTGACACTCTGCAGTCGGGCTGCTTGCTCGAGTACAATAGAATTCCTGACGGCGCAGTTCCTGGCCTCCATGGTCAGGGGCAATTAGGACTAAGGTCAGGTCGGGATGTAAAACAGGGTGTAATGAGTAATAAATGTGTGTGTTTACTGACCAAGTATTTATTGGCCAGTAGCTGTGATGTACTGTCCCTTTTAGGTGCTGGACAGGTATAAAGTAAAGTACAAGATGTAAAATACAAAAGTGTTCAGGGTAGGTGTTACAATGATAAGGAATCTGAGCACACGGCTAGTTCTCACCTGGTGAAGAGCTGGAACGGACCTCGGAGGAGCAGGGCCGCTGGCCACGAACAGATAATGGGGCTCTTCTGGGTCTGGCTTTTAAGGCCTTCCCCCACTGCTCGGTCAGCGTTTCCTCACCATCGCTGCTCCAGTTAGTGTGTTTATGTGTGTATTATGTAAGCGTGGCTCTCAGCAGTATTGCTGGGCCTGCTTGTGTTGAAGAAGTATGTGAGGCTTATGGCATGCCTATGAGGGTGGTTTTGATGAAAGATGGAGGGGTGGGTCTTAGGGGTACTGCCCCTGGGCTGTACAATATTCATTGAGCACATAACCCTAAATCTTATCTTGCCAAAAGGATAATGAAAATATGTACCTTTTCTGAGAGAATGGTCTTAATCGAGTTCTCAAGGAGAGATTGCACCTCATATTGAGGAACAAGCATTTCCACTTCCTTATAGCAGTACTTGTAGCTACATAATCCTTGAATACACTATCAAATATACGAAACGCGCGGAACGACAAAATTATGAACCATCAAAATTGATACCAACAATGGTAGTACTGCTTTTAGTAGTAGGAGTAGCGGTAGTAAATTGTAGTTAGCGGTAGTTAGTGGCAGTCGTAGTGGGTAAATGCGTGTGATTAAGAGGCCTCTGGAGGTGTCATTCTTGAAAAGCCTCTGGCACGAGATTATGATGATGATGATGATGATGATAATTGTTGTTTTAAGGGGACTAACATCTAGGTTATCGGCCCCTAGGCACGAGATTACATTATTTGTAAGCTGCATAAATGAAAAGCCTCTGGCACCAGATTATTTTCTTTGTAAGATACATAAATGAAAAGCCTCTGGCACGAGATTAATTTCTTTGTAAGCTGCATAAATGAAAAGCCTCCGGCACGGCATTAATTTCTCTGTAAGTTACATGAATGTGAGGCTTCTGGCAGGCCTTTCAAAACACACGCATTAGCCCACTACGAATACTGCATACTACCGCTAAATACTACTTCTTTGTAGTTGTAGTCATAGTGGTAGTGATAGAGGTAGTACAAGTTATTATTGTTTATGGGGCCGAACAGTGAGGTCATCTAGAGGGAGTTACTTAATGCTTGCAGTAGGAATATTTTTATTCTTGTTTTGGTATTAGTACTGCTTGTTGTAGTGCTTGTAGTAGTAATAGTGCTTGTAGGGTAGTTGGGGATGCAAGGAGTCAAATGTCAACCTCTCCTGCACGCAAAGAACCCTGCTTTAGACTAACGAGGCTTGAGGAATATGGACATCTCTTTCTTTGTTTCTTTCATCTTGCCGGTTTTCAATTTAGAATATGCCCGTTAACAAGGAATTACGTTAAATTACACTCAACTCTCCTTGGCATCTTTAAAGTAGCAGGCCACTACCAGTATTTTAATAAGCAATTACTTAAATACGCTTTACGGCTCTCGCGCATGCGTAGATTCAGTTTCAGCCTGGACAAGCATGGCGGACAGAATTATCTGGCAGCGTATCTGATGCCTGCCTGTAGTGTTGGCTTCTTCGAGGATACTAATGTTCCGTCGACGATCTTGCCATTTAACTTTCAGTATTCTCCGTAAGCATCGTTGATGGTATTTTTCCAGGAATTTTAGGTTTCTCCTGTAAGTTGTCCAGGTCTCGCAACCATAGGATTACAACAGCGTTGTAAACGTAGGGTTTGGTTCTCACACTGATATCATGATAGTCATACACTCTTTTTAGGAGACGACCGAAAGCCACACTATCACATCTTAAACGATATTGGATTTCTGTATGCAGATGTGGAGAGGCTGCTTCCAAGGTAAGGAAAATGATTTACGTTTTGCAGAGATTAACCATTGATCTTGTTGGGATTTGGTGCCGGCTTATCAATGTTAATTTCCAGTTCAATACTTTCATATGCCACTAACTACCGCTAACTACCGCTAAATACTACTTCCACTAACAACCACTAACTACCGCTAACTACCACTACTTCCACTAACTACCGCTAACTACCACTACTTCCACTAACTACCGCTAACTACAGATAACTACCGCTAACTACAGATAACTACCACTAACTACCGCTAATTACCGCTAACTACAGCTAACTACCACTAACTACAGCTAACTACCACTAAATGCCACTAACTACCGCTAAATTCCGCTAACTACCACTAACTACCGCTAACTACCACTACTTCCACTAACTACCGCTAACTACCACTACTTCCACTAAATACCGCTAACTACAGATAACTACCGCTAAATACAGATAACTACCACTATCTACAGCTAATTACCGCTAACTACCGCTAACTACAGCTAACTACCACTAACTACTGCTAACTACCGCTAAATGCAACTAGCTACCGCTAAATTCCGCTAACTACCGCTAAATACAACTACTGGAGTCAAACATTGACTTTCGTCTACTGTCTTCATCGAAGTTACTTGAACACTTTCTATAGCAATTCGAGCAGTCTTTATGTTGTAAGAATTTACCCGGTTTCAGAATGTTACTGTCACCTTTATAGGGCTGTCCGCGTTGCCTGTTCATTTTATGTTTCTTCTCATCCTTCTTTTAGTAGTATTGTTGTCATTGTCTTCTGGGGAGTCAGTCTGTTCTTTAATCCGAAATAAATTTCCGTGAGTGCTAATGACATCGCAACTTCTACCGGCCAGGACGGTGGTACTGATTTTTGCATATTTTGTGCTCTAATAAATTTATTTGATTTTTCTTTTTCTCCTAACAGTGTGGGCCTGCATGTCATGCATTTCATCGTCTATTGTAATCCCGTTCGAGGATGAGTCTTCTGAAATTTCTGATTTTTCATCATCACTTTTGTCATCTACATCGATGCGACTACCTCCTTCAGCGGTGATTTCCCTCCCATTAGAGCAGCCTTGAAATTTATCTGGTTCCGTACTCTATTTTATAGCACTGTCCACTGTAATCAGTTTGGCAACACTGCTTCAGGTGTCCGTGTAGGTAAAAGACGAAGGAACGGAAGTGTGGATGGACTAGGTCCATTCCCCTCCACGAGATTGACCTTCTCATAGATTGTCTGCGTCATGCCCCTAAGATTCAATGTTTACTCACCGTTGTTCTCTTGCAAGCGGTGTTGCCGAATGTGATGTGGCTTTCCTCCATACACTCGCGCCTTCTAATATAAGTTTTTCTTTTATCTGTCTTCCTTTCCTGACCTGAGCTATAATATTGTTACGTGCCACCCCCTAGTGGCACTTCCGTTAACTGGATTACTTTGGGTAGAAGCACAATTCAAATTGTTCCTTTAAACAAACGTATTAGCTTTATTGCGGACCAGAAAGATACACAACAAAATAGCAAATACAAGCAATTAGTATCTCACTCTAGTTTCCTCTTGTAAGGGAACACTTGCCTTTCACTTGCCAATAAGCCACAGAAACTAATCCCTCCTAATGGGACCGGTGGCCTCGGTAGAACTACCTGCAACACTTCCTTGAATACACAAGGATTTACGATAGCCAGTCACTCACCACTACACTCTGCTTCGCTGTCCGCTGGCTAGGGAAAGAGCCCCCGGTGTTTCCGCAATTCACCACAATATCTCTGTCGCACTAGGTAAACATACACTCTTCAAATACAGTCCCTCCGTAGGCTTCACACTCCTTCGCGGTCAAGAGAATCAGCTTCACTAGGGTTTCGCAAGTCACGTCACCAACAACTGTCAGTAGTGGTTTTTGAGGGGTTCTGGCCCCACCTACGGCTTTCCACCTACAAGATGGCGGCGATATCACTCGAACGCATGGTCGTATTTTAACGAATGAGGTGTCATTGAACACGGGCTGACACCCCCTTTCCAATGGACAACTTATGTCTACCACAAATATAAAACCACCCCTACTAGGGGGGTGAAATTGTAATTTTTTAAGAAAATCTCGCTTTTCAAGTGCAACATGTGAGAGTTTGTATGCCAATATGGAATTAAACGTTGTTCCACACAAGAGACATGTGTATGGTGGAAAGTCACTATGAATTAATATGCTTGCTTTTCGTTTTTTACGCATGTCCACTCATGGCTTTTGTAAGAGGGCGGGCTTTTAAAAGATGGTGGCTGTAGTGTAACCTAACCTAACCCAACCCCCGAGGGGTGATCAAAAAGTTTTCCAAGCGGTGCTTGTCGATAAGTAAACCAATAATCAAAGAGGGGTATGTCAGACCTTGAGGCCATAACCCCTTTTGATTGATCCATGTTGATTTGTTTCTTTGGACTGATCCCTGTTGTCTAGCCCCTTTGGACGGGTCCTTTTTGAAGGGAGTCATTTTTGACAGGTCCCTATTGACAAGTCCTTTTTGACGGGTCCCTGTTGATAGCTCATTTTTGACAGTTCATTGCTGACGGGTCATTGTTGACGGGTCCTTGTTGACGGGTCTTTGTTGACAAGTCCCTCTTGATGGGTCCCTGTTGACAGGTTACTTTTGACTAATCTTTTAGACCGGTCCCTTAGGACTGGTCCCTATGGACTGGCCCATGAAATGTATCCAAATTATGTCAAAGGGCCTAACTACATTTGTGTGTAAACCAGTGTGTTGAACTGACGTTGATCGCCAGCCCTCACTACTACAATGTGATAACGATAAGAAAGGAAAGTGACGAAATACATGTGAACACGTGCGAGATGACATTATTACCGTCCTCCTTGTGAAACAAGTCACATCCTGTTTTGGTTCATACGTGAGAAAATGCAAGTTCATGTGTAATATGACCTACCACAGGTGTTCACCTTGAACGTTAGCTGTGCACGTGCACGATAAGAGCTAACAAGACACATCCTGTATTAACAGTGCTGGGAGGTGAAGGGAAGGAGAGGGGGAGAGTCGGTGTAAGAGACAACATAGGTGAAGAGAGAGAGAGAAGTATGTATTGCTCATAATACATGAAGAGCTGAGGACTGTACACACACACACCCACACACACACACACACACACACACACACAGGGCTATAGGTTAAGTACAACATGATTGATTAAATAAATACAAGGCACACAGGTTCACACAACATGTAATTTATTAATCCAAGAATTAAAGGCTGAGCTAAATTCCAACCATTTTACATATAGTTAATTTCCTTTTTGTTTCAACACTTTTCCCACAAGCCAATATTTTGGAAACGCTGTCTTTTGGAGTTCTCGGAGATAAAACCTGCCTTTTGTGGGTTGATGGTTGAGGTCCTCAAGTAAATAGGTGACTGGGCTGTTTAGGTTGACATCTACGAATTCGAAATAGTTCTGTCCCCCAAATTGGTGTGTAACCCTTGTCGAAGACGGACTTAAATTTGCCCACACGAACATGGTCCCCAATGTTAAGGCGATGTCGTTTAGGGTCCGCTGTTTTTATGGGGTTTAACAGTTTATCCATTCGAGGAATATTTTTGTCACAAGTCGTGGTTTGATCCCAATGGTTCTGTGTTTGGTGTCATTGTAATGTGACACTAGCGCGGGTAAAAACTTCAGTCAGCGATATGAGCCTTGAGTGGTAGACGCTTTCCACATATGGGTTTTCAATGTTTGGTTTAACCGCTCGACCACGCTGGCTTTAAGATTGCTGTACGGGGTGTAATGGTGAATATCCTTAGATTTGAGAAAACTGGAGAAATCCTTGTTGAAAAATTCTTTCCCATGGTCGGTTTTTAGTTACTGAGGTTGACGTTTGGATTGTTGAATAATATGTTGAAAGGCCTTGGTGACTAGTGGACCAAACTTGCAACGCACAGGTTCAACAAACGCCATTTTGGAATACACATCAATGACGGTTAACATATAGCCTACACCGTGGTTAACGCTAGCATAGGGGATCGTTTCAACCAAGTCCGCTTGCCAAAGTTCATCCACACCTCGTTAAATCACCTTAAGTCGTGGATAGTGACGACTAGCTGGGCGTTGCAACTCGTGAGCAATACCCATTTTAATGGGTGAGGGCTTAAACAATAATTTTGGCATATCGAAGTTCTTCTTCAATTTCTTGAATTTCCCAATCGTGACCGATATGGCCGGCTTGACGTGAAGCATGCAACAGCTGTAGTCGCTGGACGAGTTTATTGGGATTGTGCCAGTAGGTAACATCCACAAGGGGTTTTAATGGTTTAAATGTCACCCCCGAAGCGGACACTTTACGACGACCACTTTGACTAGTGGGGAACATTTTTGCATTGATGGTTTTATATTTTTGAGATATATTGGCATTCACTTATTGAGTGGGATCATACTGTATTTTGTGGGCATGGGTGTCCATTAAAATGGATTTATATTTACCAAGGTCCTCTGGCGTATAATCTTGGGAAGAGGGAGTCCGAGAGAATAGCAGCTTTAACAGTCCTGGTGTTAATTTATAGTTGATCTTTTTAATGACAGCTTTAGTACGACCAAATTTAATCGATGAATCCTCAATTTTAAAACTATCATCCTCATAGGGAACACCATACGTAGTATCTGTGTTTCCAATAAATAGATTGGTGAAATAGGGTTCCAGTGTTGATCCATAATATTTTATTAAAATGTTTTTCAGTTGAGCTTAATGTTGAGGGGTGGCCAAAAGTTGTGAAAACGGAGACGATCTGGAAGGGCAAGGTGTTTCGACCATGACCAAGGTTTTTTTTTCTTCAAAACTCTGCGAGGGGTGAGGTCTTTTTTTGAGGTGTAAACACTTGTTCCTCTTCATCCTCAACCTCGCTATCACTAGTCAAATCTTCCTGTTCCTCTTCCTCTTTCTCTTCCTCAGGGTCCATGTGTAGTGTCTGCGTAGCTTGTGAAAAGGTAGGTAGCGTTTCAGATGGCATGAAAGAGGGTTTCAACATGGCTTTTAGTGGAGGTGCTAAATGTTGTTGAATAAACAAAGCATGATCCGCACGTGATCGTTTCAATTGACGGAACTTTTGACGAATAGTATTTTTTGCTCTAATAATATGCTTTTTCAATTGACTCTCTGCTAACGCCATGGTGTCTTGACAAATCACTTGAGAGGGAATGACACAGTGCCTTAAATAGCAATAAAAAGATCAAACCCTAAGCGATACCGCCCTTGGTTGAGTTCACTTTGTTTGTCAATCACTAAACAAGCATGACGTTGAGTGTTCCAGCACTTAGCACACAATTCTGTAAACATTTGGAAGGTCATATCTGGATTCACATGTTCATTATAAATGTGACGACTGTTCCTCTCGTCCTGGCGAAATAAAACAATGACATTGGCATTGCCACGAGTCAATTGTTTGGACATTTTAGAATAGGTTTGTCCAAGAAAGAAGCAATCGATATGTCTGTGTCGACCCATGCTGAAATAGCTTTGAATGATGCCTTGTCGTTCAGTGGATACATCATCGAAACTCATGAGTGAATCAGGCTTTACCTCATCCGGTGAAATAACACTTTTTTGCATGAAAAATGTGAAATAACCCATATTCTCATTTTGTAATCCAGACATGACTTGATCCAGAAACAGGTAGAGGGGTTGGTAGAGAGATTTTGCAAAAATATAAATATTTTGAAAACGCAGACCATTGGGCGCTGTAAGCGTCAGTAAATGATTAGACTTTCCACATCCCGAAGGCCCCACAATGATGCAGCGACTAGAAGATGGAGACAGTGAACCATGGCGTTGTTCACGTGATGTGGGACAGAGATGGGAAACCATGTCCCCCACGGGGAATGACTCTTGCTGCTTAATAATCTTCATTTCAACTAAGGCTTAGAGAGGCTAGCAAGCTGTCTATATACATGGAACCGAACCTTGTCATAGAAACAGTAGACTCGCACTACAGGTTGACGATGAATGTCTTTGGACGTGCATTGATGGCCAAAGCTAGGTCTGTTCCCATACATGATTCTAAACAAGACACAGATCCAGCTAATATACACTATGTGGATAGGTCTGTAGTACCATGCACAAAACAGGGAGATTATTACTTTAAGGGAAAGCGGTTAACCCATGTAAAACATCCTCAAGTGTCTACAGATATTACTACAAAAAAGTATGTGGATAACAAGGTGCATGAGTTATATAACAAAGTGCCTCAGCTTAGTGTGGATGGCTATACAGCTAATCATTACCGCATTATTCACGTGAAAGATCCTCAAGAAGATGATGATGTCTGCACCAAACGCTACCTCACCTACCAAATGAAAAGCCTTTATAAATTTATTCCATCTATATTTTTAGTGTATCTGACAAACGAAAAACCTGTGAATGACAGGGACCATCTACCGCTATTCCATGACCAGCACCTATGGGCTTGCTTCGGGTTTAAACCACTATCGATTACACTATGATGGAACCATTCACATGAAATACGCGATGCCTGATGAAAACCATTTACATGTAGAGATAAACGGTGATAGCAGGTTGGTCCATAACCATGAAATGGTCAATGCAGGTGACGAATTATCCTTTCACCTCATGTTGACATGGGATGAAAAGCAAGCTGGAAAAACCATAAACGAATTACCGCTTTTTGTGGAATTGGAATATAAAGCCATGAAATAACAAGCTGACGCTAGTTGTGACTTAAACTATCTTGTGAAAGGTTGTTGGTCATCATCATGGTGAAACAAAGATATACGGTAAGAAAGAATAAAAAGACTAAGAATAAGACCCTCTCATTGGCAAAGCATGGGCTTAAGGCATAGGTGGACAAGCCCTTGCGAAAGAAAAAAAGAAAAAATAATGTGTTGACCATAAGGAAAGCTCTTCGAGCGGCACAGAGACATGTTATTCCAAAACGTCAGCGACAAGGTTCAAAACAAGGGCGAGTGATTCCCGTCCCCAAACGAGCTGGATTTTTACCAGCATTATTCGCTGGTCTGGCTGCTCTGGGTTCACATTTGGGCGGTGCCAGTGCGGTGGAAAAAACTATTAAAGCCGCGCAGCAGGGCAAGCAACAACTAAAAGAAAGTCAGCGACATAATGAAACGACGGAAGCCATTGCTATGGCGGCTAGAAATGCTATTTAAAGCCAGCCGTTTATCAACATGGATTTGGAATTTCACCATTTCGAAATAAACAAAACCTCAGTCACAGCAAAACGACGCATCAACAATTGAAGCTTTCTCATTTCGAGGTGTGTTTATGCGGAACAAATTACCCACCGAGGACCGGGAACATATTATGTAGCTTATGTCAAACAAGGATCCAAAGTGTGGTACTTTGACAGTTTTGGGAATTTGCCCCCGCCCATGGAACAGGATCAAGATATATTATAATGTGAAACGTGAATAAACATTTAACAGCCAACAATGTGGACGTTTGTGTTTAATTTTTCTATATAAGACGCAGCATAAGCAAAAACGTCAACAGTATGTCGGCAGAAAGTAAGACGTTCACACTGCATGGGCCTGAAGTCAGCCTTTTAACCGCCTATCGAATTGAGTGAAAGGCCTTATGGTTTAAGATTTGTTTCACTTGAAACGTACAATCGAATATACAACATACGTCAAAATGTGAACAACAAGTTTTACTATCATGATTCTGTGTTCACTCTGGTGGATACACGATAGATGACATTTATGAACACATTTATGTGGTGTTGATCAATGAATATGGTTTAAAGTCATTTCTCGATGGAACACACAAGTTTGAACTTGTAGGAAATACCAACACTCATCGCTGTAGTATTTTCTCTACATTCAAAATTGACTTTAAAACACACCCCGATTCCATTGGTCCATTATTAGGATTTAATCCACGCGTGTTGGGGCCCAACAAAAAACATGAATCAGACCATGAAGTGAAATTCATTGAGGAACATCATGTTTCGGTGACGTGTAATATTATTAGCCAAGTGTACACCAATCAAGAACCATCGCATTCACTTTATGACTTTATTGTAACATCGCCTAATGGCTATATTATTCGTGAAAACCCTCCAGTGGTGCTTTTTCATTCTGTAGCTGTCGATGGTATTAGTAATATAACATTAAGACAGATCAATAGAGAGCAACAACTCATTCAACTAGATTCTACCACACCAGTGACTTACAAGTTGGTGCTAAAGCCACTATGAAGTTTGTGTATAAAGCAACAACACCGTCTAGGAATGGTGTTAGTTGTTTGCCACGTGAATACACGTTAACATCTAAGGACAAGCAGATTTTACAGCATTTGGATTACCACGTCAACCCCCTTGATTAATTCTATCCTAGAGGTAGCGAACCACATCGAGGAGCAACCAGGGGTTGTAAGAATTGATCTCCATTCCTATCAAGCTCAAACACCTGGACTCATTAACAATGATGAAATTCAATTTGTTATCAACAACCAAGATATTTACACACTACCGCATGCAAGAGTCATTCAGATTGAAGGTCGGGTCACCAAAGCCGATGGCTCTACACCTACCACATCCAAGTTGGCCAACCATGCTTTTGCCTTTCTGTTTTCTGAGGTGCGGTAAGTCTTTAACGATATCGTGGTGGATAGCTCCCGAAATGTGGGTATTTCCAGTGTCATGAAACTATACCCCTCTTATAGTGAGGAAGAAGATAAAACACTTAGCATGGCGGGTTGGTGTTCTGACTCGACCAATGACTGGATGGTACACACTGATGGCTCCTCTACTGGATATTTACCTCTTAAACTGATTTTAGGCTTTGCTGAAGATCACCAGCGCATTGTGGTGAATGCAAGGCAAGTGCTTTATTTGGTGAGGGACAGGAGTGATAATATTGCACTCAAGGGAGCCGACAATGCCCCCACAGATTCAAAAATTCAACTACAACGCATGCTATGGAAAGTGCCCCATGTGACCCTTGACGATAGCAAAAAACTGGACATACTGAAGATGGTAAAGAGTGATATGCCTCTACCCATAGAATTTAGAAGCTGGGCACTCAATGAGTACCCGCTATTGCCCACATCCAACGAACACAGTTGGTCTATAAAAACAGCCCGCTATACAGAGAGACTTCTCTTCATGATCGTTGGTTTTCAAACAAATCGCAAGTATCAACAAACCAAAAATGCCACACAATTTGATCATCTGCAATTAAGAAATGCACGTCTTTTCCTCAACGGTGCTGTGTTTCCTATGAAGGATTGGATTTGGATTTTTTTTAAATAAGTTTGGCCCCCTGTACGACTTGTTTTTATATTTAGACTAGCAGAAGTACCCATTCTTCGAACGGTCGTCGGTATTAATAACCAGACGTAATCAATTGAGCTACTGTTGCAAAGGTTAGGAGCTGGGAACCTGTTTGTCGACAAAGATAAATGATTAGTTGAAATATGCTCTGAAACTAATTTACCTAACGTGTACTTCCTGACGTGAAAATAAAATTGAAAACCTCGTAGACGAAATGCAATTCACGTCACATAAAAACTGACCCACACTGTTGTGTCAAGTGCGCATCCAGAGGAAGACCCCTTTAATAAATTATAAAGGCTTTTGGTGCATGAAAATTCAGGTTTTTTAGCCTCCAATGGCCCAAATTCCTAAAAGCAAAAAAATAAAATAAAAAATAAACTATTTCAATTCAGGAATTTTTGAAAATAATGTTGCTGTTTGAAGATATAATAGACCTTCTGTACGACACATCGCACGTTTAAGTCTTGTGAAAAAATCCAGGGTACCTCTTGACCCCCTTAAGCGCATTGATGAATTTTACAGTTTTTGTTGGTTCCGTGATAACCTTATAGCCATTTGCAAACTTTCACAGAAATTTAATAAATGGAGTGGCATTACTTCTTGCAGAAATAGATGAAAAGTTGGATGTACCTTTTTGAGACACTGTTGTCATGGTTACTGGCTTGCATTCCTACATTAGTTTATTAAATGAAATTAGTTTTCTGGGAATATCTCAGAAACTCTTGGTGTTAGAGCATTAAAATGTAGTTTCCGGGGACCCTTTACGACTGTTTAGGGGCCCCGAGGTATTTTTTCTGACACCAAGGGGCTGAAAATGAGCTTTGTCTCGTCGTTGTAGGCCGTAGTATCATTATCATCATCCTCTTGCACAGTTTCCAGCCGTTGGCCGGGTCTGTTTGGAACACAGGCCACTCCAACGTCTTCTGTCTTCCCACCATCTCTCAGTTTCCACTCCTGTCTAGTCTTCTCCTCTCTTCTTCACGCTTTCTTCCATCCCTTTCAGCCACCTGTCTCTCGGTCTTCCTCTCGGTCTTCCTCTCGGTCTCATTCCTTCCCACTTCGTCTCGTGTATCCTCCTGGGTATCCTCTTATCCTCCATTCGTTTTACATGCCCATGCCAACTAAGTCTAGATTTCTCTATACAATCCCGTAATGGTTCCTCCTTTATTAATTCTCTGGTCCTCTCATTTCTTATTCTGTCCATCTTTGTAGCTCCAATACTGCTTCTCAAGAACCTCATCTCACTGGCCTGTATTTTGCTCTTCTCCCTTCCTTTCATAGCCCAGGTCTCCGAGGCATACGTCAGGATAGGGGCATAGTACGTCCGATATATGATCTTTTTCTGTTCTGAGGGACATCCTTGCTCCATAACATGCTTCTCACACTCCTCCGGAATGCTTCTGCCTGTCTCCCCCGCTCATTTTTTCTCTATAGTTTCTTCCATTATCTTGTATCAGGCTTCCCAGATACTTGAAACTCTCCACTTTCTTCAGCTGCTCCCCACCAATTGTTATTCCCGTTGTGGTTCTTTCCTTCTTCCTTGTTGTGATCACAATCTCACTCTTATTTATACTAAATTTCATCCCATATCCTTGTATTATTCCTTTCCACACGTCTAACTGTTCCTGTACCTCCTCCTCCTTGTTTCCCCAAATCATCAAATCATCCGCTAACACCATTGCTTTCATCTTTCCTTCCCCAATTACTTGTGCCACTCGGGTCATTATGTCATCCATCACCACAATGAAAAGTAACGGTGCCAGTGCACTTCCTTGTTTCAGGCCGTTTCTCTGTTCCACCCAGTCCGATCTCTCTCCTCCCTCTTTCACACAGCTCACGCTTCCCTTGTACATCTCCTTTATCCTCCTTATAGTCCATTTTTCTACTCCTCTATCCTCCAGGGACTTCCATACTTTGTTTCTGCATACACTGTCATATGCTTTCTCAATGTCCAGGAAGGCCATCAGTAGATCTGTTCCATACTTAGAGTGCTGTTCTTGTAACTGCCTTACAGCAATAATCAAATCCACTGTGGACCTTCCTGCTCTGAAGCCATGTTGTTCTTCCCTCATCCCTCCTTCTATCCTTGTCCTAATTCTCCTTTCCAAAACTTTCTCAAACATCATTGCACAATGACTCATCAGTTTTATTCCCCGATAGTTTCTGCATTCTGTTCTACTACCTTTCTTGATGATCGGGACAATTATTCCCTTTTTCCAGTCCTCTGGGGTCTTCCTTTCCGTAGTGTAATAATAATATTAATTATAATAATAATATAACAATATAGGGATAGGGATATAATAGACCTTCCGTAGCACACCAGCACGTGTAAATCGCGTGAAAAAATTCTAGAGTACCCCTTGACCCCCTTAAGCACATTATATGTATTGATGAATTTTACAGCTTAGTTTGGTTCCGTTATAACCTTCTAGCCGTTTGCAAACTATCTCAGTAAAGTAATAAATGGAATTGTATTGCGTCTTATATTACAGCAATAGATAGACCTGTGAATTTCTGCTGCCATGGTTACCGGCTAGCTTCCTTTCATTATTGTATTAAATGAAATTAATTTTCTGGGTATATCTCAAAAACTATTGGTTTTAGGGCCTTAAAATGTGGTCCCCGAGTTTCGTTTCTCACATTGAGGGGCTGAAAATGAGCTTTGTCTCGCCCTTCTACGCCTATTTCAGCATGTATTTTAAGGGGGTAGGCCCCCTTTTATGAGAGGTACAGAGAAGGGTTACATCAATGATAAGTGTCTTGCCTCTGAAGGATGTCTGTACCAAATTTTACGTTGATCCACTCAGCCGTTCTCGAGTTATAAGGACACAAAAAATTGTCCACAGACAAACAAACAGACAGACAGACAGACAGACAGACAAAAATTTCATTTTCGAGCGCATCCGTCATAAAACAGTCTAAAATGCGTAAATAACGCAAATTTCCGTAGAAATTCAGAAAAAACAGACAAACTTCATTCTTATATATATATAGAGATGGTCGTATTATCAAAAAGAGAATTGCCCCATGTTATCACCCCAAGCTTTTAAGACAAGGGCGCCACTGATTGTCTTTGACTCTTCCTACTTGGAAGAGTCTGTCAAGCCATTCAATATTGACATTCGACTAGAGTTCGAAACGCATGATAATGTTCCAGCCAATACAACGGCCTACTGTTTGATCATTCATCACAAACAAGTCAACTATTATCCACTGTCCAACCAAGTGACAAGTGTATAAATAACAGGTCAACCTACATCATGCTGCTCATTCATGTCTTGCTTTAAAACATCAAGAGACGTCACATCCATGAATTTAAAATCTGAGGAACAACGTTTCAAGACCTTTGCAACGTGGCCTGTGTCCTTTATAAACCCTCAAGCCTTGGCGGCAGATGGATTCTATTATTTAAAAACATGAGATGAAGTGAAAAGTGTGTTTTTTCCCATCATTTTAGACCAATGGGAAGAAAGTGATGAACCCATGAAAGAACATCAGCACTGGTCTCCCGCCTGCCCCTACTTGTGTAGAATGGATGTGGGTAATATACCATGCCATTCACGTTACCCCTAACTGGTGCCTCTGAGTGAAGAAAAACGTTATGATACGTGTGGACTTTATGGTGCCAACGATGCTTCGGTGCCCAGCTCACAGTCACAAACACCCAGTTTAGAGACATTAGAATATCATCGGTGTTATGGACACTATAAACACAAAAGACTTTTTTGTTGTATGACTTGGTACTGTACCCGTTCGTCCTGGGGATGCGATGACCCATCTGCTATTTCATCGCATTCCTGGAGTTCCAGGACAGAGCGGAGTTAAATGAACCTCTAGTCAAATAAGGAATGTGTCGGAAATTCAGCTGAGATATCGAAAAATCAGTGGGTAACACGAGACAAAGTATCTCTAGGGTCGTTACGGGCTTAAGTTTAATAAAAAAAAAATGCAAATACACATGGGTGCCATCAACTGAATTACTAGCAAACCACATCCTTTCCGGTTAAGCCTTAATCAAGACAAGGAAAGAAAAAGGAAAATCACACCATCATCAGATCACAACTAAGATAAAAACAAATTTATTTCACTTTGATAGTCAGACAGACATTTTAAATATACCTCCTACCTGAGAGCATGGTCGAATGCCAACGTTAAATTGTCATTGTCCAAAAATCGAACCATCTCTTTTCTAATCAAAAATATTTCATCCACATAGAACAAGAAAAATCTCTAATGTTCTCTTGGGTTCTCAGGATCACTGTAGCACTATGTCTTTCGTCACTGACATTCGTGATACCTGAGACCTAATTTCTCTTTAATTTAACATCATAAATGTGGATTTGAAAAAATTATTAATCTGTCTAAACATACACATTATAATCACATATTTTGAATATCACGTAATTTATGGCTTGCATGGCATAATTTAAATGTTGAACATGTTAGTAAAATGCTCCTAAACATCGAATAATTAATTTACACTATTTACATTGCCATTACAAATTGCTTGTTTGTGAATTACAGAAAATCCATTGCTCATTGGTCATCATCATCCTCATCATCATCAAAGTTAAATATTTCTCACATTAATTCTCATTTCAAAATTCAACATATTCTTGTCAGAATCATTAACTCATCACCATTAAATCATCTAAATGAAAATTATTATCATCACTTCATTATACTTTCTAATTATTCACACAATCTTATTTTATCATCTCCTTCAGATTAAATCATCTTAAATCATCAACATAAATTGTTTAATTCCTCAACTCAAGTTGCAATTCCTCAACTCATATCTCAATTAAATTTATTTTAATCCATATAAATTCATTAATCATCAGGTTCTTTAATTAATTATCACCTTCTAATTCAGTTATTCATCATCTATCCAATCATCTATTAATTTATTTAAATCAGTTTATTTATCCAATCTTTAATTCATCCATTTATTTAATTCATTGATCTATTCCAAAATTTAATTTATCAATTTATTTAAATTTTATTCTTCTGGTTATTTAGATTTTTATTATTTCATCTAGTCATTCTGATTTTTATTTCATTAGGTCAGATCATTAATATGCTTAAATTTCAGATTATTATTTCATTAATTATTATTACCAGAAAATCTTGTATTATCAACTTTATTTATTTGTTTAATTTACTAAACAAATTGTTTAATATGGGTTATAGAACGTTGGCTTACAGTTTTATCACTTCCAAGTTATATCTCGTATTTAATTTTCATGCCAAAAAATATTACTGCCTTCACGACATCACGCTGGATCTGACTATCCGCAACTACATTATATATCCTCACTTCTTCAAATATCACATTTGAATACCACAATTATTCCACAAAACTCCATAAATATTCAGCACATACAGCATGAATCTCAACAATTACGCTAGACTGGGTTCGACAACCTCATGTCTGCCTCAAAATACATTAGCAACATTGCAACTATCACTTGGCAACTTCCACAAAATGCCTATCACAAACTTCACTTAACCATGTTGCATGATCTACAAAAAATATATAACTGGCTTCAAATTACTAACGCACACAATCTCCAATAACTGTAATTAATCTGATCACATCTAGACAACTTCTTAAACAATTGAAAAAAATATTACCTTAGTAATTCAAGATCTGCTTTCAAATAGCATAAATTCTCTTACAATTCTCATAATTCACATCACAGAAAAACACCAATGTGCTATAATCTCTCATATCAAAATCTGCAATACTGATCTGCCTTAAAATAAATCTGACCATTAATGATTCATCTTACAAGATTCAATTACTTTAAATCCTTCTCAAAGGTATCAAACACAATTATAAAAATCATCAAAAGCATCAGCTGTACCAGCTGTTAAACTGAAAGTACTCTTAAAAGAGTATAGCAACAAAATATTGGATTGGCAAACAAGAATTACAAATGTAACCCTGCTAACATTTATCTTTACTTTATTTAACAAAATCTCGACTGATATGTGACTAGCAGTTCCTTGTTTGATTCTCTTACAATCTCATGTACACTCGGATGATAAAAATGAGTCCCTCAATGGCAAGTAAGATGAGTAACCACCGTACAATCGTATAAATACGAAAGACCTCGCCCCGTCGACTAACATGATAGTGCCATAAACGATGGGTAAGATGAGTAACCACCATACAATCGTATAAATACGAAAGACCCCATCTCGAAGACTGAATGAGTGAATGTACCAGATAGGAATCAACAAGTCTCTAGTTGTCATATAAAAGCGATATTCATTCACTAAAGTGAATAACATCTTAATATCTCCAAACAATCCAATGAAAAAAATCCCTACTGATGAATAATACACACTCGCTAGTATGCAATGAACTGACGAAGTAATTTAGATAATCAATTGCAGATCACGAGTTCGAAATACTCGTCACACAAAAAAAAACTCTTCATGAAAACTATCCTTGCTGGAAAAAATGTCTAAAAGACCAAACATCTGCTTAATAAAGCCAACCAATGATGAGAATTTCGTATAATGATGCCTGCCATATCATATGGTCACGCCATATTCTAGCAAAATTTCGAAGCATGTAAAGTCAAAGCCATGTCTAAACAATCGTATCACTCCTATTATAAAAATATACATGTGTGCCCAGTATTCATGAAAATAATCTTATCAGAAAGTTATAACTCTTACAGTACCTTCTCATAATCAGCTGTTATTAAATTTCAAAGATCGTCGATTTTCCTTATGTAATGAATTTCTCGAAAGATCGGCGTGAATATCATTCCATCCATGCAATGACGATTGCCTTCAAAATCCCAAGTGAATCAGCTGGTGGATCTCCTTCTCGTCAGGAATCGAATCCATCGCTCTGTGGTGCCATCGCGTCTCTGTCTGCGTTTACTCCGACATGATGAACTTCTGGTTATCCATAGCGGATATTGTCCAAATCTTCACGAACAAGTTCATAGAAACAGCGGACCCCCTATTCCTCTTCTACGTTACGCCACTGTTGCATACAATGTTCGGTTTGAGTGTTGAAAGTTCAATTTCCACAGCGGTTTAGTCTCACTTGTAGAAAATAAAATTGTTTTATCAGAGTGTCTAAGTTTATGAAACATCCTGTAGCTGTGTTCGTACTCGGTAATTTATAACACTGCATAAGAAAGAATTGCATTAATGCACGAGCTAATGTTCTTAGGTGCATATGCTTATAACATTTCATTTGCCTATAATCGTTAATGTTACTTGGAATGCGTTATGAAATGCATAGTCGTAATGTCATTAAGAAAAACTATGTTCAGTTGAAGTTCACAGTTGCAGTATCTCGTAACCATCTGCCTGTACATTTCAAATGCTGAATAAACGTTCCAACTTAATGTTGTAATGAAGTTCAGCTTCTGTCATAATGCTATAATAATCTCCGCCTAAAGCTGGCCTCGCCATGTCGCTCTACTATGCTGTTCTGCGTTGAAATGCAGCTTGGAATAAAGTTCTACAACTACTCGCAATGCTGTTCTAAAACCCCGGCCTTCTCATGCTTGCTTGGCTCGTACAGCTGGTTCTATAACCGGTCTTCATGCTGCCTACTGCGGATGTCCGCCCGGCTCACTGACCTACTTTTCGTTCGCTGCTCGGTGAAGATAAAAATGTCGCTTTCACTTTCCGTGACAAAACTTGTTCGCTGCGCGACCTTTACCATACGCTTGGCATGTCCTACTCAGCTCGCTGTCTGACCTCGACTGCGTTGCTTGCTGTACTGGACTCTCTTGCTAACAGATCTCGACTGCTTGGCTCACTGAGCTCGACTGACTGTCTCTGGACTGCCTTGACCCTTACCTGCCTGGCGCAGTCACGTGACGTCCTCCCCACCTCCGTGGTCTTGCGTCACAAATATAATCTCGAACCCCGATCATCTCAGCTATTAAGTTATAAAATAACTTAAGGGTTATCTGACTTCCTTTAAATTATTACCATATATAATGCATGTTATATCTCCTCTTCTGAGATGTTTAAATACCATGTTCCATATAGATCTTAATAAAGCTTCATATTTCTATCCATAATTCCATCTGCTTGGCTGCGGTCAGCGCCTTCTTAATCCTAGACCTACTAGGTCATCTTGACATTCCTCTTGACTCGATCTGAGCGCTATCTTTTCTTAACTCTTCCTATAATCTCAACTACGGCTTAATGTCTGCTGGCGTAGCCGATAGCCTCAACTAGGTATCGGGTACATCTCTCCCGTACATCTCCTTTTTTATCAGGATTGAGAAAAAAATACACTCTCAGGCATTCTATATATAACACATGTACACGATAGCTCTACAATCCTCTTATTCAGCATGATGGTACTTTCTAACTCTCAACAATGATGATTGATTTCCAATGATTAGCATCTTGATTCTGTATTGCTTTGACGTCTATTTCTTCCTTCGCCACTCGTGCTTGCTCGATTGACATCTCTGACTGTCTCCTCGGGTTGTGTACTAGGCTGTCTACATTCTTGCCTCGACCTCTCGTCTTCACGATTATCTCGTCGTTCATTTGGCTCATTTCTTCGGCCATCCTGCCTGTCGTTTCGATTATACTGTTGACCTTGGCTCCAGTTGTTTCTACCACGATATCTATTGTTGTATCGATTCCTATCTTGATATCTGGAATTCTGGTTATAATTTCTGTATCGGCTGTCTCTTGCTTCCTGATCGTATGGCCTCTCATATGGTCCTCTATATCGATCATTTCCACGAACGTTACGGATGTTTCCTCGATTTCCTTCGTTCCTTCTGTTTTCCCAGGAATCTCTTCTGTCCGTTTGAGCTGCGTTATCAACGACTACCGCATTCACCTCTTGCGTGTTTCGATTGTCGTTTCTTGCATTTCTAGGCGTATCTTGAGCGCTTGTATAGTCTAATCGCCGTAAAATGTCGTCATAGTGCTCAAGTGTGTTTGCTCCCGACGCTATGAGTGATCGCTGTACCTCAATCGGTAACTGTCTCGCTATAGCTTGCAAAAGCTCTTCTTCTGGCAATGGAGGAATCAGAAACTGTAATTTAGCCAATTGTGAAGTAAAATAATTGGCATAATGCGTCGGATGTGACGTAGAATAACGCTTCGAATACATTTCTGCTCTTACGTTCAGTTGATCCTCTGCACTCCAAAATCTCCTTAAGAATGCTATTGCAAATTGCTCCATATTCGCAAAATTGCTTCTGAATGCACTAAACCAAGTTAACGCAGGACCGTCTAAGGCTCGTTCGACTATCCTTAGCTCTCTTTCCTTGGCTACTCTATGTTCCGCCATGTAGTCTCGAATATCTCGCAGAAATTCGACTGGTGTGACTCCTGTGTTTCCAGAAAACTTCCTCGGCTTGTCATCCAGATTTCTGATAATGGTAACTGGACCTGAGTATCGTTCACTTGTACCCAACGTACTCCTATTCGAACTCGGATTATCCTGAGGGGTTGAACTTGCCCTTTCGAATGTCACATTCGGTTGCGTTTGACGGTCTTCTCTCATGCTAACTTCTTGATTACCCACACTGCGGTCTATCGCTGTCTGATTTATCGATATTTCCCCTGATGTAATATTTTGACTTGAGAAACTATTAATCATAGATTCTAATTTAGTCATCCTATCTTCTGCCAGTTTCTCTGCGGTCTTGACCTGAGTCTTTAACTCATCTAACGACGTAACATTCTGCGTTTTATTACTCTCCTCTAAATCGTTTTTTAACTTGTCAATCTTGTCTTCGCATGTATTCTTTACTGACGCAACTTGTTCCTTTAACAGATCAACATCTGTCCTAAATAGAGTTGAATCTATCTTCATCGCTTCCTTGTTCTCCGTAAATCTCGCTTCTAAGTTCGCCATACCTGCGATTAATTTCTCATCTAATCCTGCACGTTTTTCTTTTGCTTCGGCATCGACCTCACTATACCGTTCTTCCACGATTGCACCGACTCTATTTTTGAATAAAGCTAAGTTTTCATTAACCTTTTGCTCTATATCATCATCCATTTTCCTAATATCTTTCTGCAATTGATTCTCTAATGATTTTAAATTAGAATTAACCTCTCCTAAGACTTCCTCTATCATGGTCCCAATTACTGACTTTAAATCTTTAAACTCATTACTCATTATCTCTAGACCTTTGATTTTAGTCTCGAAAGATACTTCGGTAGACCACTCTTGAATTTTGCCTACATCTGCCACTAAACCATCGATGTCGAATCTCAACTTCGATACATCCGATTTAATGTCTTTCTGTATAGACATAACGTCTGTTCTTAAAGTAAGAATGTTTTCTTCTCCTCTACTTTCTAATTCAATAATATTCTTATTATTTGAACATTTTCCTCTCCTTTCATATTTACTGCAATTATATCTAATTGTAAAGTCTTAAGCATTTCATTATTCTTTAAAGTTAATCTATTCTCTAACCTAGTTAACTTGTTTTCTAACTCTGTGTTAGTTTCTTCACTACGAGTTTGTAATTTCTCTTCCAATGATTTAAAATTATCCTTTATGTTAGCTTCGCTATTTGACTGTAATCTTTCTTCTAATGATTTAAAACTATCCTCTCTATTTGACTGTTATAATTTTATATTAGCTTCGTTACTAATCTGTAATGATATTAACTCATCCCTACTACTGGACTGTAATCTGGTCTCTAATGACTTTAAATTTTCTTCACTACTGGACTGTAATCTAGTCTCTAATGACTTTAAATTATCCTCATTACTAGTTTGTAATGCTTGCACATTTTCTTTACATCTAGCTTCTAACCTAGCTTCTGAACTATTTATCTGTTCTTTAACTTCCGTTTCCATTTTAGAAATAGTTTCTGCAATACCAGACATACCACTCTGTAACTCTCCTAACACCTTAGCTAAATCTTCCGGCAACATAATTATATTTTCAATAGACGTTTTATTCAGAGACGTTAGACAACAACACATCACAATGTCTCAATTCCTGCATTCACTTGGGTATAACAAAAATGACTTATAACTAACATGATATAATACTAATACGATTAACATGAACACTGGAATGGGCACACAAGTATATTGTCTGACTAAGTTTAATAAATTTTATAAAACACTTAAATGAAATTTGAGATCAATCTCTCCGTGATCTAAATCTGATATGATTCCATAGAATAAACAAAATCGAAGCCCCACAGGTGGGTAAAGCCAATTCTCCCTCTCTCTCTGTACCCGTTCGTCCTGGGGATGCGATGACCCATCTGCTATTATATCGCATTCCTGGAGTTCCAGGACAGAGCGGAGTTAAATGAACCTCTAGTCAAATAAGGAATGTGTCGGAAATTCAGCTGAGATATCGAAAAAGCAGTGGGTAACACGAGACAAAGTATCTCTAGGGTCGTTACGGGCTTAAGTTTAATAAAAAAAATGCAAATACAAATGGGCGCCATCAACTGAATTCCTAGCAAACCACATCCTTTCCGGTTAAGCCTTAATCAAGACAAGGAAAGAAAAAGGAAAATCACACCATCATCAGATCACAACTAAGATAAAAACAAATTTATTTCACTTTGATAGTCAGACAGACATTTTAAATATACCTCCTACCTGAGAGCATGGTCGAATGCCAACGTTAAATTGTCATTGTCCAAAAATCGAACCATCTCTTTTCTAATCAAAAATATTTCATCCACATAGAACAAGAAAAATCTCTAATGTTCTCTTGGGTTCTCAGGATCACTGTAGCACTATGTCTTTCGTCACTGACATTCGTGATACCTGAGACCTAATTTCTCTTTAATTTAACATCATAAATGTGGATTTGAAAAAATTATTAATCTGTCTAAACATACACATTTTAATCACATATTTTGAATATCACGTAATTTATGGCTTGCATGGCATAATTTAAATGTTGAACATGTTAGTAAAATGCTCCTAAACATCGAATAATTAATTTACACAATTTACATTGTCATTACAAATTGCTTGTTTGTGAATTACAGAAAATCCTTTGCTCATTGGTCATCATCATCATCAACAGAAATATACATTCAACCGGGCCAACCTGCTATATGCCGCCCTGACGAAGGGATGGGCATATGCCATACAATTGGACAGCGCTGGAGGGGACGAGGTACTCGAGTTGCCACCGAACTTCCAGTTCCAGTTACCATCTCGCCAGCCCGCGGTCTCCCGCGGAGGCCCCACTCGAGGGGCCGGCCGAGGACGCGGACCACGCGGGGGCGGGAGAGGGGCACCAGCAGCCAGATAGAACTGCGGAGATCACCCTCCCGGCGGATGATCCTTCGCAGAACCGGAGCTCCCTGCTCTTCGACTCTCCAACGGACGGCATCCTGGCGTTCTCTTCACGATTATGAACTTGCCCTGGCACGAATGGACTTCTCCCATCGGGAAGCTGAGCGTCTGGGTTGTCGACCATGGAATGTGCAGAGTGAAGATGTTGGACAGGGACAGTGATTGTAAGCTTTAGTGATAGTGTGCAGTGTGTTTGGTCGAAGAATCGATCTGATAAGTGTTTATAATTGTTGTATATGTATGTGCAATTGTATGTTTCTTTGGCCATGGTTTTTTTTTGTAGGGCTGCCTTTTTATTCCAATAAAGCAATGGGCCTTCAGCCCGGCCGCTCCTCGCCAGGCGGCTGCGCCCGTGCGCTCGGCTTCGCCTCCTTTGTACACGCCTGTCGGCCTTGGGTATATAAGGAGCGGAGCCGGGCAGCTCGGGAGCAGTCGTTTGGTGGAGGAGTCAGCCAGCAGCAGTCCATGATCTCTCTTCTTGCCACCCGAAGTGGCCCGCCTGGAGTCGTCGGAGTATGCCACCTAAGGCAACACCTAAGGCAACATCGTCAAAGAAAAAGACAGCGGCAACAAGTCCACGACCAGCTCAAGCCAGTGTAGCACAGCATTTCCGCGAACAAAAGGCTTCTTCTAGTAAAAAGGACACTTCTCAGCACAAGACGCAGCAGTCACGATCACGATCAGCATCACCAGCTAAGAGGGTGGTGTTGCCGCCTCCGAGTCCGCCTCCATCATCAACCGACGACACTCTTTCGGTTACTTCAGCGGTCCGGATGTCAGCAGACAACGACCAGATCTTGCGAGTACTGGAGCAGATCAGCCAAAGACTAACTCGCCTAGAACTACAGAAACAGCAACCTCCACCGGAAGAGCCAGAGGAATTCGAGGAACCGGAACACGAACCCGCAGAACGTCACCATCGATATCACCTGCCACCGGCGGAGTTCCCATGGCGCACCCTGGCACCAGACGACTATCCCAAGGGCTTACCCGTTCCAGCACCACAACGGGTATGGAATCTAGCCCAAGCTCTGAAGCAACAGCTCATCTACGTCCCGACAGGAAGGGACCATCACGACGTGCAGACCACCTTGTATCTTCTGTCCAGTTGGAATCTTCTGGATCCCGGTCAACAGAAATATACATTCAACCGGGCCAACCTGCTATATGCCGCCCTGACCAAGGGATGGGCATATGCCATACAATTGGACAGCGCTGGAGGGGACGAGGTACTCGAGTTGCCACCGAACTTCCAGTTCCAGTTACCATCTCGCCAGCCCGCGGTCTCCCGCGGAGGCCCCACTCGAGGGGCCGGCCGAGGACGCGGACCACGCGGGGGCGGGAGAGGGGCACCAGCAGCCAGATAGAACTGCGGAGATCACCCTCCCGGCGGATGATCCTTCGCAGAACCGGAGCTCCCTGCTCTTCGACTCTCCAACGGACGGCATCCTGGCGTTCTCTTCACGATTATGAACTTGCCCTGGTACGAATGGACTTCTCCCATCGGGAAGCTGAGCGTCTGGGTTGTCGACCATGGAATGTGCAGAGTGAAGATGTTGGACAGGGACAGTGATTGTAAGCTTTAGTGATAGTGTGCAGTGTGTTTGGTCGAAGAATCGATCTGATAAGTGTTTATAATTGTTGTATATGTATGTGCAATTGTATGTTTCTTTGGCCATGTTTTTTTTTGTAAGGCTGCCTTTTTATTCCAATAAAGCAATGTGCCTTCAGCCCGGCCGCTGGCTGACTCCTCCACCAAACGACTGCTCCCGAGCTGCCCGGCTCCGCTCCTTATATACCCAAGGCCGACAGGCGTGTACAAACGAGGCGAAGCCGAGCGCACGGGCGCAGCCGCCTGGCGAGGAGCGGCCGGGCTGAAGGCCCATTGCTTTATTGGAATAAAAAAAAGGCAGCCTTACAAAAAAACCATGGCCAAAGAAACATACAATTGCACATACATATACAACAATTATAAACACTTATCAGATCGATTCTTCGACCAAAGTTAAATATTTCTCACATTAATTCTCATTTCAAAATTCAACATATTCTTGTCAGAATCATTAACTCATCACCATTAAATCATCTAAATGAAAATTATTATCATCACTTCATTATACTTTCTAATTATTCACACAATCTTATTTTATCATCTCCTTCAGATTAAATCATCTTAAATCATCAACATAAATTGTTTAATTCCTCAACTCAAGTTGCAATTCCTCAACTCATATCTCAATTAAATTTATTTTAATCCATATAAATTCATTAATCATCAGGTTCTTTAATTAATTATCACCTTCTAATTCAGTTATTCATCATCTATCCAATCATCTATTAATTTATTTAAATCAGTTTATTTATCCAATCTTTAATTCATCCATTTATTTAATTCATTGATCTATTCCAAAATTTAATTTATCAATTTATTTAAATTTTATTCTTCTGGTTATTTAGATTTTTATTATTTCATCTAGTCATTCTGATTTTTATTTCATTAGGTCAGATCATTAATATGCTTAAATTTCAGATTATTATTTCATTAATTATTATTATCAGAAAATCTTGTATTATCAACTTTATTTATTTGTTTAATTTCCTAACAAATTGTTTAATATGGGTTATAGAACGTTGTCTTACAGTTTTATCACTTCCAAGTTATATCTCGTATTTAATTTTCATGCCAAAAAAATATTATTGCCTTCACGACATCACGTTGGATCTGACTATCCACAACTACATTATATATCCTCACTTCTTCAATTATCACATTTGAATACCACAATTATTCCACAAAACTCCATAAATATTCAGCACATACAGCATGAATCTCAACAATTACGCTAGACTGGGTTCGACAACCTCATGTCTGCCTCAAAATACATTAGCAACATTGCAACTATTACTTGGCAACTTCCACAAAATGCCTATCACAAACTTCACTTAACCATGTTGCATGATCTACAAAAAATATATAACTGGCTTCAAATTATCAACGCACACAATCTCCAATAACTGTAATTAATCTGATCACATCTAGACAACTTCTTAAAAAATTGAAAAAAATATTACCTTAGTAATTCAAGATCTGCTTTCAAATAGCATAAATTCTCTTACAATTCTCACAATTCACATCACAGAAAAACACCAATGTGCTATAATCTCTCATATCAAAATCTGCAATACTGATCTGCCTTAAAATAAATCTGACCATTAATGATTCATCTTGCAAGATTCAATTACTTTAAATCCTTCTCAAAGGTATCAAACACAATTATAACAAGTAGTTCCGTGAAGAACTATACAGCCTATTTTCATATTTCCTGCTCATTTTAATTGTCTCTATCAACATACAAAATTACAGTTTAATTGCTGTAAAAGATTCGTAGATATTGAGAACCGTCTAAATATTTCAGACTGTCGCCAGGATGGATTTTTATTTTTGTACTATTACATTAAGATTATTGTGTACGTGTGGTATTCAAACTTCAATCGCATGATTAGAACACAAGAAGTAAAAACGAGATTTTAAAAGTACGCACACCAGCCATCTTGTGATTATGCAAACAATTGAAATAAATTACATGCCAGTGGATCAACATTTGTATAAGCATTTGACCTGCAACGTTGTACGGCACTCGGATAGTTAATTCACGAGAAACATCCATTTAAATATTTATAATTCGCGTCGCCGCCATGTTGGATTTGTGCTCACCAGGTTACTGAAAGTCCTATAGGTGAACATATGTTCATAGTCTCTATGAACATAAAAAAAATCAGTTTGGTTGCTGTAAAAGATTCATATGTATTGAGAACCGTCTAAATATTTCGGAAGCTCGCCATTTAGGATTGTTATATGTATAGGCCATAGAGTTATGTACCATTCAGCGACACTTATTGCCTAGGTTCATTATTCAAACTTTCACTTCGATCGCATGATTACGACACAAGAATAAAAACATAATTTTAAAATTTCGCACAGCCGCCATCTTTAGGTTATGTAAACAATTGAATTAAATTAGATGGCAGTGCATTACAATCTGCAAAATCATTTACTGTACCACATTTCACTGCGCTCAGAGAGTTAAATCACGAGAAAAGTCTATTAAAATATTTCAAATTCGCTTCGTCGCCATGTTCGTTTTGTAGTTTACAGGTTTATGAAATATACATAGGAAAACTTGTATCAGTAGCCTTTATCATCGTACAAAATTGCATGATGATATCTGTAATAGTTTCGGAGATATAGAATGTCAGTGAAATATTTCGCACAGCCGCCATATTGAGGTTATGTGAACAATTGAACTAATTAGACTCCAGTGCATTACAATGTGTAAAAACATTTGCTGTACCAAGTTTCATTACGCTTGGATAGTTAAATCGCGAGAAATGTCCATTTAAAAGTCTCAATTTCGCTTGACCGCCATGTTGGTTTTTTAGTCACCAGGTTTTTGAAAGTCTCATAGGTGAACGTCTAGTAGTGCCCTTTATCACCGTACACAATTTCAGGGCGATATAGGTAATAGTTTCGGAGATATTGAATGCTAGTGAAATATTTCGCACAGCCGCCATGTTGGATTGGTGAGACGTAACAAAATTTGAAGGGCACGGTCGAGGTCGCCGGGAATAGTGCTATGAACTTACCGAGTTTCATTGAAATCCCTCCAGCCGTTTTGATTTTATTTGGGACACACACACACACCTCACGCACACACACACACACACACACACACACGCACACGCACACACACACGGACAAAAGTGATCTCATAAGCCTATTTTTTCAAAATTGAAAATAGGCTAAAAATCATCAAAAGCATCAGCTGTACCAGCTGTTAAACTGAAAGTACTCTTAAAAGAGTATAGCAACAAAATATTGGATTGGCAAACAAGAATTACAAATGTAACCCTGCTAACATTTATCTTTATTTTATTTAACAAAATTTCGACTGATATGTGACTAGTAGTTCCTTGTTTGATTCTCTTACAATCTCATGTACACTCGGATGATAAAAATGAGTCCCTCAATGGCAAGTAAGATGAGTAACCACCGTACAGTCGTATAAATACGAAAGACCTCGCCCCGTCGACTAACATGATAGTGCCCTAAACGATGGGTAAGGTGAGTAACCACCATACAATCGTATAAATACGAAAGACCCCATCTCGAAGACTGAATGAGTGAATGTACCAGATAGGAATCTACAAGTCTCTAGTTGTCATATAAAAGCGATATTCATTCACTAAGTGAATAACATCTTAATATCTCCAAACAATCCAATGAAAAAAATCCCTACTGATGGATAATACACACTCGCTAGTATGCAATGAACTGACGAAGTAATTTAGATAATCAATTGCAGATCACGAGTTCGAAATACTCGTCACACAAAAAAAAACTCTTCATGAAAACTATCCTTGCTGGAAAAAAAAGTCTAAAAGACCAAACATCTGCTTAATAAAGCCAACCAATGATGAGAATTTCGTATAATGATGCCTGCCATATCATATGGTCACGCCATATTCTAGCAAAATTTCGAAGCATATAAAGTCAAAGCCATGTCTAAACAATCGTATCACTCCTATTATAAAAATATACATGTGTGCCCAGTATTCATGAAAATAATCGTATCAGAAAGTTATAACTCTTACAGTACCTTCTCATAATCAGCTGTTATTAAGTTTCAAAGATCATCGATTTTCCTTATGTAATGAATTTCTCGAAAGATCGGCGTGAATATCATTCCATCCATGCAATGACGATTGCCTTCAAAATCCCAAGTGAATCAGCTGGTGGACCTCCTTCTCGTCAGGAATCGAATCCATCTCTCTGTGGTGCCATCGCGTCACTGTCTGCGTTTACTCTGACATGATGAACTTCTGGTTATCCATAGCGGATATTGTCCAAATCTTCACGAAAAAGTTCATAGAAACAGCGGACCCCCTATTCCTCTTCTACGTTACGCCACTGTTCCATACAATGTTCGGTTTGAGTGTTGAAAGTTCAATTTCCACAGCGGTTTAGTCTCACTTGTAGAAAATAAAATTGTTTTATCAGAGTGTCTAAGTTTATGAAACACCCTGTAGCTGTGTTCGTACTCGGTAATTTATAACACTGCATAAGAAAGAATTGCATTAATGCACGAGCTAATGTTCTTAGGTGCATATGCTTATAACATTTCATTTGCCTATAATCGTTAATGTTACTTGGAATGCGTTATGAAATGCATAGTCGTAATGTCATTAAGAAAAACTATGTTCAGTTGAAGTTCACAATTGCAGTATCTCGTAACCATCTGCCTGTACAATTCAAATGCTGAATAAACGTTCCAACTCAATGTTGTAATGAAGTTCAGCTTCTGTCATAATGCTATAATAATCACCGCCTAAAGCTGGCCTCGCCATGTCGCTCTACTATGCTGTTCTGCGTTGAAATGCAGCTTGGAATAAAGTTCTACAACTACTCGCAATGCTGTTCTAAAACCCCGGCCTTCTCATGCTTGCTCGGTTCGTACAGCTGGTTCTATAACCGGTCTTCATGCTGCCTACTGCGGATGTCCGCCCGGCTCACTGACCTACTTTTCGTTCGCTGCTCGGTGAAGATAAAAATGTCGCTTTCACTTTCCGTGACAAAACTTGTTCGCTGCGCGACCTTTACCATACGCTAAGCATGTCCTACTCAGCTCGCTGTCTGACCTCGACTGCGTTGCTCGCTGTACTGGACTCTCTTGCTAACAGATCTCGACTGCTTGGCTCACTGAGCTCGACTGAATGTCTCTGGACTGCCTTGACCCTTACCTGCCTGGCGCAGTCACGTGACGTCCTCCCCACCTCCGTGGTCTTGCGTCACAAATATAATCTCGAACCCCGATCATCTCGGCTATTAAGTTATAAAATAACTTAAGGGTTATCTGACTTCCTTTAAATTATTACCATATATAATGCATGTTATATCTCCTCTTCTGAGATGTTTAAATACCATGTTCTATATAGATCTTAATAAAGCTTCATATTTCTATCCATAATTCCATCAGCTTGGCTGCGGTCAGCGCCTTCTTAATCCTAGGCCTACTACGTCATCTTGACATTCCTCTTGACTCGATCTGAGCGCTATCTTTTCTTAACTCTTCCTATAATCTCAACTACGGCTTAATGTCTGCTGGCGTAGCCGATAGCCTCAACTAGGTATCGGGTACAGTACCACCCCTATCCTAGAATGACGAAAGAATGTAAAACTTGTTATGCTAATAAAATAATGTAATAAAAATTGGTTGTTGTTGTTATATTATTGTTTCTTATGCCCCTGTCATACCCTAACCTCAATAGTGACTGGTCAGTGATTTTTTATTTTTTTACTAGAATGGAATATAAGTAATTGTCATGGGTACACCTTACTGGACGATAGTCAGTCTGTGGTCAGTTGGACTTGATCCAGACAAGAGTGAACATGTTGCTTACACTGATTGTCGACTGTCAAGGGTTTAAAATTGGAGATAACAAATTTATATTTAAGGAAGTTGTCATCATCGATTGTTCTACTTTTTGGATATCGCAAGCCACCCATTTGGTGTTTAAACCACCTTATGCGTCTGATATGTTGTGTGATAAAGACCGTAAACAAACCCAGTGGATTGAAACTCATATGCAACTAGACTGGAAGCAAGGAACCATTTCATATAAGCACCTGGACAGGGTCATGAAAGCCCACTTATCTTCTGCCCATGTGGTATTTTAGAAAGGTAGTGAAAAACGGCAATGGCTACAACCATTTTTGGTGTCTTACTGTCAATGTATCGATTTAATGGACATGGGCTGTCCTTCGCTGCAAACACTCATGGACCGCTGTCCCTGTGACAACACTACCCACAAAGCCTTGGCACAGGTGTGGCAATTGTTTCATTGGCAATCCATCAATGCCTGCTGGGAGTTGTTAAATAAAATTAAAACTCACGGTTTACCTGTGAATGACACCAGTGAGATTTCTACAAGCGACGTGCAAGATATCAACGTGATACCATGGAGAAAGGGGATGCTACCGATAAAGCGATTGGAAAGTTTTTTTGTGTGTAAATAGAAACTAGACAGTTTTACCAAAGAAGAATTATTGGCTCTTACAAAATCGTTCATTTATTATGTGCCAGCAAATGAAGTGAAAGAGATCTGGCAACATGTACCAAAATCATGGACTCAAGACCCTGTGGTAAGTGAATTGCAACCATTTACAGATTATGATCAGCATAAGCAAGTGGCCATGGCAAAAATACCCTCTATGCGACAGTGTGCTACTTGCCAGCTGGTCAAACTGTATCACGGTCATAAAAGTCAGTGTAAAGACTTTGTTTCCTCATTTCACGGGTGTGATGGCGAGAAATAAACCAACAACAACATCGTCTACAGAGGAAGAGGAGGAAAATCAAACCTTTTCTCCACCTATGGAAAAGGATATGTCAAACTTGTATTGGTCATGGCGTCATTGACAAAGTCATTCAATACTTACCTTTTGAAATCCATCTTGCTGGTTATCGGTTTTGTGGCCCTGGAACAAAGCTGAATCAACGTTTGCGACGTGATGATATACCTATTTATCCTTTGGATCATGCATGTAAAGAACATGACCTTTCTTATCGCCATAGACATCCTGCATTACGACGTGTGTCGGATAAAGTATTGTTGAAAAAAGCTAAACTACGTTTGACATCCTGTGATGCCTCAGTGGGAGAAAGTTTGGCGGCCCTCATTATGATTAGTGCTATAAAAGGAAAGTTAATGATGAGTGGACATGAACATTGAAAGGATTGAGGAATTGGTATTTCCTTGTATTCTTATTTGTAAAGCCCTATTTGTTGTGAATAAAAACATGGTTTACCAGATCAGGATGTCTTTTAATTTTTAAAATGGTGATAGTCATTTCATGATTTTTTCTTTTTTTCACACATAGATATTACAATTTTTACAATACATTTTTATAATGGTACATTTTATTTACAATACCCTTGTTCAGGTTTACATTTTGTACATTTTTAGCCTATTTTCAATTGTGAAAAAATAGGCTTATGAGATCACCTTTTGTCCGTGTGTCTGTGTGTACGTGTGTGTGTATATGTGAGGTGTGTGTGTGTGTCCCCCCTAATATCTTCTATACGGCAGGAGCTATTTCAATGAAACTCGGTAAGTTCATAGCACTACTCCGGGCGACCCCGACCGTGTCCTTCAAATTTTGTTACGTATCACCAATCCAACATGGCGGCTGTGCGAAATATTTACCAGCATTCAATATCTCCAAAACTATTACCGAAATCACCCTGGAATTTTGTACGGTGATAAAGGGAACTACTAGAAGTTCATCTATGTGACCACAGAAACACTGGCAACTACAAAACCAACATGGCGGCCACGCGAATTTGCGACTTTTAAATAGACGTTTCTCGTGATTTAACCAACCAAACGCAATAAAACTTGGTATAGTATATGTTTATACATATTGTAATACTCCGACATCAAACTTCTTTCAAATGTTTACATAACCACAAGATGGCGGATGTGCGAATTATTTCACCGGCATTCTATATCTCTGAAACTATTAGCGGTATCACCCTGAAATTTTGTACGGAGATAAAGGGCACTACTGGTTGTTCATCTATAAGACTTAAAAAAACCGGTAACTACAAAACGAACATGGCGGCCAAGCGAATTAAACAATTTAATAGACCTTTCTCGCGATTTAATGTTCCAAACGCATTGAAATCTGGCACAGGGAATCTCTATAGACATTGTAATGCACTGGTATCTAATTTAGTTCAATTGTTTACATAACCTCGAAATGGCGGCTGTGCGAATTTTAAAATTAAGTTTTTATTCCTTGTGTCGTAATCATGCGATCGAAGTGAAAGTTTGAATAATGAACCTACGCAATAATTTTCCTTTAATGGTACATAACTCTATGGCCTATACCTTTAACAATCCTACATGGTGACCATCCGAAATATTTAGACGGCTCTGAATATCTACGAATCTATTATAGCAATCTAACTGAATTTCTTTATGTTCATAGGGACTATGAACTTAAGTTCACCTATAGGACTTTAAATAACCTGGTGATCACAAATCCAACATGGCGGCGACGCGAATTTAAATATTCACATGGACGTTTCTCGCAATTTAACCATCCTATTCCATGGAAATTTAGTACAGTAAATCCTTATACGAATGTTAAGCCACTGGTATCTAATTTATTTCAATTGTTTCCATAACCACAAGATGGCAGCTGTGCGGAATTTTAAAATATCCTTGTTACTTCTTGTGTCCTAATCATGCGATTGAAATTTGAATGCTACACGTACACAATAATCTCATGTAACAGTGCATAACTCTAGGACCTACATATATAAAATCCAGCATGGCGACCATCCGAAATATTTAGTCGGTTCTCAATATCTACGAATCTATTACAGCCACAAACTGAATTTTTTTATGTTCATAGTGGCAGTTAACATAAGTAGGATACATGAAAATAGGCTGTATAGTTCTTCACGGAACTACTTGTTTTAAAATAATTTTAACAATTTTTTCACACATGGATATTTACAACTTCCACTTAACATTTTTTACATTGTCTTGTTCAGTTTTCACATTTTATACATTTTTTTAAAAATTATTTGTTTAACCATAATATGAAAAGCAAATTTTTACAGTAAAGTGTGTTATTTTAAACTAAAACTACAGTAGCCTAACATTATACATTCTACATACAGTTTTACAAATATGTCACAATATAAAACACACACTACAAATGATACAATATGGTGAACATTAGACTTAAGTAAAGTAATACTCGTTAATGCGATGGTTTCCCCAAGGAAGAGTATAAAATGTGTTGGGTATAATGAATCGTTTGTTGTCTTAATTACTTAAAGCAACTTTGTTCAGCAAATTGGTATGTAGCTGATGATTTTTACTTCTAAATACACACATTTTCTTATATAATATAGGTGGGTTACTGACTATACAGTTCTTATTATCACTTATGTCTATTTACTCACCACGTTCTTTTTCACTCCTTTTATTTTTTTATTACTACATCATCAATCGTCATATAGCTGTATGATTTAGATTTTGTGCCTACAAAGCTGTCGTTAACATCACCAGCACATTCATCCTTAAATTTTCCAAGAACCTTTTTGTTTACTAGAGGTAAATGGAAGATATTATCCTTGGGATTGTCACTTGTATCAAACCTATTTAGCTCAGTTTTGATATCCTCATAAAAATCATCAGTTTTAAATTCATAAATAAAAGAATCTGTATCTGTATAGAGTAATTTTGCAGTATCATGATAGTTTTTCTTAACATAATCATAGTGGAATTCATACATAAGTGCTTATGACAATTCCAGAATGGCGTAACCCACATACAGGGTGGCGCACGAAATGCCATACACAGGAAATTGTTTGTAGAATATTTAATATACAACATATGTAATAAAATATGGTATTAAAACATTCACTGAAATGTGCATGATTAGTCAGTATGCAGGGCATGTTCAATATGTCCACCTTCTCGGCGTACAACAGCTTCAAGACGAACCTGCATGTTTGTGACCACTCTACGACACATGTCCTTACTCAATCCTCGGAAGAAAGTCACAATGGCCACTTGCAATTGCAATACATTTTCTGGTTTCTGGCGGTAGATTTTCTCCTTCAAATATCCCCAAAGAAGTCACAGGGATTAAGATCGGGGCTATGTGGTGGTCAGATTGAACCGCTCTGAAAACGTTCGGGATTTCGATGGGATATCACACGGGGCCCGAAATGTCCATGCAGGAAGTCCAGAACAACATTTGCTGTGTGCGGACGAGCTCCATCTTGCATGAACCAATGTGTCTCTATTGGTAGTGGTGATGCAAAGAGTTGTAGAAAGAAACTGTTTTGCAACATGTCCATGTAACGCGCACTGTTAACTGTGTAATTGAAAACGATTGACCCAATAATTCCATGACTGGAAATTGCAGCCCATACACACACTTTTACACCATGACTTTCAACCTCGTGCACAATAGCAGGCCGCTCTTTCGCCCAAAACCGGACATTCTGTTTGTTCACAGTACAATTGAGATAAACGTACGTCTCATCGCTGAACCATGTGTTGTGCAGTACGGGATCACCTTCTGCAATAGCCCACGCAGCAAACTGTACTCACCGTTGCTTGTCAAGCGCCGTTAGTTTATGACCTGTTGTCATTTTGTATGGGAATAGGTCAAGCTCAGACTGCAGTATTCTCTGAACTGACCGACGAGAAATACCCAGCTGAACACGGGCAGTTCTGGAGGATTTGGAGGGGCTCCGAGCCACAGTCGCTCTCACAGCAGCAATATTCTCCGGTGAGCGGACTGGCTTGAGACGGGTCAGTTTTCTCTCCAGTATATTGCGTTCTGTTTCAAATTGGCTGGCCAGTCTATACACAGTCTGCCGGCAGGGAACCCACCGGGTACGGAAATGAACACGAATTACACTCTTTGTTTCCGCATAAAACAACACTGTTTTCACCTTCTGTTCATGCGTCAACCTCCCTTTGTCCACAATGTTGTATAACTGGAAGCCGGTACGCATGCGCGACATGTGCTACTGTCTGTCGAATCACGCATGAAATAAGGTTTCTATTCACGAAAGACATAGTTGTGAGCCTAGATTTACACATTTTATAAATCGTTTTTGATGTATGACATTTCGTGCGCCACCCTGTAGTTATTCAATGAAATGCACGTTTACCCCCTTAACACCTATTTAGAACCCGAATAAACAAAAATCCATCCTTAGTTGACGTTTTCGACACACAGCGAACATATTCCCAACATTTCATGTTTTCAACTTCAATAGTTTTCACTGCGCGATGATGAGTGAGTGAGTCAGTCAGGACATATTCTTTACCAGAATTTCACTCCTCCCCATGGGCCGCTTAATTTGGATTTATGAAAAAAAAAACGCTCGAACACCTATTAACTTATTTTTATGCTGTATTTTGCCCCTGAGTTTGAAGAGTGAGTGAGTTTGTCAGTCAGTTAGGACACTTTCCCTCCTTTTCTTTTCCAGAATTTCAACCCACCCCATTGGCCCCTTATATTGAATTTGTGAAAAAACAGTCTAATACCGATTTACTTATTTATTAAGCTGATTTTTTCCGCTGAGTTTCAAACTTCTCGCCTATGTCGTTTAAGAGACACGCGCTCCGTTAGGAATCCTTCAACCCTCACTTGTCACTCCTTTCACTTTATATTATACACCACAACGAAAAACGCTTAGACACATGTCTGCTTATTAGCCTATTTTCTATTTTGAAAAAAAAAAAACAAGATGTTCAGTAAAGAACATATAGCCTACTTTCTCCTAAATGTATGAGTATAGTTATAACTCGTTGTTATTATCAAAGAGTATAATAGAACTATTCTTTGTTGAAGACCTTAGAAACGATTTACCTCTACCAAACACCACAACCTAGATAAAAACTGCTACCATCATTGAAGAAAGAAAGATAAGAAGTATCTAAAGAATGTTATGGATCTGTAGACATAATCGACCGGACTGGCGGCGTGGCTCAGCGGTAACGTTCTCGCTTGCTGGACCGTATGTTTCAGGTTCGTATCCTGGCGCAGTCAGCTGGCATTTGAGGGTGCACAAATGCGAGGGAGCCGTGTTAGTAGATTTACTGGCACGTTAAAGATCCCCTTCGGGACAAAATTCTGGCACCCCGGCGTCTCTAAAAGCAACAGTAGTTAAAAGGGACGTAAAACCAATAACATTATTATTATTATTATTATTATTATTATTATTACATAATCGGCCTGACGCGGGCAACATCCAACTTTGAGTTGAGGCATGTCTTTACACGTCTGGCTGCGTATGACTTTCACAACCCTAATTGAATTAACAAATCTTTCCATGACCCTACAGAGACGTGTGTATACCAACTATGCGGATATTTTCGATTGCTATTTGGCTGAAATAGAAGTATTAATTAATATCCTGAACTAGCACCAACGGTAGAGTTCAGATACTATGTGAAATCGTTTTGTTCTTTACTTCAATTAACATTTTCAAATAACGCACAATAGGCTGTTACAAACCCTTTAAAATAGAAAGTAAAAATATATCGTAGTATCATCTTGTCATTCTTCAAATTCGATGCGCATAGAATGCAAATGGTATAGTAATCAATGGAGCCCCACGTAGACTAGTCGAGATATCTAGTGGTGAAATATCTAACAATATAATCCTAACAGAGCGAGTGCATTCTAGCGGCCAGAAGAAGAAACTTTTCAATAAAATCTGGTCGGCGTGCAGTTACCTTTTTGGCAGCTAGATGTCTCGAGTAAATCTGCTGGCGAATTATGTTTTAATTAAATATATATTTTACACCATAATATGCACAATATAACGCTTAATTTTAAAACATCTGAGTCATTACAAAACAATAAACATACAACATTTCAAGCAAAAAAACTAGCTCTGATCGGGTTTGAACCACAGGCATTTGAGCGATAGGCTAACGCTCTACCACTGAGCTAATTGTGTCAACGAATATCGTTCTATATAAAATGACTTACATAGAACTTGTTAGCAAATAGTGATTTATACTAAACGATTTCATCACTGGAGTATATTATTTATATATAAAGCATTTCATACAAAGTTTATTTATTTTATATCAGTACGCTATATTGCATGCAATACTCAAATTAGTGAAATATAAGTCAGGCACAAGATATCCGCTGCCATCTTGTCTTATTACTAAATCAGCTCAGCTTTTTAAAATCACGTCTGCACTATAGTATTACAAAATAAACTTTTAATTTCGAACGTGCCTCTTCCTTTAGAATAGTTAAAACGATTCTCGGCTCGATAATCGGAACTGGTGGGTCCCATGATATGGATTATAAAGTTTGCATAATTCGCACGGCCACCATCCTCAAATGGTATGGCGGACGACCTTGTAGTTTGGTCACAAGACGCATCCTATACGAAGGTATGTTGTTACCAAATTTGGTAGAGATCGGATGATTTGGTTAGTCGTTAATTGATTTTACGTTTTGAACGTTTGAGTGGCCGCCATTCAGTTTTAGTAAAGATGGCGGCGATATAAAACATGACACTGAGGTGTCCTTTGCTAGTGCTACCTTTGTACCAAATTTCGTTCAATTCGCATTCATCGTGTTCGAATTGATAGGGGGGGACACACATTCAGAGTACACACACTCACACACACACACAGACACACAAACACACACACACACAGACTCACACACACACATACACACACACGGACAGACACACTTTTTTTTCGCCCTGTGTTGATCTCATAAGTCTACTTTCATTTTTTGCAAAAATCGAAAGTAGGCTAAAAAAAGGCTTATGAGATCACCTTTTGTCCGTGTGTGTGCGAAAGGTGTGTGTGATTCGTGTGTGTGTCCCCCCCTAATAAAATCAAAACGGCTGTAGCGATTTCAATGAAACTCGGAAAGTTTATAGCACTATTCCCGGCGACCCCGACCGTGCCCTTCAAATTTTGTTACGACTCACCAATACAACATGGCGGCTGTGCGAAATATTTCACCAGCATTCAATATCTCCGAAACTATTCCCGATATTACCCTGACATTTTCTATGGTGATAGAGGGGACTACTATAAGTTCACTTATGTGACTTTTGGAAACCTAGTAACTACAAAACCAACATGGCGGCCAAGCGAATTTGCGTCTTTTAAATAGACGTTTCTCGCATATTAACCAACCAAACGCTATGAAACTTGGTACAGTATATGCTTATATACATTGTAATCCACCAACATCTAACTTCGTTCAATTGTTTACATAATCACAAGATGGCGGATGTGCGAAATATTTCACCGGCATTCTATATCTCTGAAACTATTAGCGGTATCTCCCTGAAATTTTGTAAGGAGATAAAGGGCACTACTGGAAGTCCATCTATAAGACTTTCAAAAGCCGGTTAAGTACAAAACGAACATGGCGGCCAAGCGAATTTGATAATTTTAAATAGACCTTTCTCGCGATTTAATGTTCCAAGCGCACTGAAACCCGGCACAGGAAATATTTATACACGCTGTAATCCACTAGTATCTAATTTAGTTCAATTGTTTACATAACCTCAAGATGGCGGCAGTGCGAAATTTAAAATTAAGATTTTATTTATTGTGATGTAGTCATGCGATCGAAGTGAATGTTTGAATAATGAACCTACGCAATAATTTTCCTTTAATGGTACATGACTCTTTGGCCTATACATTTAACAATCCAACATGGCGACCATCCGAAATATTTAGACGATACTGAATATCTACGAATCTATTTTAGCAATCAAACTGCATTTTTTAATGTTCATAGGGGCTATGAACTTATGTTCACCTATAGGACTTTAAATAACCTGGTGATCCCAAATCCAACATGGCGGCGACGCAAATTATAAATATTCACATGGACGTTTCATGCAATTTAACCATCCTCGTGCAGTGAAACTTGGTACAGTAAATCCTTATACGAATGTTAATCCACTGGCATCTAATTTATTTCAATTGTTTCCATAACCTCAAGATGGCAGCTGTGAAAAATTTTAAAATCTCCTTGTTTTTTCTTGTGTCCTAATTTTGCGATTGAAGTTTGAATACTACACGTTAACAATAATCTGCATGTAACAGTACATAACTCTAGGACCTACATATATAAAATCCAACATGGCGACCATCCGAAATATTTAGTCGGTTCTCAATATCTACGAATCTATTACAGCAATCAAACTGAAATTGTGTATGTAGATAGTGGCAATTAACATAAGTAGGATATATGAAATTAGGCTGTATAGTTCTTCCCGGAACTACTTGTTTTTAATGATTAGTTGATATGCTGAGTATCCACAAATGAAACCACTCTTGAGATATTGTTATTCTTGGTTGTGAGCCCAGATTTACACATTTTATAAATCATTTTTGATGTGTGACATTTCGTGCGCCACCCTATATATGGGTTTGTTGTAGGTTACTTTAAGACGATTCATTTGTATTACAACTAAATCCTCATGAATAATTGAACAGCTATGGAAGTTAGGCTTGCTTATTAAGTTGTTCGCACCATACCATTGACCTTCATTCTCCCACTTTCCTATCAGCTTTACATCAACTCGCTTATCAACATTCTTCATAGTTTTTCCAAAAACACTATTATTCATGAGTTTATAAAAATCGTTTTCAAAAGCATTTGTTGATAGTGTTCTTAAATTATTGTTCAGATCAATATATGGTTTGAGCCATGCTGTCTCATGAAATTGTAATACACGATGAATTTTATTTAGTTTTAATCCATGCTGTAGACACTGTTTTAAGTTTTGATAATGTATTACATATTTACATTTATCATTTACATTTTATTCGTGAGGTTATGTATGGAGATTTCATATTCTCAGGACAGAATTGTAGATCATTATGTTCATTATGTAACTCTTTAGGGTACTCGAGATTTACCTCTAAAATATATCCTTTTTCATCGTTATTATTTAAAGTGTTAACATGGAACACATCAATTTCAGGTTGTGTTAGCCAGCGAAAATCTTTTAGTGGTAGATATTGACTCATAGTCCAACCATGTTGGTTATTTGCATCGAGGTAGACAATATACTTTGACTCTTCGCAAGGGTTGTAGCTGGGCATGTATTTTTTGTTTGCTTTAGAATATCACCCACTACACTGGCTTAATCCACCTCGAATTGAAGATTTTATAAAATTGATCATGTCTATATCAGTCATCAATTAAAAATTTACTTTTGTCTTTTGTCTTTTTCAACATTGAACTAAAATTTAACCCAGGAGCAGTGAAATACTGACAAGTATCAAGGTCATAAGTTTTCAAACAAACATTCCGAAAATTTTCAAAAACATCTGCTAATAATAACACATCTGTCATAAATATAAGTCTGAAAATTCACCTAAAGTTTGAATGTCAAACTGTGTCCATACACGTTGTGCATGTAAATATTCCTGATCACTGATATGACTTGTGTTTAAGGACCTTTTGGTGGTAAAGAACACTCCTCAAGACGTTCCACACTGTTATTATATTCAAAAGGGAATATAACCCTTTGACGGATCAAATTAAAATCATCTTCTTTAGGAAAGACACGTTGAATTTCACGAAATTGGTCTCATTTTAAATTACTAGCAAGCTTATCAAGACTACTCGGCATAAAACGGAATGAATCTAAAATCGCAGTTTTATCTTTTTATGTTGTCAGTTTTGATGTATTTTGTGAACGAAATGCATTGTTCCTTATTAATTGCAATCACATCAATTTTCTCATATGATGCTCCAAATACTTTAACGATAAAGTGGTTATCGTATTTGCTACCGTTATGTAGAATAACTGGACTGAATTTATTTACTCTATACTTTAAATTACATTCTTGGTGAGCAGCACCACGATATTTTCCTGGTAAATGGTCATGATCGCGAACCCTATCTGTATATTGAACCCATGTACCATTGGCTCAAAAGGGGTCGAATCCATGTATTTGTGAAAGGAATGAAAGAAACACACAGTTTCTAAGGGAACGGAGAGATATTTCAAGCAATGGTTCTAGCCTAACATTGCGCAAGCCGCTGGACCAGGTGTTCAGGAGATGAGATCATGCCTCTTGACTCCTTGAGAGGGAGCGGGTCATGATATTAATAGAACGAGTGGAAAATTTTTACTGTAAGACAGAGAAGCGTGACTCGGAAATCCAGCTTAGCTTGCAGGAAAACGGCAACAGCGCCGATGAGCCAGAAGAATAATAATTAAATTTAACCCATTTGCGAGAATAAAAATAAGTAAATAAATACTGTACTGTGAATCATTTCGGATTAGAGATTTTTGTGTAAAGAAAACCTTGTAATAATTGCATAGGAAAGAACTGCAAACGTAGTATACGTCATCGGGGATTCACTGATACCAGAGGAGTGGGGAATTTAAAAAAATGAACAGCAACACCCACGCAGCTGAAGACTAAAAATTAATTAATATCTCCGAAATGCACGATCGATTCTTATGCGCAATGAGATCATTTGACGTTTGGAAGACGAGCTTTCTGGAGATATAATTTTTATAATTGTACGACAATTAGTTCAAAAGTTGGTCACGAAAAGGACTAGGATTTTATCTTTTTGTGACTAAAGAGTATAAAACTCCTGGCATCACCAAGCCTACCATGCAGTTTCCTATAGCCCAGGGGGGCGTCACTACGCATCATGCAGTTTTACAACGAGCACTCCGTGAGCGGAGGTGCTGCATCAAAGTCTTCAAACGTATGAACCTCAGGAGAGGTCATACTGTGCAACAAGTATAAGCACCGAATGCAGTTATTGTCAGCCTGCGGGCGTCACACTGTGTCAGAAACATCGAATGCAGTTTCCGATAGCCCAGGGGGGCGTCACGCTGGATCAGTACATGCAGTTATCAAACGGCCTGAGGGCGCGTCACTGTGCTTCATCAGACAGCGAATTCCGATAGTCCGTGAGGGGGCGTCAGGCTGAAACACACCGAAGACAGTATACCAGCTTTTCTTGAGGGGAAAAACGCTGTATCACATCGCATAGAAAATATCCGACAGCCACGGGCGTCGCGGTATCAATAACTCGCGTGCCTCCGTAAAGGAGTTGCAAAGAAGTAATATTACAGTATCGCCGTGTTGAAAAATTAGGAAAATCCTAGTTACAGGATTTAGGTCCGACAGTATAAAAGTTTACAGTGAAAAGTTCATAAAATACAGTCAAAGTAGGCTGCGAACATAGGACTCAGGGCGATAGGTCTTTAAGTAAACGACCAAAAGTATCATAACGTACGGAAGTACCGTAACCAAGAGATAAACAGTTTCTCTAATTTAAAGAACCCGAGCAGGGACAGAGAAAATAAGGTTCGTAAGTATTCTAGAAGATTAGAAGTGCGAGAACCGAATAAGCAAAGAAGAAGACAGGAAACTATAGACATCGTTTCAAGGAAGCAGACGAACTATTCAAAAGCACTAAGACGCAAGAAGTATTAGTTGCTAAAAACCCATAGGTCACCGATAAATTATCGAGGGGACTGTGAACAGAACAGACTTTCGCTAAGGTCAATAAATAGGGTCTAAAAGGGGAGCCGTTCGTGTCAGAGAAATAGCAGATCGTCAAGAACGGGATTCGAAGGAGTGCTATTGCAGGGAGGAAGTAGATGATTCGAGACTTTCATATTCAGTGAGGATAGGAAGCCGACATTACTAAATTTCACCCTTGGAGACGGGAGATCAAGAGGTCACGTGTGATAGGCTCAATAGCGGTCTAGTGATCAAAATTCGTGAAGTGTAAATATATCATTATTTTGTGTTATAAGTAATATATTTTCAGTGTTTTTATTGTGTGTTCTAAACGGATACACCAGTGTATTTAAAATGTTATTAGTGTTAAATGTATACGTGTTAAATATGTGTCAAGATATGTCTGTACATGCAATGAATTTGTACACGATGGAGTAATTTAAAAAAAGTGGGACAAAAATGACGCATCGCACGAGGAGAAGGGTCAAGAAACGACCTTAAACATGTGAGTAAAGATTTTCATTATGTTTTGGTGTCGGGGAAGTGATTGTGTACAAATCCACCGGAGTTTTTGAGTAAAAGGGATGTTTCTAAATAACTAAATACAGAATAAGAACGCGGTCTGAACAAAAATAGAATTTAGAGAAATTATAAATAATTATGTGAAAGAATAAATCCTGTAGAGGAAATGTATGAATGAAATGACAGTCTATTTGACGAATGCTATAAAAGCAAGCGTATTAATAATAATAATAATAATAATATAAAGGAAATAAAAATAAAGATTAAACTGAATGATATGAAAATAAGAGCGTTGGAGCCTTAATAGAAATATAAGACATGATATTAATGCATGTTATTTAAAATAGAGCAATTATTGTCAAAGGAAAAGATTAATATAAAAATTGAGATATGTATCAATTGTTAATATGGAATGTATCAGTTCTTTGGAAGACGCTAGGCTTAAAAATAATGTATAGCGCAATGGAGCGCAATTAAAATAAAATGTCACGCTAGGAATGCGTAAAAGTTAAAAGTACTTGGTAAATTACTTATGAGGGGTAGTTGATTGCGGAGAATTGAGATATGTTGTAAGTCCTCCAATAGTGACATAGATCACGAGGCCATGTGTGTGTTATTATATTGAAAAGGGAGCAAATGTATGGTATTATTGAGCGTAGGTCATGTAGGCTACGGCTGACCCTAAATCGCATTTTGTATAAGTCCTCCAATGTGGAAATGATTCCCGAGGCATGTTAAGAGATTCAAACCTAGAATCCTCTTGTTGTTGAAGCCCCTAATTATTCGTCGTAAAATGTGTATTACTCTTCCCAATCAATGAGGACCCTTTATAATTAATAAATGCCAAGTTTACGAAAGTGGTTTATGAGCCAAATAATATTGTTGAAAGGAAATAAGTGAAGTTAAATGCCAGGTCTCTCCATAGAACTGAAAAAGAAAGGAAGATTTGTTTTAAAAGCATTGAAGAGAGCTCCAACCGTAGACTAGACAGGGAGTCACCCTACCAGTCATAAATCTCGCTCAAGTATAACGGTCTGACCCTCATAGCAGGAGGGTTGGGTGAAGGCCGTCTGTAAGAAGGAATGAATACACCGGGAGTGTTTAAAGTTGTTAATGACCCGGGAAGTGAACCGAGGTCCTTGTAGATGAAATTATCGCTTACAAGTTCAGATCGTAGTTTTCTTATATGATAATGGTCTTATAAGACAAATAAATAAATAACAATCCCTATTGTAATGTTGTATGAAAGTAGGATTCCACGAGTTAAATGAAGGTAACTAGATTCCGGGAGTAATCATAGTTTTTGACTTTGTCAAGTAATATTTATAACTCTGGAGTACACAAGTATTTTCCCGATCACTATGGTGAATTTGTAAAAAGTTGAGAGGGATGGTAAATGCTGAAAACATGTGAAGTGCCCAAATATTTAAGTAAAGAATTAACATGTACTTTAAATGTAATTGTATATTTGTTTTGATGGTAAGAGAATATAAAAATAGTATTTGAGGTGTACAAGAAGAATGACACCATTATTAATGGAAAATATCGAGCCAAAGGAGCTCGTAGTTATATGGAACTTTAAGATAGATACTTTATGGAAGTAAAAATAATTATGAATTGTTGGTTTTAAAGGAAACCATGTGTTTTAATATAATATTTGTTTAATTCTTATATTATTCCTTGTTCACTTGGAACAAGTAGAAGATTTTGGTCAGTAGTTTATTTGTTTTATTGTTTGTAGCGCCATAATTTTGGTTAATTAAATGTTTTAAAATAGGAGTTGATTTTCTTGTTATTTTTGCAAGTGTATCCTCAATTTAATCCAAAATGTGTAAGTCACAGAGTGGGAGAACATACTACAACCCCGAAATCCCGAATTGAGCAATGCTGGCATACTGTGATTTGCATATTTCTTGCTGAAAGGGCACATGGGGGTTTAGAAATAATGTGCTTGGATTAATAACTAGAGGAACACTAAAGACGGTCATTTCATGTAAAGTAAAATAATGATAGGAATAGCTACAACATATAATGTTAACTGACCGCATGGGTCCCTAGAAACTCACACCGAGAAGCCCTGGATTAAACAACCCCCAGCAAATCTTCGATCATGGCGCCCAGTACGCAGGGCTGAGTTTTCCTAGGGAAAACCCGAGTTTTCTCGAAACACCAAAATTTTCATTTTTTTAAAATGGTTTTTCGAAATTTTGAATTTTAAATACTTCCATAAAAGTTTCTGAATTTGAATAAAGATATCAAAAGGGTACGTTGTAGTAAATACCCGTACCAAAGTAAATTTTTGAAGAAATTGGGACACAAAGGTTCAAATTACCATCTCTCAAGCATGTATTAGCGATGTGGCATGAGTAGCCCACTGTATTCTAATAAGATGGCATTGAGTGAGGAGATGCAACGGCTCTTGGAGGCCATAAACAATAAGTCGGACAGCCAACAGACTGAAAATAAAGAAGAGTTTAAATCCATAAATGAAAGTTTGAATAAGTTGGACAGCCAACAGGAGGAAAATAAACAAAAATTAGAAGCTATCGAAACTAACTGTGTAACAATGAACGGTGAATTGAAGGTTGAGATAGATAAAATAAATAACAAATTTCAAGGGTTTGACACTGATTTTGGGACTAAGTTAAATGATTTAAAAAGGGAAAATCACAAGTGAGATTAATGAGGAAAATAAAGGATTTCATTCAGGATTGTAAGCCCAAATACAGGCCTTGAACGAAAGTATGGGAGAGTCCCAAACTAAATGTCAAGAAAATTTTGGAAATTTGAATAAAAGTTTGAGTTCCATGGAAACTAAATTAAGTAATATGAAAAAAAAAGGTGATGATTGTGAAAAGAAACTTGTAACCCAGATCCAAGGTGTGCAGGAAAAATTAGAAGCTCAGATAAAATCGAACAAGAGTATTTGTGAAACATCCCGGGATGAGATAAAAAAAAAGTGTTAGTGAGCTAGGAAACCGATTTGAAAGAGTTGAGGAAAAAGTAGGAAACCTTGAGGGAAAAGTCGAGGATGTTCAGACCAAAGTTAATGAGATGGAAATTCAGAATCACAAAGATGTACAGGGTATGAAAGAGCAGATTGATCATTTTACTAGGCAGGTAGATGATAACTGGAGGACGTACGAAGCGGAAATAAATAAAAATTTAAGTAAATACGGAGAGCATCTCCAGATAGAAAGAAAACAACGAAATGAAGAAAATAAGGAAAATACCCATAAGATAGATGAAATAAGTAAGGGTATTAATGAGGTTCAGGAAACCATCTGAACATTAAAGGTCCATGTAGGAAAAACCAATACTGAAGTAAATCAGGTCCGAGACCACTTGAGGAGATTGTATAAGAGTCAAGGGAAAACTGAGGAAAAGCTGGAAGGAATTAAGGGAGAGATGGAGAAAAAGATAAAAGAGATACGAAAAGACCTCGATACCATAGGGGACGTTAAGCCAGAAATTATAACAGAACAGGTCATGGTCATCAAGAAAGAGGTAGAAGAACACTTAAATGAAATCAGGGATAGCTTCAGGGACGAGAAAATCCAACTCAAACGAGAACTGGAAACCAGTAAGAAAAATCAGGAAAGAATTCAAAATGAATTAGAGTCCCGGTTGGAGAGGACTGAACATAAGAACAGTCAAATGGAAATCCAACTCATGGCTAATGAAGAAAGTGCCCGAAGGGAAAGGAAGTTAGAATTTGAGAGTCAGGAGGAGTTTCCAAAGACAGGATGGGTAGATTCCCGTGAACAAGGCACAGATACAGATAGGGATTTAGGAGGGGAGTGCCCTTATAAGAACCCAGGATATCCGATGGCGATGTCAACCCCGTACATGAACCAGGCAAATGGCCAGATAATAAACATCATTAAGTCGAATGAGGACAGACCGGTAAAGTTTACGGGTAATAACATGTCAATTACTCCAAAATACTGGTTAAAGGAAGTTGCAGAGTACTTAAACGAAATGAAAGTTCCTCAGGATCGGAGACTGAGAGCTATTGAGAAGCTGTTGGCAGGTGATTGTCTTACTTGGTTCCGAAGCTTCAGGTACACCTTTGATACGGTGGAAGGCTTTAGAGAAGCCTTTTTAAAACGATATTGGGCAGCAGATGTCCAAGAGAATTTGAGGCTAGATCTGTACTCTAGGAAGTACAGCACAAATGCACCAACTAAGTACTCAGAATTTTTCACCGCTCAGCTGTGTAAATTCTGGGAACATGACATTGCTCCAGCTGAGAACGACCTGTGTGCCGCCATTGCAAGACAACTTCCATATGAGATCCAGAGGCTGTTAATCTCATCCAAAGCCAGAAGTGCTGTGGAAGTGGAGAGTGTATTACGTCAATTAGATATGACGACTTCGCACGTTACTCCCAGTCATCAAAGACAGACTGAACAGGTACATATGGCCAGCAGTCAGGAAGACAGAGAGAAACCATCGACAAGAAATCAGTCCACTAGTACTGATACTCAGGGACTGGGTCGAGAGTATGGGCACCAAAAGCCTAGGGGAATACAGCCATATTACAGAGGAGGATATCGAGGAAGAAATCCTAGGAATACGGGTTATAGGCAACAAGAGAGCCGACCCTATAACAATAACCATCAGAGGCAAGAAAACCGAAAGAAATGGGAGAATTATCCCAGAAGGAACGTAAGGCCAGAGGATAGGGATGATGAATATCGGGCCGAAATAGAAGAGAGGTATCAGGAAAGTCTTCGTTATATGAACGAACGACCAGACGAACCTGAAAGGCAAAAAGTCCGTTGGAGTGAGGCAATAAAGAACCGGAAATCACCCGACCGACTAGACGGAGCTCAAAGCTTGGAACTACAAGCTCAATTAAAGAATGAGGGGAATGGAAGCCCTCAGAACAAAAAAAAACTTCAAATTTAAATCGTCAATAGTGGAAACATACCAGGAGCTGGGAGGAGGTAGAAATTGTGAATTGGATAGCGAGACCAGATGAGCTAATTAACGAGGATGTGGAAGGAATCCCACCTATAAAAAAGAGAATTACCCATAATTATGCTAAGGATCGAAGGATTACTGGTCAGGGCATTAATTGATACCGGATCCACAATAAGCCTAATTACGCAAACCCTTCTAAATGAATTGGAAACAAGGGGCCGCGTATTAAAGATTCCCACATCAATTGTAAATATTAAGGGGATAATCCCTGAAAAATCTTTAACATGTAAATTTCAGGTATACATCGATTTGATCATGGGTAACGCTGAAATTTCGCAATGCTTTTTGCTGGTAAATCAATTACCGTATAATGTCATATTAGGTATTGATTTTATCCTTGAGAACAAGGTCATCATAGACCTAGCGCAAAACTGCATTAGAATCCAAAGAGAGGATGTGGATGAACAAAACATTAACCTTCAGGAACAGGATGCAAAAATAGGAGAACAGGTATGGCATGTGGAAGAAGTAACTGAGGAAGGTTATAAGGACATAGAAAAGATATTTGAAGTCCTTAACATAGAACTCGAAGATAATTTGGAAACTGAGTTCGAGACCAACCTGTCAGGAAAAGTAGAGGAAGCTAAAGTTAACCTCGAAAATAAGGAACAATTAAAGAAATTATTATTGAATTTTAGGGACGTATTTGATTCCAAGCCAGGGAAGATTGAAAATTTTAAATATGCGTTCCAAGTCAATGATTGGGCACCGTTCAGACAAAAACCATACCCGGTTGCGGAAAAACATTACCCACAAACGAAGAAAACACTGCAGGAGATGATAAATGCAGGTGTTATAGAAAAGATGGCGACACCATATGTTAGTCCATTAGTGATTGTGAGTAAACCGGATGGCTCAGTAAAGGTGTGTTTAGATGCCAGAAATTTAAATGCAAAAATCATACCAGAAAATGATTCGGCACCACCCATAAAAGAAATACTGAGGAAATTTAAAGGCAAGAAGATTTTCACAAATATTGACATGACTTCTTCGTATCATCATCTCGAACTGGAAGAGAAAACCAGCCTGTTAACTGGATTTCAGTTCGACCAACAAACATACTGCTTTAGGAGATGTCCGTTTGGATTGAAGATCGCGGGATCTGCCTTGATAAGAGCGCTTGATCGAAACCTGTCAGAGGAAGTGAAAGATTGCACTATCCGTTATGTGGATGATATTTTGCTTACCTCGGAGAACATTGAGGAACATTTAGAAAAGTTGAAGAAATTATTGGAAGACTTAAGAAGGGCTAATTTTAAAATCAATTTAAAGAAGTCAAATTTTTGTCAAAGACAAGCAACATTTTTAGGGCATGTGATTGACAAGGATGGTGTTAAACCAAATCCATGCAAATTAGAATCGATAAGAGATTTTCCAAGGCCTTTGAAGGTGAAGAACGTTCGTCAGTTTTTGGGATTGATTGGATTTTTCTCAGGACATTGTCCATCATACACAAAAACTGTTGCACCACTACAGGACCTTCTGAAGAAGGGGGGCAAGTGGAAATGGACGGAGGAAACAGAAAAAGCATTTGTGGAGGCCAAGGAAATGCTCTTAAACTATGTGAAGCTAGGATATCCTGATTTTAAACAGAGATTTATCATTCAAACAGATGCATCCCAGATTGGAATAGGGGCAATGCTATATCAGGAAAACCCGGATAATCCTGATAAGAAAAATTATTTAGCTTTCACAAGTCGGAGACTGAAACCACACGAGAAAAATTATACGATCAGCGAAATCGAGCTGTTAGCGATATTGCACGCGCTGCAATATTGGCCAAAGATCGTATATGGGTTTCAAGTCACTTTAAGAACGGATCATAAAGCCTTAACCTTTTTGATGAAGACTGATCTATCCAGTCAATCGTTGATGCGTTGGGCTTTATACATTCAACAGTTTGATGTCCAGATAGAATATGGCCCAGGAAAGGAAAATATAGTTCCAGACTATTTAAGTAGACAGCCAGAGTCCACAGAAGGGGAAGTAATGGCTATTGATTTGGAAGACAGGGATCAGCGTACTCTAAATGAGTTAAGAAGGATTAGTCAACGGCAACGTGAGGATCCATGGATGAACATGCTCGTATCTTTCCTTGAAGGAAGTTTGATAAGGGGAACACCAGCGTACACGGAAGCTAATAAGATAGCTTAAGATTACACATTTTATAATGGATTATTATATAAGTTTGTGGACTCTGACCATACACGATTAAGGATTGTGGTACCTGCAATTTTGCAGAGGAAAATAGTATGGTTAGCCCATAGATCGTTCGGACATATGGGAGTCGACAAAACAGTCTCGATGCTGAAAGAAGCATTTGTATGGCCGAGACTGAGAGAAACTGTAAGGGACACGCTAAAGACATGTGATCTATGTCATAGGATCAAACCAAATGCATTTCTGATGAGACAAAAGCCTATACCATTGTTGCCCGAGAGGCCAGGTCAAATCATCTCTATTGATAATTTCGGACCTTTGCCCAAGGCAAGAAGAGGAAATCGACACATAATGGTGGCTATGGATGTCTTCACTAAAATGGTTGTCCTTGCTCCCATACAGAAGACTAGTACCAAACAGGTGTTAAAACGACTCAAAGAAAAAGTGATACCGATTCTGGGAAAACCTGAGAATTTGTTGTAGGATCACGGTAGTTGTTTCACCAGTGTAGAGTTCAGACAAGAATTAGAAAGACTTGGAATACGTCAGATTTTGTCAAGTATTCGCCATCCTGAGGCAAATCCTGTAGAATGAGTGATGAGGGAGACGGACAAGTATTGTAGAATATACTGTGCCGAAAAGAATTGGAAGTGGATAGATATCTTGGATATTATCGAATTCTGTATAAACAACACAATCCATGAATCTACGGGAGAGATACCAATAACGTTACATCAGAATGAGCAACCAGAAAGACCTTGGAGTCTGGTAATTCCTAGGCCAGCAGACGCTCAGCCGGGAAGAGATGTACGTATTAGAAGAGCCTTTGAGCATCTAAAAGCTCAAGCCGACAGGAGGCAAAGAAGAAATAGGCACAAGAGGTATCATCGGCCACTATTAGCAGGGGAAATGGTGTCAGTAAAAAGACCAGCCATTTCGGATCCAGGGAACCGCGTGTACAAAAAGTTCCAGAAAATGTGCCACGGACCGTATCAAATAATAAGAGATTTGAGAAATAATGCCTATAGAATTCGGCACTGTGAAACGAATCACGAAGTGACCATGAATTCAGCGAATTTGAAAGTGTATTACCCTCCCGAAGACTTCGATGAAGCCAATGAACAAGCCCTGGTTATGGAACAATTTAGAGATGAGGAATCCACTTTTGATAGAAACGAGAATAAGGAAGAAAAAGGAAACAGAGCTCAAGCATTCGAGTGCGAATGCGAATTGGAGAAATTATATTGGGAAATAAAAGAAATAATTGCTTTTGTTGAAGAAGAAAATTTCAATTTAAGAAAGGAGAATGATGAAATAAGGAAACGGGTAGGGATAGACCACACCCGTAAAGAAGAATGAGGTTCTGGAGACTTGAAGTCCAGACAAATAAAGGAAAAGGAAAGAAAGGGTAGGGACAGAGCGTACCCAACCTACACAATTACCGGATACGACTTTAAAGAAATAAAAGAAACAGAAGGTACGGATAACGTTATGATGGCTTCGACATTTAAAGGAAAAAAATAAGATTTTTTATCAATAATTAAAATAAATTTCCTCAAGATTTTTCGAAAATTTATTTACCTAAGGAGGGGAGAGACGAACCCATGTACCATTGGCTCAAAAGGGGTCGAATCCATGTATTTGTGAAAGGAATGAAAGAAACACACAGTTTCTAAGGGAACGGAGAGAGATTTCAAACAAGGGTTCTAGCCTAATATTGCGCAAGCCGCTGGACCAGGTGTTCAGGAGATGAGATCATGCCTCTTGACTCCTTGAGAGGGAGCGGGTCATGGATATTAATAGAACGAGTGGAAATTTTTTACTGTAAGACAGAGAAGCGTGACTCGGAAATCCAGCTTAGCTTGCAGGAAAACGACAACAGCGCTGATGAGCCAGAAGAAGAATAATTAAATTTAACCCATTTGCGAGAATAAAAATAAGTAAATAAATACTGTACTGTGAATCATTTCGGATTAGAGATTTTTGTGTAAAGAAAAATCTTGTAATAATTGCATAGGAAAGAACTGCAAACGCAGTATACGTCATCGGGGATTCACTGATACCAGAGGAGTGGGGAATTAAAAAAAAATGAACAGCAACACCCACGCAGCTGAAGACTAAAAATTAATTAATATCTCCGAAATGCACGATCGATTCTTATGCGCAATGAGATCATTTGACGTTTGGAAGACGAGCTTTCTGGAGATATAATTTTTGTAATTGTACGACAATTAGTTCAAAAGTTGGTCACGAAAAGGACTAGGATTTTATCTTTTTGTGACTAAAGAGTATAAAACTCCTGGCATCACCAAGCCAATCATGCAGTTTCCGATAGCCCAGGGAGGCGTCACTACGCATCATGCAGTTTTACAACGAGCACTCCGTGAGCGGAGGTGCTGCATCAAAGTCTTCAAACGTATGAACCTCAGGAGAGGTCATACTGTGCAACAAGTATAAGCACCGAATGCAGTTATTGTCAGCCTGCGGGCGTCACACTGTGTCAGATACATCGAATGCAGTTTCCGATAGCCCAGGGGGGCGTCACGCTGGATCAGTACATGCAGTTATCAAACGGCCTGAGGGCGCGTCACTGTGCTTCATCAGACACCGAATTCCGATAGTCCGTGAGGGGGCTTCACGCTGAAACACACCGAAGACAGTATACCAGCATTCCTTGAGGGGAAAAACGCTGTATCACATCGCATAGAAAATATCCGACAGCCACGGGCGTCGCGGTATCAATAACTCGCGTGCCTCCGTAAAGGAGTTGCAAAGAAGTAATATTACAGTATCGCCGTGTTGAAAAATTAGGAATATCCTAGTTACAGGATTTAGGTCCGACAGTATAAAAGTTTACAGTGAAAAGTTCATAAAATACAGTCAAAGTAGACTGCGAACTTAGGACTCAGGGCGATAGGTCTTTAAGTAAACGACCAAAAGTATCATAACGTACGGAAGTACCGTAACCAAGAGATAAACAGTTTCTCTAATTTAAAGAACCCGAGCAGGGACAGAGAAAATAAGGTTCGTAAGTATTCTAGAAGATTAGAAGTGCGAGAACCGAATAAGCAAAGAAGAAGACAGGAAACTATAGACATCGTTTCAAGAAAGCAGATGAACTATTCAAAAGCACTAAGACGCAAGAAGTATTAGTTGCTAAAAATCCATAGGTCACCGATAAATTATCGAGGGGACTGTGAACAGAACAGACTTTCGCTAAGATCAATAAATAGGGTCTAAAAGGGGAGCCGTTCGTGTCAGAGAAATAGCAGATCGTCAAGAACGGGATTCGAAGGAGTGCTATTGCAGGGAGGAAGTAGATGATTCGAGACTTTCATATTCAGTGAGGATAGGAAGCCGACATTACTAAACTTCACCCTTGGAGACGGGAGATCAAGAGGTCACGTGTGATAGGCTCAATAGCGGTCTAGTGATCAAAATTCGTGAAGTGTAAATATATCAAGATTTTGTGTTATAAGTAATATTTTTCAGTGTTTTTATTGTGTGTTCTAAACGGATACACCAGTGTATTTAAAATGTTATTAGTGTTAAATGTATACGTGTTAAATATGTGTCAAGATATGTCTGTACATGCAATGAATTTGTACACGATGGAGTAATTTAAAAAAAGTGGGACAAAAATGACGCATCGCACGAGGAGAAGGGTCAAGAAACGACCTTAAACATGTGAGTAAAAATTTTCATTATGTTTTGGTGTCGGGGAAGTGATTGTGTACAAATCCACCGGAGTTTTTGAGTAAAAGGGATGTTTCTAAATAACTAAATACAGAATAAGAACGCGGTCTGAACAAAAATAGAATTTAGAGAAATTATAAATAATTATGTGAAAGAATAAATCCTGTAGAGGAAATGTATGAATAAAATGTCAGTGTATTTGACGAATGTTATAAAAGCAAGCGTATTAATAATAATAATAATAATATAAAGGAAATATAAATAAAGATTAAACTGAATGATATGAAAATAAGAGCGTTGGAGCCTTAATAGAAGTATAAGACATGATATTAATGCATGTTATTTAAAATAGAGCAATTATTGTCAAAGGAAAAGATTAATATAAAAATTGAGATATGTATCAATTGTTAATATGGAATTTATCAGTTCTTTGGAAGACGCTAGGCTTAAAAATAATGTATAGCGCAATGGAGCGCAATTAAAATAAAATGTCACGCTAGGAATGCGTAAAAGTTAAAAGTACTTGGTAAATTACTTATGAGGGGTAGTTGATTGCGGAGAATTGAGATATGTTGTAAGTCCTCCAATAGTGACATAGATCACGAGGCCATGTGTGTGCTATTATATTGAAAAGGGAGCAAATGTATGGTATTATTGAGCGTAGGTCATGTAGGCTACGGCTGACCCTAAATCGCATTTTGTATAAGTCCTCCAATGTGGAAATGATTCCCGAGGCATGTTAAGAGATTCGAACCTAGAATCCTCTTGTTGTTGAAGCCCCTAATTATTCGTCGTAAAATGTGTATTACTCTTCCCAATCAATGAGGACCCTTTATAATTAATAAATGCCAAGGTTACGAAAGTGGTTTATGAGCCAAATAATATTGTTGAAAGGAAATAAGTGAAGTTAAATGCCAGGTCTCTCCATAGAACTGAAAAAGAAAGGAAGATTTGTTTTAAAAGCATTGAAGAGAGCTCCAACCGTAGACTAGACAGGGAGTCACCCTACCAGTCATAAATCTCGCTCAAGTATAACGGTCTGACCCTCATAGCAGGAGGGTTGGGTGAAGGCCGTATGTAAGAAGGAATGAATACACCGGGAGTGTTTAAAGTTGTTAATGACCCGGGATGTGAACCGAGGTCCTTGTAGATGAAATTATCGCTTACAAGTTCAGATCGTAGTTTTCTTATATGATAATGATCTTATAAGACAATTAAATAAATAACAATCCCTATTGTAATGTTGTATGAAAATAGGATTCCACGAGTTAAATGAAGGTAACTAGATCCGGGAGTAATCATAGTTTTTGACTTTGTCAAGTAATCTTTATAACTCTGGAGTACACAAGTATTTTCCCGATCACTATGGTGAATTTGTAAAATGCTGAGAGGGACGGTAAATGCTGAAAACATGTGAAGTGCCCAAATATTTAAGTAAAGAATTAACATGTACTTTAAATGTAATTATATATTTGTTTTGATGGTAAGAGAATACAAAAATAGTATTTGAGGTGTACAAGAAGAATGACACCATTATTAATGGAAAATATCGAGCCAAAGGAGCTCGTAGTTATATGGAACTTTAAGATAGATACTTTATGGAAGTAAAAATAATTATGAATTGTTGGTTTTAAAGGAAACCATGTGTTTTAATATAATATTTGTTTAATTCTTATATTATTCCTTGTTCACTTGGAACAAGTAGAAGATTTTGGTCAGTAGTTTATTTGTTTTATTGTTTGTAGCGCCATAATTTTGGTTAATTAAATGTTTTAAAATAGGAGTTGATTTTCTTGTTATTTTTGCAAGTGTATCATCTATTTAATCCAAAATGTGTAAGTCACAGAGTGGGAGAACATACTACAACCCCGAAATCCCGAATTGAGCAATGCTGGCATACTGTGATTTGCATATTTCTTGCTGAAAGGGCACAATATAAACATTCACCACATATAAAACAATTCGTTTCAGTTTCAAAACGCATTTGCTGTGATGATGTTAGTGGCTCCATTGGAATGATAGTATTTAAAATAGAGGATATACGGATGGCATCTTTTTCAAGTCTTTCCATAACAACTTTAGGTGCATCAGGTCCTCTATAGAGCTCAACTTAGTCATCATAACTACATTTAATATAATATGAAAAGCTAAAAGGTTCATGAATGTGAGTAGTGTTGGTAAAAGTTTGGGTTGGATTCGATGAACATGTATTAAATGGTTTTAGCAAAGCTTCAAAGTCAGCATATATAACAAATGGTACCCGAAGCTGCTTCTCAAAGTCCTTAAATTTTAGAATGTTATTTTTAGGAGTCGGTAATACCGTACAAACATGATTACACCCCCATTTTTGATGTTGAGTTAGTTGATCCTCTTTTCTAAAATATAGCAAACAGCCTTCACACAACCGCATCTTACCTTTGTATTTTGATAGTTGACTACCAATAAGTCTACATAAATGTTTTATCCAACAATAGTGGGTATTTTCACCTTTAGTTATGTATAATAAATTAACGTAAGCATCCTTTTTTTCTTGAGTGTAATATAGAGGACCAACTATACTCATGTTTTCAATTCCATAAACATTAATACTTACATTGTTCTGATTTTTAATACATTTAATATATTTTATCGACATAGGGAATTCTATTTCTTCCAAGTCTAACACTGAGGAATAGTGAGGATAAGATGATGTTCTCTCTACATGCCCCACTGCTGGATGGAGAGCTGAGGTTATAGCCCGCGCAAAACATGCATGGTCACTATTCATAACGTTTACACAAGCATGCTTAAATTTGACCCATGCTCGAAGGGGGTTATATTTATTCATGTTGGTTTCTAAATAAAGTACTTCAACCAACGCCCAGCCTGACTCCCTTTCCTGGAACTCTTCACTCTTCACAATGATAGTACTTGAAATATTTTGGTATATATCACTAATATTAGTTGATTCACTAACAATTATGTTTTTGTATCAAAAGATTTGATATCCGTAATTTCACCTTCGCTCCCAGTTTTTACATAGAGTCCAAAAAGTTCAAAATTCATTTTAATTGTTTAATGCTCTACTAAAACATTATCTGCCAAGCCAAACACAGTAGGTTGTACAATTTTTTTAAATGATTCAATACTTTGAGTTTTTTCTTCAATATGAAGTCCATAACTAGCAATTCGGCTTTTAATGCACTGCCAATTTTCTGAATATTTCAAGAATTGTTTTCATGGCAAGCGTTATTTTTATGATTAATACTGCGCAAATGTCCCTGCATCAATGAAGAAGGTATATCAATATTGCATACAATACAATGTGTTATTGGACGTTCACCATTTTTTTTCTTTTTGTTGCACAACTCTTTTCATAATCTTGAGAACGTTTACGCTTTTGAGCAACACATTTGTTTCAAGGTTCCGTGCTAGTTGATGGTTTTGCAGTTTTTAATTCCGGTTGTTCTCCATGCACTTCAACCATGTGGGATTGATATCGCTTTACAGCAGAAAAACCAAGATCACAAACTGAACACGAAAAAGGTGCTGAACTGACATGCTTTAAACGTACATGCTGTGTAAGATTAGCCTGTCTGTTAAATGTCGTAGAACAATAACTACACGCAAACATTTTAAGATTATGTTTTGCACTTGCATGACGTTGAAGGCTGTCAGGTCTTGAAAACTGCTTTTTAGAATCAATACACTTGAACATGATGGTCACTTTCCAAATTACCTATAAAAGAAAGATAGCATGAATGTTAATAAAAAATAAAACAAAATAAAATATAAATAGTTAAATTACATTCCAGTCAATGGTCATAGCAGGGTATTTAAATCGATCATCTGATAACTCCTAGTAAGTCTATTTCCTTGTAGTACTAACTGGCGGTTACTATACACCACTGTCACTGACACCTAGCGGTGTATATTGGAACTTGATAGAGTGTTAATCAAATCTAACCTACAAATTTAGCTTCACACGATTGTCAGGTAGTTTCAACTTTGGTTGTCAAGTATGGCACTGTCACTGACACCTTGTAGTGAACGTTGAAACTTAAAAGATCGTTAATCAAATCTTACCTACAAAATTAGCTTTACACACCATTGTCAAGTAGTTCCAAGTTTGGTTAGCAGATATGTCACTGTCACTGACACCTAGTGGTAAACGTTCGGATTTAATATAGCGTTAAACACACATTTCACTCGATCTCTTGTTTTTAAATAATAGAAACCAGCGGTTGTCAGTTAAGTGAGCTTAGTGTGACGTCATAGCCAGTCTTAAAGCAAGTCTGAACGTGTAGAACATGTCACGTGATAGAAACCAGCGGCCGCCAGTTAAGTGAGCTAGGTGTGACGTCATAGCCAGTCTTAAAGAAAGTCTAAACTTCTAAAACATGTCACGTGATAGAAACCAGCGGTCGCCAGTTAAGTGAGCTAGGTGTGACGTCATAGCCAATCTTAAAGCAAGTCCAAACTTGTAAAACATGTCACGTGATAGAAACCAGCGGTCGCCAGTTAAGTGAGCTAGGTGTGACGTCATAGCCAGTCTTAAAGCAAGTCTAAACTTGTTAAACATTTCACGTGATAGAAACCAGCGGTCGCCAGTTAAGTGAGCTAGGTGTGCCGTCATAGCCAGTCTTAAAGCAAGTCTAAACTTGTAAAACATGTCACGTGATAGAAACCAGCGGTCGCCAGTTAAGTGAGCTAGGTGTGACGTCATAGCCAGTCTTAAAGCAATTTTAAAGCAAGTCTAAACTTGTAATACATGTCAGGTTACAAGGTTAAGTTAGGTAAAGTTAGGTTATGTTAGGTGAACTGAGGTTAAGTCTTTAAATATTCCCACTGTCACTGACACCTAGCAAAGAACATTCGGACTTAATAGAGCGGTAATCAAAACCTAACCTACAAATTTTGCTTTACACACCATGGTCAAGTAGTTCCAACTTCCACTACCAAATGTACCACAGTCACTGACATCTAGTGGTGAACATTGGAAAATATCGTTCTAGCTGTTTAAAAGTTATTAGAGGGGGTCTTTAACTCTAATAATGTATCTACTGCCGCCACTGATTGAACTTGGTACTAGAATCTGCTAACCCACAGGTACGCCTATTATTTGTAAACAAATAAATCAATCAATCAATAAATACCTTCCAATCCATAACTTCAACATCAATTACTAATAAAATACTACAATCAATTAATAATAAGTACTTACCTTGCAAAATAATTTAATGATTTTCCACCAAAAAGTCCTTTTGCAACTGTTGAGCAATAACTGTTCACTCGTAGCGAGTAATAAAGACAGACAGTAGGGAATTATATGACACCTCCCTTATATAGGCTGGGATTGCTATGTGTCAGCAGTTTTGCAGATCATTGCAATTCCTTTCCTGTACACCTGTCAGTCCAAAGTGCACTAGGAACACCTGTGCGGTATCAGATTACTGCTGACTTTGCATGATCATCACCCATTGTCTTGTTGAACACCTGCGGTTTTAAATTACTACAGCGTTAGTCATAGCAACAGAACTGCGCGCTCTCTGCCATGTCAGCAACATGAAACCGGAAGGAACACCTGTGTAATATCCAATGACTGCTAACTTAGAATTATCCATTGTCAATATGAACACCTGCGGTTTCAAATTACTGCAGCGTTAGTCACAGCAACAGAACTGTGCGCTCTTTGCCATGTCAGCAATATGACACAGGAAATAACAAGTCGACTTACTGCACGTACAATCTCCTCATTTTTAACATCTTAAGAACGTGCATTAATTTTTTTCAACTACAAATGACACAACCATCCACCAAGTTATGTCCCTTGGCCTGTCCTCAAATTGCATGTGCCTCGTGTACTAGGGTGTGTTCATTAACCCTAGCACTAGAACATATTCATCCACCAAGTTTTGCACTTAGCCCCTTGGATGTCGTCTATTCACCAAGTTTTACAGTTATACAAACCAAAACAGGATGTGACTTGTTTCATAAAGGGGCCGGTAATAATGTCATCTCGCACGTGTTCACATGTATTTCGTCACTTTCCTTTCATATCATTATCACATTGTAGTAGTGAGGGCTGGCGAACAACGTCAGTTCAATACACTGCTTTACACACAAATGTAGTTAGGCCCTTTGACATAATTTGGACAAATTTCATGGGCCAGTCCATAGGGATCAGTCCAAAGGGACCGGTCTAAAGGATTAGTCGAAAAGAACCTGTCAACACGGGCCCATCAACAGGGACTTGTCAACAAGGACCCGTCAACAATGACCCGTCAACAAGGACCCGACAACCATGACCTGTCATAAATGACCTCTCAACAGGGACCCGTCAAAAAGGACTTGTCAATAGGGACCTGTCAAAAATGACTCCCTTCAAAAAGGACCCGTCCAAAGGGGCTAGTCAACAGGGATCATTAATAATGTCATCTCGCACGTGTGCACATGTATTTCGTCACTTTCCTTTCATATCATTATCACATTGTAGTAGTGAGGGCTGTCGAACAACGTCAGTTCAATACACTGCTTTACACACAAATATAGTTAGGCCCTTTGACATAATTTGGACAAATTTCATGGGCCAGTCCATACGGATCAGTTCAAATGGACCGGTCTAAAGGATTATTCGAAAAGAACCTGTCAACAGGGACCCATCAACAGGGACTTGTCAACAAGGACCCGTCAACAATGACCCGTCAACAGGGACCCGTCAACCATGACCTGTCAAAAATGACCTCTCAACAGGGACCCGTCAAAAAGGACTTGTCAATAGTGTGCCCTTCCCGCAAGAAATATGCAAATCACAGTATGCCAGCAATGCTCAAATCGGGATTTTCGGGGTTTTGGTACGTTCTCCCACTCTGTGACCTACCCATTTTGGATTAATTAGAGGATACACTTCCAAAAATAACAACAAAATCAATTCCTATTTTAAAACATTTAATTAACCAAAATTATGGCGCTACAAACAAATAAAACAAATAAACTATTGACCAAATCCTTCTAAACTTGTTCAAAGTGAACAAGGAAGATATAAAAATTAAACAAACATTATATTAAAATAAATGGTTTCCATCAAACCAACAACTCATAATTATTTTCACTTCCATAAAATATCTATCTTAAAGTTCAATATAATCACGAGCTCCAATGGCTCGATATCTTCCCATAATAACGGTGTCATTCTTTCATACACCTCAATAACTATTTTATGAGTTTCCTATCTTCAAACAAATATATAATCATATTTAAAGTACATGTTACTTCTCTACTTAATTGTTTGGGCATTCCACAATGTTCTCAACATTACCATCTCTCTCAAGTTTCACAAATTCACTACAGTGATCGGGAAGATACTTGTGTACTCCAGAGTTACCGAAGATTACTTGACAAAGTCAAAAACTATGATTACTCCCGGAATCTAGTTATCTTCATTGAACTCATGGAATCCTACATCCATACAACATTACGTTAGGGATTTTATTTATTTGTCTTAAAAGACCATTATTACATAAGAAAGCTACGATCTGAACTGGCAAGCGGTACTTTCATTTACAAGGACCTCGGTTCAAATCCCGGGTCATTAACTACTTCTAAACACTCACGGTGTATTATTACTTCTTCCAGACGATTCTCTCCGACCCTACTACAACAAGGGGTCTGACTGTACACTTGACTTGATTTATGGCCCGGGAGGGAAGGCTCTATGTCTCGCCTAGAGACCGCTACATTCATGCTTTTAAACAGCTATTTCCTTACCACAGTTCCTTGGATAGACCTGGCGTTTCTTTCATTCAATCTTTAACAACATTTTATAGGTTCACAGACCACTTTCGTAACCTTGGCATTTATTAATTATGAAGTGTCATCATTGATTGGTAAGAGTAATTCACATACAACGACGAATATTTAGGGGCTTCAACAACTAGACGAGTCAGGGCTCGACTCTCTTAACATGCCTCGGGAACCATTCCCATACTGGAGGACTTACGTAAATGCGACTTAAGGTCGGCCGTGGCCTATATTACCTGCGCTCATAATACCATACATTTGCTCCCTATTACAATACAACATAACACACATGGCCTCGTGATCTACGTCACTATTGGAGGACTTCAACATAGCTCAATTACCGCAATCAACTGTCCCTCAAAATTAACTTGCCAAGTATATTTAGATTCAACGCCTTCCTAGCGTGCTAAATTACTTAAATACGCGACAATGCGCTACACATTACTTTAAAGCCTAGCGTCTTCCAAGGAACTGGTAAATTCAAAAATCAACATTTGATCTACATCTCCATTTTTATATTTTTCCTCTCCCGTGACGATAATCACTCTACTTTAAGAACACGCATTAACACCATGTCTTTATACTTTTATTAGATCTCAAACGCTCTTACTTTCATATCATTCAATTAATCTTTATTTATATTTCTTTTATTATTATTATTATTATTATTATTATTATTATTATTTATTACGCTTGCTTTTGTAACATTTGTCAACTACACTGACGTTTTATTTCATACATTTCCTCAACAGGATTTATTCATTTCACATAATTATTTATAATTTCTCAAATTTTATTTGTTCAGACCGCGCTCTTATTCTGTTATTTGTTATTTAAAAACATCCCTCTATCTCAAACTCCGGTGGATTGTACACAAACACTTCCCCAACACAAAACATAATGAAAATATTTACTCACATGTTATAGGTCGGTCCCTGACCTTCCTTTTCTTGCGATGTTTCATTTTTGCCCACTATTTTGTGATTACGCCATCTTGTAAAAATTCATTTCATGTACTGACATATCTTGACACACATTTAACTCAAATACATTTAACACTGATAACATTTTAAAATACACTGGTGTATTCGTTTATAATACACGCTAAAAACACTGAAAATATTACTTTTAACACAAATTTTATATATTTACACTTCACAGATTCTAATCACTAAGGCTGCTATTAAGCCTTTCACACGTGATTCCTTGACCTCCCGTCTCCAAGGGTGAAATTTAGTAAATGTCGGCTTCCTATCTTGCCAGAATGTGAAAGTCTCGAACCATCTACCTCCTCCCTGGAATCGCACTCCTTCAAATCCCGTTTCCTGACGATCTGCTATTATTATCAGCTCGAACGGCTCCTTTCTAGACCCTATTGGTAGGTCTACCAAAAAACTGTTCTGTCCACGGTCCCCCAGATAATCTATCGGTGACCTATAGATTTCTAGCAACTAATACTCCTCGTAACTTAGTGCTTTTAATAGTTCATATGTTTCCTTGAAACAATGTCTAGAGTTTCCTTCTCCTTTCCGCTTATTCGGTTCTCGGATTCCTATCTTTCCAGAAAACTTTGCGAACCTTGTTCTGTCCGTCCCTACTCGGGTTCTTTAAAGTTGATAGAATGTTTATCTCGCTGTTACGGTACTTCAATATGTTATGATACTTTTGGTCGTTTAATTTAAGACCTATCGCCCTTGGTTCTAAATTCGCAGCCTGCTTTGACTGTAATTACTGAACTTTTCACTGTAAACTTTATACTGTCGGAACTAAATCCTGTAACTAGGATTTTCCTAATTCTCCACACGGCGATACTGTAATAATACCTCTTGGCTACTCCTTACGGATGCCCCTTGGTTATCGATACCGCGACGCTCTTGGCTGTCGGATACTGTCCATACGATGTAATACAGCGTTTCCCCTCAAGGAATATTTGTAGGCTGCCTGATGTGATGTAACATCTCCCCTCAAGGAGTCTGTCGTGAACTGCATTTACTGCTTATACTTGTTGTACGGTATGACCTCCCCTGAGGTTCATACGTTTGAATACGGCGTGATGTAGCTTCACGTCCCCTGGACGGAATAATACTGCATGATTGTTCTGGCTTGGCCTGGACTTTTATACTATTTAGTCATAAAAAGATAAAATCCTAGTCCTTTTCGTGACCAACTTTTGAAATAATTGTCGCACATTTATAAAAATTATATCTCCATAAAGCTCGTTTTCTAAACGTCAAATGACCTCACTGCACATGAAAATCGATCGTGCATTTCTGAGATATTAAATATTTTTTAGTCTTCAGCTGTGTGGGTGTTGCTGTTGATTTTTTAATTCCCCACTCCTCGGGTCTCAGTAAATCCCCGATGACGTATGCTACGTTTGCACTTCTCTCCCGGGCAATTATTAAAAGCTTTTTCTCTACACAAAAATCTCTAATCCGAAATGATTCACAATACTGTGTTTATTTACTTACTTTTATTCTTGCAAATGGGTTAAATTTAATTATTCTTCTTCTGGCACAGTTGCGCTGTTGCCGTTTTATTGCAAGGTAAGGGTGATTTCCGAAACGTGTTCTCTGTCATACGCTTGGAACTTTCCACTGCTTCTATTTATATTCGTGACCGGCTCCTTATCCATGAGTCAGGCATGATCTCATTTCCTGGCCACCTGGGTCTAACTTCTTACACAACGTTAGGCTAGCATCCTTGCTTGAAATCTTTCTATGTTCCATTAAAGACTGTATATTTCTTTCCTTCCTTTTACAAAAATACATGGATTCGACCCCTTTTGAGCCAATGGTACATGGGTTCAATAGGGACCTGTCAAAAATGACTCCCTTCAAAAAGGACCCGTCCAAAGGGGATAGTCAACAGGGATCAGTCCAAAGAAATAAATCAACATGGATCTATCTAAAGGGGTTATCGCCTCAAGGTCTGACATACCCCTCTTTGATTATTGGTTTACCTATCGACAAGCACCGCTTGGAAAACTTTTTGATCACCCCTCGTGGGTTGGGTTAGGTTAGGTTACACTACAGCCACCATCTTTAAAAAGCCCGTCCTCTTACAAAAGCCATGAGTTGACATGCGTAAAAAACGAAAAACAAGCATATTAATTCATTGTGACATTCCACAATACACATGTCTCTTGTGTGGAACAACGTTTAATTCCATATTGGCATTCAAACTCTCACATGTTGCACTTGAAAGCGAAATTTTCTTTAAAAATTACAATTTCACCCCCCGAGTAGGGGTAGGTTTAATTTTTGGAGTGGAATTAAGTTGTCCATTGGAAAGGGGGTGTCAGTCCGAGTTCAATGACACCTCATTCGTTAAAATCCGACCATGCGTTCGAGACATATCGCGCGCCGCCATCTTGTAGGTGGGAAGCCGTTGGAGGGGCCAGAACCCCTCAAAAACCACTACTACTGTCGCTCAGGTAAAAGCACGCACTAGCTCAAAAACACTGTCCACCTCGCTGGCCAGGTCGCCCTTATATAGCAGGCTGGTGACTCAATGAATGCTTCTAGACCCGTCCAGGATTCACGGCTTCTCGAGATTTCCATCACTGGCTGGGTCACGAATATTCTGGACCATCCCTTTTGTCCTAGTAGCCCTGTTGCGTAAGGCGCAGGTAATACACAGAGGCAGAGCATAGCCCGGGGGCGGCGGTGACTCACCCGGCGAGGCGACGAAACAAACTCACAGCCATAACACCACACCCTTCCTAAAAGGCCGATCGTCCCGATCATTCATTGGTCCGTCTGTGTCTCTCCGTAGGATGCCCGGCGATCTCGATGCACGATCTTCATCTTCGCCCTCGGGCTCCGCTGGATACTGTAGACGACATCGTTGATCCGTTTCACGACTCAGTACGGGCCCTCCCAGGACTTCTGCAGTTTGGGTGACAGGCCTTCCTTCCGTAATGGGTTGAAGGGCCAGACCAGGTCGTACTCGTGGAATCCGCCGGCATCCGCCTGCTGGTCGTATCGGGTCTTCATTCGGTCGGTCACGATCCGCAGTCTCCTCCTCGCGAACGCGTGCACGTCCTCCAGTTGTTCGACCAGTTCTTGACAATACTGGCTTACCGGGACCGGATCATTCTCAGGTCGGCTGATGGCAAGATCGACAGGTAGACCGAGTTCCCTCTCAAACATGGCCCGGGCTGGTGTGCACCCGGTGGCTTCATGCACGGTGGCGCGGTAGGCCAGGAGAAATAGTGGAAGATGTTTGTTCAATCCCTCTGGAGCTCACTGATGACTATTCGGAGATGGTTCTCGATGGTGCGATTAAATCGCTGTACCATCCCGTTGGACTGAGGGTGTAGCGGCGTCGTCCTTGTCTTTCGGATTCCCAGCAGCTGGCATAGGTTCTGGAACACCTGCGACTCGAAATTCCTCCCTTGGTCGGAGTGCAGCTCCAGGGGTACTCCGTACCGGCTGACAAATCCCTTCACCAGGGTCTCTGCGATCGTCGCAGCTTCTTGGTTAGGGAGCGCATACGCCTCCGGCCATTTGGTGAAGTAGTCGCTGACGATCAATATGTAGCGGTTCCCTGCCTCGCTCAACAGGAATGGCCCAGCAACATCGATGGCCACTCTCTCCATGGGGCCGCCCACGTTGTAGGTCTTCAGTGAACCCCGTCGTCTTCGTCCTGGGCCCTTGTTGGCTGCGCAATCGTGGCACCTCGCGCAGTGGTTCTCCACGTCTGTTCGGCGTCCGATCCAATAGAACCACTCTCTCAGCTTCCCCAGGGTCTTCTTTATCCCTAGGTGATCACCTGATGATCCTCCATGGACTTCCTTCAGGACTTCCTCCGTCATAGCCTTTGGAACGACGACTTGTTCCCGAAATGTCATCCCATTCGATGATCTCCCAGGTACGGCAGATAAGGCCATCCCTTACAATCAGCGAGTCCTACTGCGTCCAGTAGGACTTAAACTTTGGGCTGCAGTCACTCACAATGTACCACCTGGGTCTGGGGACACAGGCCCTCTTCCATTCGGCTATCAGTCCCAGGTCATCATCTTCTGCTTGTGCCCGCGTGAAAGATTCGCGGGTCCAGTTCCCTTGAAGTTCCACGATAGTCCTTTGACACGGTTTCCCGGTGTTCTCCTCCCTTCTGGTACAGAAGGTGCATTCTTCGGGGCACGGTATTCGTGACAGGGCTTCAGCATTAGAATGCAGTTGGCCTTTCCTCTGCTGGATCTCAAAGTTGTACTGTTGAAGCTTCACTAACCACCGCGCGAGTTCACCCTCGGGCTGCTTGAAGTTCAGGAGCCACCGCAGGGATGCATGGTCGGTCATGATGAGAAATTCTTGCCCATACAGGTACTTGTGGATGTATTCAATGGTCTTCACGATGGCGGGAAGCTCCTTGCTGTTGACGCAGTAGTTCCTCTTTGACTTTGACAAGGCTTTGCTGAAGTAGGCCACTACTCTCTCCTCGCCGTCCACTATTTGCCACAGGTTTCGCTCTATACCAAAGTCGCTGGCATCGGTATCGACAATGAACCTTATTCCAGGTCTGGTGTAGGCCAGAATAGGTGCGGTGTACAGAGCCTGCTTGAGTTGTTCGAAGGCACTGTGGCATTCTGCTGTCCACGTGAAGAGTTGGTCCTTCTCAGTCAGTCGATGCAGTGGTTTGGCGATGTCGGCGAATCCTCTCACGAAGCCACGGTAATAAGTGCAGAGTCCCAGGAAGTTCATAGTTGGGACTTGTCCTTCGGAACTGGTCACTCCCTCACAGCTGCGGTCTTGCCTGGGTCGGCGACAATATGCCCAAGGTACTGGACCTGCTTCTGGAAGAGCTGACACTTATTGGGGCTCAACTTCAGCTGGGAAGCCCGTAGCTTCATCAAGATCTCCTTCAAGTTGCTGTAGTGCTCCTCGAAGCTTAACCCCAGAACGATGACGTCGTCTAGATAGACCAGGCAGGTCTTCCAGTGTAGTCCCATCAGAATGGACTCCATTAGCCTTTCGAAGGTCGCAGGGGCGTTGTACAGACCGAATGGCATGACGGTGAACTGCCAGAGCCCGCTGCCCACAGAGAACGCAGTTTTCTCGCAGTCCTTAGGATGGACTTCAACCTGCCAGTAGCCACTATTCAAATCCAAGGTGGAGAACCATCTTGATCCTAATATGTTGTCCAGGGTGTCGTCGATACTGGGTAGAGGGTAGCTGTCCTTCTTCGTGACGTCATTCACCTGCCTGTAGTCCACGCAGAACCTGGAGGAACCGTCCTTCTTCTTCACTAGCACGACCGGAGAACTCCAAGGACAATGTGATGGCTCGATCACCCCTTGCTCCTTCATCTCTTCTACCATCCGTTCGATTTCAGCTTGCTTGGCGAGCGGGACACGTCGGAATGGGGCCCTAATCGGTGCGCTGTCCCCAACGTCGATTATGTGCTGGACCAAGCTTGTCCTGCCGAAGTTTTTGCTCCCCACGGAGAAGGCATCCTGGAATTCATGTAGCAGGTCCCGAAGTTGGCGTGATTGTTCCTCATCTAAATGGTCCTGGGATCCTTGGTACAGCTTCTGTAGTTCTTCTGGCAGGGCGCGTTTTCTTCGGTTGTCCGTCTGCAGTGTCCGTCCGTCGTGTCTGTGATGCGGGCAATACAGGTAATGGGCTCGCAGACTCCTAGGTTGGTGTCCCGCTGAACCGTAATGTCGTAGTCGTTCAGGTTGGACAGGCGGACGTACGGCCGAGACGTCGTGTTGATGAGAGTCTTGGCAATTAGCAATCCTTTTATCTGGATGTCGTCATATTTTGGCTCTACGTTAGCCGACACTCCCTCAGCAGTTCCGTCTACAATTATGGCAGCGCTGACCTCCGTCCTGGCGGGAACGATGACGTCCTCTCTCAGCCTTACTCGTCGTGTGGTGACGGCCTTGTGTGCTGGTTGCAAAGCAAGTTCCTCATATCTGAAGTGCAGAGTATTGGTACTCAGATCCAAGATGATGTCGTTCTGGTCCAGAAAGTCCAGTCCGATGATCACATCATTTGCTACATCAGCCACGAGCACTGGATGCTTCACCGTCCGCCGACCAATGACGATCTCCAGTGATGCTTCGCCATTTACCGGTGCGGTCTCTCCAGTCGCGGTTGTTAGCTGGAGGTTCCTTTGTGTGTGTGTTGCACTCTCCTCTTCGGGATCATGGTGGGATTGACGATGGTCCTCGATGCTCCCGTGTCGATCAGCATGGGCCAGCTCACTCCGTTTACGACTCCGTCGACCATCAGGCTGCTATCATCCCTCCTTAACTTCGTCACACGAACTTGGGCTGCCGGGGTTCTACGACTGTCACAAGCCGACCTTTGCCCCCCAAGGCTGGCTGGTACTCGTTTTCCTGGGCCGCGTGGTTTCCCTGTGACTGACTTTCCCGATGGAAACCCTTGGCGGCGGCGAACACCGAGGTCCTTACTCAGGTGACCCTTCTTACGGCATGTCCAGCAGGTCGGTAGTCCTCTACCGGGCCGCCCCTCCGGTTTTCTTCCGGATGTGTCGTTGCTGGTGGTGCCGCGACTATCGAAGAAACGGCTTAGCTCCTCTATCAATTCGTCGGCCAGGGGCTTGGTCTCGTTGGTTTTTGCTGGTTCGTCGACGTCCACTTGACGCACCCACGCGTGCATTCTAGATGCCTGTTTTGCCGTCTCGAAATCATGTGCGAGGCTCAGCGCATCTGCCAGGGTCTTATTGCGCACGAGTCGCAGCGCCTGTTGAGTGTCCGAGTCCCGTAGCCCGTCGGTGAAGGTCTGCCTCGCTATCTGTTCCAGAAAGTCGGCCGGCGCTGTTGGGTAGGCGAGCCTTACGAGGCGTGCGATGTCCATCTCTAACTTCTGCAGGGTTTCCACGTTCTTTTGTACCCGGGTCCGGAGCTGCATCTGGTAGACCTGCTGAAGATGGCTATCCCCATATCGGGACTCCATATGGGCGATTAGTGAAGCGTAGTCCTGGGATCCAGTCGGGATGGCCTGAAGGACGTTAAGGCTACAATGAGAGCTGTAGCCTTTTCCGTGCTGCTCCAGTTGTTTATGGAACAGGCTGTCTCAAACTGACGTAAATAGGTGCTCCACGGGACCTTTCCGTCGATGGTTGGGGGCGTCACTCACCTCTGTCCCGTTCCTGATATTCCCGGTATACCTGAGGGCGGGCGTCGGTGCAGCTCGGCAACTTCATCTTGAAGAACGTTGAATCTGCTTCCATTCCCGTCGGCGGGCGTTGGCTGAGCTCAGCAATTTCCTTTTGTGAATCGTTGAATTTCTCTTCCACCCCCGTCAGTGGGCGTTGGCGCTGCTCAGCAACTTCCTTTTGTAAGGCGTTGAGTTTCTCCTCCACCCCCATCAGCGGGCGTCGGCGCCGCTCGGCAACTTCCACTTTTAAGGCGTCGAACTTCTTTTCCACTGCCGTGACTTATTCACGTAGGCCCTGTTCCAATTTCCTTTGACTTTCCTGTAATTTTGTCAGCAGACACTCTTCCAGATTTTTCTGGCCATCCAGAAATTTGGCGGTTAGGTCCTCTGATAGCTTATTCTGACCGTCTTCCATCTTCTTCAGGTCCTCTGCTAACTTCTTCTAGCTGTCCTCTAATTTGGAAGTTAGGTCCTCGGCTGACTTCTTCTGGCCGTCCTCCATCTTCTTCTGGCCGTCTTCCATCTTCTTCATGTCCTCCCTTAACTTATCTTGACCATCTTCCATCTTCTTCTGGCCGGCCTCCATCTTGGTTTCCATGCCACTTAACTTTTCTAGCAATACTGCCAATTGAGCTTCCATTTTAGATGTTTGTCTTGTAAATGGCATGCACTCACATGAAAATTAGAGAACTGTGGTAAAATGACCTGCTCGGGGTTTGAAACCAGGACCTTCAGGTGTTGTGCTTGTGCTTGAGTTCTTAGTCCAGCTTCTGACACCAGTTTTTACGTGCCACCCCCAGTGGCACTTCCGTTAAGTGGATTACGGTGGGTAGAAGCACAACACAAATTGTTCCTTTAAAGAAACGTATTAGCTTTATTGCGGGCCAGAAAGATACACCACACAATAGAAAATACAAGTAATTAGTATCTCACTCTAGTTTCCTCTTGTAAGGGAACACTTGCCTTCCACTTGTCAATAAGCCACAGAAGTTAATCCCTCCTAATGGGACCGGTGGCCTCGGTAGAACTACCTGCAACAATTCCTTGAATACGCAAGGATTTACGATAGCCAGTCACTAATCACTACACTCTGCTTCGCTGTCCGCTGGCTACAGAAACAGACCCGGTGTTTTCGCAATTCACCACAATATCTCTGTCGCACTAGGTAAACACACACTCTTCAAATACAGTCGCTCCGTAGGCTTCACACTCCTTCGCTGTCAAGAGAATCAGCTTCACTAGGGTTTCGCAAGTCACGTCACCAACAACTCTCGCTCAGGTAAAAGCACGCACTAGCTCAAAAACACTGTCCACCTCGCTGGCCAGGTCGCTCTTATATAGCAGACTGGTGACTCAATTAATGCTTCTACACCCGTCCAGGATTCACGGCTTCTCGAGATTTCCATCACTGGCTGGGTCACGAATATTCTGGACCATCCCTTTTGACCTAGTAGCCCAGTTGCGTAAGGCGCAGGTAATACACAGAGGCAGAGCATAGCCCGGGGCGGCGGTGACTCACGCGGCGAGGCGACGAAACAAACTCACAGCCGGAACAATATGTTCCCCACTGTCACTCCACATAGGATTCAACAATTTATAACTTTTAATTCGAAGTGGGCAAATGTAAACGATATACGGTACAAGAACTAATAGACTACTGGTACTTTTATTTCCAAACTCAATGTTCCATTATAATTATGTTTTGACAGCCCAGAGACGCATGTAACGATCCTCTACACTTAAATTTTACAGCGCATTATTAAGGCTGCAGGCTTCTGAAATTTCAATTTACCTCATAGCACACATGAACTTTGTTGTGAAATATCTTCTGTGAGGGGCTTTGCGACATCGTGCTCATTTAGACCCGTGTACTTGCGGTAATCAAATATCACAATATCACAATAAGTGTGATCATTAGGAAGTGAATTATGGATTTGTTGTTGTTTGAGTCTTCATTCTTTTGACTGGTTTGATGCAGCCCTCCATGCCTCCCTGTCCTGAGCTAACCGTTTCATCTCTACATAACACCACACCGTACATCCGAGACAATCTGTTTAACATATTCTAACTTTGGTCCACCCCTACAGTTCTTTTCCTCGATCCGTCTTTCCATAACTAATGCTATTCCTTGGTGTTCTAGTAAATGTCCTACCAACCTATCTCTTCTCTTCATTAGCAGTCGCCAGAAACATCTCTCCTCTCCCACTCGTATTAATACCTCTTCTTTATTGTTACTCTATCTACCCATCATTCTCCTGTAACAACACATTTCGAACGCTTCAATTCTCCTCTGTTCTGCTGAGTCAACAATCCAAGTTTCACTTCCATATAGCGCCACGCTCCAGACAAAGGCTTTCAATAATGACATTCTAATACCTAAATCTATATTCGATGTCAACAGATTCCCTTTCTGTACAAATGCTTTCCTTGACTCAGCCAACTTATTTTATATACTCTCTTTGCTTCGTCCATCACTGGTTATTTTGCTTCCTAAGTAACAGAACTCTCCTACTTTCTTTAGGCTTTTGTCTGCCAATTTGACGTTCATAGAGGTCTCTGATTTATTTCGGCAGCATTCTATTTATTTTTGTTTTACTTAAATTTTATTAGTTTTCATCGTGAAGTCTTTCCTCAAGACTCAGGATTACGTACACAATTTATGAAAGATGATGGCTTAGGTAAATATTTACTGTGTCAGTCATTTAACTCCTGCAAGTGAAGTTTCTTGTACGACTCTTTCTTTACATGGATATCACTCAACTTTTCGCTTCTATACATACTTTTAAGCTACGCCTCCCCTCCATATTGAATTAAATTTGAGAGATTTTCTCCTTCAGCGCAGTGATTCTCCTGCTTAATAAAATCTTCTTGCTAAGTTTAGTAATGGTTATTTTAATAGTTGGTGAGTTATTGGCGGCTGAATATGATATTCAAAACGATATGTCTGTAATTTTAAAAGAAGAAATACTACTTTGTATCAATACCTTACATTCCGTATTTTGACTAGCTCTTTATATTGAAATTCATCAATGAAAGTAGTAATGTACGGGGTTCATAATATTAGGGGGTGGGGCAATACTGCGTTGAGTCGATATCATTTTATAATTTTGAAACATGTGAATATGTAATACTTGAAGCAGAAAGAATCAAGGGAGGAATGATGTAAGAAAATAAATTATATTAAAATAAAATCAACAAGAACACCACCAAGTGCGAGTTGTTACAGATCAAGAAGATCCGTGAAGAACTATACAGCCTACTTTTCATGCCAATGATTATTCTATAGAATATGAATCTATCTAGAATAATGACGAAATTAAGTTGGTAATATCGCAATATCTAATTAATTCAAAATATACCTGGTATAATGTAGCCTAATAGATCACTACAGTTGGCAGCCCTGGTGACTGATATATTCCTAGTTCCATCTTTTAAGGTACAGAATACAACATTTGGTTGAAGCCCATTGGACGTTACATGCTGTTGGACACTGGATCTATTGGCACGCGTAAAAGCATGTTGCCAACAATACCATGCGTGTGCTGGTCAGAAATAATCTGAAATATTATGATATCTTGTTGTGCCAATTTTGGATGCAATCCATTTGTTAGTATAGAAGTTAAATGTATTTTAAAATTGGACATACCAGCAGGCATAGAATCATGTTGGCTGCACTGCCTTGTATTAATTACTCTAAATTAATCTAGAATATCAGGTGCTATACGTGTGCAAAATATAGAGCTGATGGCTTGCATACTTCCTGATATATTGATATTAGGGTAAAATATATATAGACAGCATTTATTAACAGTTGGCAGCCCTGATTGCTCTTAACAATACTTATAGTCATATCTGTTATGGTACACATAGCACATACGAAATTTGGTCGAAATCCAACTGATGGTATAGAAGTTAGATGTATTTAAAAATTGGTACTATCAGCAGGCTTATAATCATGTTGGTAGAACTGACGTATATAAGTTACTCAAAAATTAATCTAAAATGTCAGAATATACGTGTACATAGTTTAAAGCTGTTGGCTTGCATACTTTCTGGTATATTGGTATTTGGATAAAAAAATAGAGAGAGCAATTATTAACAGTTGGCAGCCCTGGTGGCTCTTAAGAATACGCTCAGTCATGTCTGTTTATGTACAAATATTACATACAAAATTTGGTTGAAATCCAATTGATAGTGTAGAAGTTATATGCATTTAAACATTGGACTTATCAGAAGGCTTAACGTTATTTTGGCAACACTGTCATGGTTGGCCTCCTGGAAATTAAACTGAAATAGTATTATCTACATGTGTGCCAATTTAGGAATAGCTCCCATGCATACCTTCCAAGATATCCAACATGGAGCTCAAATTTCTAGTGCGTTTTTTCAGCAGTTGGTAGCACTGACATCATTTTCAAATATGGACGTGAGATATTCCGGTGCACATCTTTACTCATACTAAATTTGGTTTTGATTGCTGCAGCCGTTTAGGAGTTGATAGGGGGGGGGGGGGCACACACACACAGCCAGACAGACAGACACACACACATTTTCCAGGATCGATCTCATAAGTCTACTTTTTCCTCATTTTTGCAAAGTGTGAAAAGTAGGCTAAACATCAAGTCGTGTCGTGAGTTTAAGTTGCAGAATGAAAGTTACAATACCGTTGCGTTATTTAATGGTAATACAATATACTGCCTGAGAAATAATGATGATTTATATATTTATTTTCCGTGTCCAAAGCAAATTAGATTTTGCCAGTAAGTTGTTGTTGTTTGAGTCTTCAGTCTTTTGACTGGTTTGATGCAGCCCTCCAAGCCTCCCTGTCCTGAGCTAATCGTTTCATCTCTACATAACTACCACACCCCACATCCGAGGCAATCTGTTTAACATATTCTAACCTTGGTCTACCCCTACAGTTCTTGTCCTCGACCCTTCCTACCATAACTAAGCTTGCTATTCCTGGGTGTCTTAGTATGTGTCCTACCAACCTATCTCTTCTCTTCATTAGCAGTCGCCAGAAACATCTCTCCTCTCCCACTCGGCTTAATACCTCTTTGTTTGTAACCCTATCTACCCATCTGATCTTCATCATTCTCCTGTAACACCACATTTCAAATGCTTCAATTCTCCTCTTTTCTGCTACACCAATAGTCCAAGTTTCACTTCCATAGAGCGCCACGCTCCAGACAAAGGCTTTCAAAAATGACTTCCTAATACCTAAATCTATATTCGATGTCAGCAGATTCCTTTTTTGTAGAAATGCTTTCTTTGCCTGAGCCAACCTACTTTTTATATCCTCTTTGCTTCGTCCATCACTGGTTATTCTGCTTCCTAAGTAACAGAAGTCTCCTGCTTCCTTCAGCTTTTCACCTGCCAATTTGATCTCCACAGAGGTTTCTGATTTATTTCGGCTGCATTCCAGTATTTTTGTTTTACATTTATTAATTTTCATCATGAATTCTTTCCGTAAGACGGAGTCCATACCATTCAAAAACTCATTCAAATCCTCAGGCTTGTCGGCCAAGATGACGATGTCATCAGCAAATCTCAGAGTTGAAATTATTTCCCCTTGAATCTTCACTCCCACTTTACATTTTTCTAATCTCCTTCATTGCTTGTTCAATGTAAAGATTGAAAAGTATGGGTGATAAGTTGCAGCCTTGCCTTACACCTTTCTGAATACCAGCTTCTCTCTCATGTCCTTCAACTCGAATGACTGCTGTCTGGTTTCTGTATAGATTGTATATCACCCTCCTATCCCTGTACTTTATTCCAATCGATTTCAAAATGTCAAACAATTTAGTCCAATCAACGTTATCAAAAGCCTTTTCTAAGTCTACAAAAGCCATGAACGTTCTCTTATCTTTCCTTATTCTACCTTCCAAAATCAGCCTAAGACTTAGTACAGCTTCCCTTGTTCCTACATTTCTCCTGAAACCAAACTGGTCTTCGCCCAACTCCGTTTCTATCTGGCTTTCAATCCTCTTGTAAATTATTCTAGACAGGATCTTTGAAGCATGAGTAATCAAGCTGATTGTACGGTAATCTTCACATCTGTCAGCTCCCACTTTCTTTGGTATAGGGATGATCACATTCTTCTTGAAATCGGGGGGTACCTCACCTGTCTCATAAATCCTACACACCAAGTGAAATAACCTGATCAGACCTTCATCTCCTATGCAGCGTAGCAACTCAATCGGTATATCATCTATGCCTGGTGCTTTGTTCCTGCTTAAGTCTTCCAAAGCTGTATCAAATTCTGATCTCAATATTAAATCTCCTTTCGCATCCTCATCAATTTCCTCCTCCCTTTCCTTTACATGATTCTCAATCTCCTTTCCCTTATACAAACTCTCTATGTAAGCTTTCCATCTCTCAACCTTTTCTTCCCTATCTGTTAGAGGCTTTCCATTTGTGTCCTTAATATTACAGCACTTAGTCTTCTTTTCCCCAAAAGTATTCTTAATCCTTTGATAAGCTGTGTCTACTTTTCCTAATTTCAGACAATTTTCTATACCTGCACATTTCTCTTTCAACCATTCTTCTTTCGCTTCCTTGCACTTCTTGTTAACCTCATTTCTCAGACGTCTGTATTCTGCTTTCCCCTTTTCATCTCTTACATTCTTGTGTTTCCGCCTTTCATCCATCAATTCTAGTATATCCTGAGTGATCCACGGTTTTCTACCTATTCTTTCTTTCCTACCAACGGTTTCTTCTGCGGATTTTGTTATTTCATTCTTCAAAAGTGCCCATTCGTCTGCAATTGAAGTTTGTTTAGGGTTTTTCATTAGTCCTTCCTTTATACTCTTCTTGAATCTTTCGTTTACATCCTTCTCTTTCAGTCTGTCTATTGCCCACCTTTTTGGCTTTTGACTTTTCTTCAGTTTCTTCAACTTTAATCGGCATTTCATTACAACCAGATTGTGGTCAGAGTTTATGTCAGCACCAGGATATGTTTTACAATCCAAAATCTGGTTTCGAAACCTCTGCTTGACCATAATGAAGTCGATTTGGTAACGCCCTGTATCTCCTGGTCTCATCCATGTGTATATTCTTCTTTTGTGGTTATTGAATAACGTGTTAGCTATGACCAACTTATGCTCGGTGCAGAATTCTACCAGCCTGCTTCCTCGATCATTCCTTTCACCTAATCCGAAATCTCCTACTATCTTCCCTTCTCTCCCTTTTCCTACCACAGCATTCCAATCTCCCATTCCTATAACATTTTCATCACCCTTGATATACCTCAGAATTTCGTCTATTTCTTCGTAGACCTTTTCAACACCCTCATCATCAGCTTGACTGGTAGGCATATAGACTTGTACCACTGTGGTGCAGGTAGGTTTAGTATTGATTTTTGCTACAATAATCCGTTCACTATATTGCTCATAATATTCCACCCGCTGTCCAAGTTTCCTACTCAATATGAGGCCAACCCCTGCTTGGCCATTGTTTGATTTAGTGCTAATGACCCTATAGTCTCCTGACCAAAAGTCCTGTTCTTCCTGCCAGCGCATTTCACTAATCCCAACCAAATCCAACCTCAACCTATCCATTTCCCTTTCTAAGTTTTCTAACCTTCGACTTCCTAGCAGACTTCTAACATTCCACGCTCCAATCCGTAGAATGTCAGATTTCCTCTTTGTCACTTCTGTGATGTTAACCCCCTCTCGAGTAGTCCCCACCCGGAGATCCGAACGGGGGACTAGTTTACCTCCGGATTGAAATTTTACAAGGGAGGAGGCCATCATCACATGTAATTATGCATAGAGAGGTGCATATCCTCGGGAATAGCATACGGCTGTAGTTTCCCGTTGCTTTCAGCCGTGCAGCAGGACGCAGTGTAGCCATTATTTGGCTTATATTATCAATATCTTAACCGTCTATAAGACTAGTAAAGAATTGATTTATTCTGAAAGGCTGCTACTCCCTTTCAGAATAAGTAAAGAGCAATTCTACTAACAAAAATACTAACCTTCTACCGTACTAACAATTAAATACCAAAATTCTACTAAACGAAAAAAATACTAAAGTTCCACCAACAACAAATACTACCACTAAAACAGTCTGTCACCAGGCACACTCACATGCACCCTCACACATCACAGTCTACTGAAACAATGAACTATAACTAATAAACAATGCAACTGCTACCAGACACACTCACACACCACAGTCTAATACAGTAGAACAATGACATATCTAATAGACAAACTAACTACCTACTTACAACTAAAACTAACTACATACTTACTGTACTGTTACTTGAATTGACAATATTTACAAAATGCAATTTAGTTAGAAAATACTTACAAAATGTAATTTAGATTCAAAATAGTCACAAAATGCAATTGAGAATAAAAATACTTACAAAATACCCACCCTACACAATATTGGTATTTATCGAAGGATTGATTAATTATCTTAATGTCTTTCAGCAATTAAAATTCAAAATACTCATTGCTATGTCTGTCATTTGTGCACTCAAGGAATGCCTTCTCGGTTTATTACTTTTCCTTGAGACTGGGCAGCAACAGTTATAGCATTAGCATTTGCAGCCAAAAGATCGTCTTTTGAACATATGTCCTCCATCAAGGGGCAAACCAGCAGGTGTTCTGGATCTTGTAACATGCTGCTGTCACAGAACTCATCATTGTTGACGAGCATGTTCCATTCCTTGAGATTGTTCTTGCAGCGTTTAACCCCCGTCCTCAGCCTGTTCAATGAATTCCAAATTCCAAGTTGTGACCAGGTGCCATTTTTAGCCTATTTTCATTTATGAAAAAAAAAATAGGCTTATGAGATCACCTTTTGTCCGTGTGTCTGTGTGTGTGATTCGTGTGTGTGTCCCCCCTAATAAAATCTAAACGGCTGGAGCGATTTCAATGAAACTTGGTGAGCTCAAAGCACTATTCCGGGCGACCCCGACCGTGCCCTTCAAATTTTGTTACGTCTTATCAATCCAACATGGCGGCTGTGCGAAATATTTAACCAGCATTCAATATCTCCGAAACTATTACCGATATCGCCATGGCATTTTGTATGGTGATTAAGAAAAATACTAGAAGTTCACTGGTAACTACAAAACCAACATGGCGGCCAAGCGAATTTGCAACTTTTAAATAGACTTTTCCCGCGATTTAACCGACCAAACGCAATGAAACATGGTACCGTATATGTTTATATATATTGTAATACACCGACATCTAACTTCGTTCAATTTTTTACATAACCTCAATATGGCGGCTGTGCGAAATATTTCACCGGCATTATATACCTCTGAAACTATTACCAGTATCACCCTGAAATTTTGTACGAAGATAAAGGGGACTACTGTAAGTTCATCTATAAGACTTTCAAAAGCCGGTTAACTACAAAACGAACATGGCAGGCAAGCGAAGTTGAGAGTTTTAAATAGACTTTTCTCTCGATTTAATGATCCATTCGCAATGAAACTCGGTACAGCAAATGTTTATACAATTATAATGCACTGGTATCTAATTTAGTTCAGTTGTCTACATAACCTCAAGATGGCGGCTGTGTGAATTTTTTAAATTAAGTTTTTGTGTCTTGTGTCGTAATCATGCGATCGAAGTGAAAGTTCGAATAATGAACCTACGCAATAATTTACATATACATATAACAATCCATCATGGCGACCATCCGGAATACTTAGACGGTTCTCAATATCTACGAATCTATTACAGAAATCAAACTGTTTCTTTTATGTTTATAGGGGATATGAACATAAGTTCACCTATAGGACTTTCAATAACCTGGTGATCACAAATCCAACATGGCGGCGACGCGAAGTATACATATTCACATGGTCGTTTCTCGCAATTTAACAATCCAAGTGCAGTGAAACTTGGTAGAGTAAATCCTTATACAAATGTTAATCCATTGGCATCTAATTTATTTCAATTGTTTCCATAACCATAAGATGGCAGCTGTACGAAATTTTAAAATCTTATTTTTACTTCTTGTGTCCTAATCATGTGATTGAAGTTTGACTACTACACGTACACAATAATCTTCATATAACAGTACATAACTCTAAGCCCTACATATATAAAAGTCCAACATGGCGACCATCCGAAATATTTAGACGGTTCTCAATATCTACGAATCAATTACAGCAATCAAACTGAAATTTAGTATGTTAATAGAGGCAATTTACATTAGTAGGATATATGAAAATAGGCTGTGTAGTTCTTCACGGAACTACTTGTTTCTGATAGAGGAATAGTTGGATCTGTGATCTCTATCTTCACACGGGCAGCTTCTTGTTATCATTGCCATCCCACATGATATTTCCAGTTTCTCCTCGTAAATCAATGCAGTCAATAATTTCCCAATTTGCACCGTTTGTGCTCGTATCTTTCAATAACAATTTCCATTCAGACTCCTACGACAACTAGTCTGCTTTATACGAAAACCGATAATAATAGTGTACTCAATGTTCCAAGTTTCACAAAGACGATGATCCAATCCAAATCCAACAATGTACGTCCTCAGAGTACCAAGAGCAAACATCAGTCATAGTTAATCCATAGACTAGCGTCCAAGTGATTATTCGCAGCTTAGCAACTGTACATAGCAACGGAGACACAGAAGCAAAGATAACAGTACATGGTCGATCCGTGCCCTACATAGCGGCGCTAGTATCTGTACCAAAAGCACATGGGAAACCCATAGCTTGCATGCATAGATATCCAATATGCTAGGAATAGCATTTGGTTGCGATATTATACTTGGGATATGCTCTGTATTGGCTGTAATGGTCCAGGTATGTTGCCACGAGAGAAGACGACCTCTTCTCAATAAATGAATGTGAAATACTAATTGCTAAACACTTAAGTTACTTCAACCCCCCACTCTGTGCATAACAATACAAGACTAATAATTTAGATTATGGCCGAATAATCGCACCATATGGCATGAAATTAAAATAAAAACTATGCGGTTTTTAGCCTACTTTCAATTTTGAAAAAATAGGCTTATGAGATCACCTTTTATCCGTGCGTGTGTGCGTATGTGCGTGTGTGTGTGTGTGTGTGATGGTGTGTGTGTGTGTCTCCCACTAATAACATCTAAACGGCTGGAGCGAATTCAATGAAACTCGGTGAGTTCATAGCACTATTCCGGGCAACCTCGACCGTGCTCTTCAAATTTTGTTACGCCTCACCAATCCAACATGGCGGCTGTGCGAAATATTTTACCAGCATTTAATATCTCCGAAACTGTTACGGATATCACCCTGGATTTTTTACGGTGATAAAGGGAACTACTAGGAGTTCACCTATGTGACTCTTGAAAAACTGGTAACTACAAAACCAACATGGCGGCCAAGCGAATTTGCGACATTTAAATAGACGTTTCTCGCGATTTAACCAACCAAACGCAATAAAACTTGGTACAGTACATGTTTATACACATTGTAATGCACCGACATCTAACTTCGTTCAATTGTTTACATAACCACAAATTGGCGGCTGTGCGAAATATTTCACCGGCATTCTATACCTCTGAAACTATTACCAGTATCACCCTGAAATTTTGTACGGAGATAAAGGGCACTACTGGAAGTTCATCTATGAGACTTTCAAAAGCCGGTTAACTACAAAACGAACATGGCGGCCAAGCGAATTTGAAAATTTCAACAGAGTTTTCTCGCGATTTAATGTTCCAATCGCAATGAAACTAGGTACGGGAAATGTTTATACACATTGTAATGCACTGGTATCAAATTTCGTTCAATTGTTTACATACCCTCATGATGGCGGCTGTGCGAAGTTTAAAATTAAGTTCTTATTTCTTGTGTCGTAATCATGCGATCAAAGTGAAAATTTGAATAATGAGCCTGCGCAATAATTTTCCTTTAATGGTACATGACTCTATGGCCTATACATTTAACAATCCAACATGGCGACCATCTGAAATATTTAGACGGCTCTGAATATTTGCGAATCTATTGTAGCAATCAAACTGAATTTGTTATGTTCATAGGGGCTATGCACATAAGTTCATCTTTCCTGTCGATCTCCCTTGGTCAGCTCTGTTCTTTTCCAACCCTGACAGTATTAGGGTATCCGAGGCCTAGGGAGTCTTTTACTTTCCCGTCTATATTGGCCCTTGTCTCATTTTTCCTGATCCCTCATTCTTCGAGTGGTCAGACCTCTTGTTTTCTTTTCATTATATCTCCTGCTGCTCAAGGCCCTCGAGGAGGCAGGGTGTGTGTTGCCCCAACACTGGTGCGCCCTGCATAGTTCTACGCCCTAAAGGGCTCACGGCTGGAGGGTTCGGGAGTTGGCAACCCTGAGGGATTCCTGAGCTGGGTTCGTTTTTTCCCCTCTTTTTCTATTGCCTCAGGGGCGGACCCTCTCTTCTTACCCTTTCCTATCTGCCTTTCATGGCTCCCCTTCCTTCTAAGTCTTTCAATCCTCATTTTCGAGGGTTGAGGGCATTTCTTTTCCTCCTGTTCATTGTTTGACTTATTCTTTATTTGTTTGCCATTTCTTCTCCTACATTGTATGTCTGTAGTTAGTATTATAGTTCCCATTACATTTCCATCCCATCTTTCACTACCATCCAAACCGTTAGGGGCCGATAACCTAGATGCTAGGTCCCTTAAAACAATAATTATCTTCATCATCATCGAAACAACCTGATTCGCAAAATAGTAGGGACACAATGGGGCTCACATCCAGGGACCGTTCGCACTTCTGCAATTGAATTGTGCTTTTCTACTGCTGAAGATGCTTCCCCATTTTGGTACGGGTCATCTCATGCCAGACAGGTAGATACAGCTCTGAAGAAAACCTCTAGGTTAATAACAGGTTGCTTAAAACCTACCCCAACAGATAAGCTCCACTGCCTGGCTGGAATAGCACCACCTTGTGTACGCTGCCAACAGGGAGAGGCCGAGAGTGGAAGAGAACAGCGCCCAACCACTGCTTGGATATAATCCTCCTCAGCAACGGCTGAGGTCCCGAAAAAGCTTCCTGAGGACATCTCAGATGCTTACCGCCTCACCGGAGAAGGCAAGGCTGGATATATGGAAGAAGTCGACCCCTCACCCCTGCGGTTGGATGCCAGTAGCTGAAAAACTACCACCCGGACACAACGAAAGCTGGTAGGTGTGGAAATCCCTAAACAGGTTACGATCAGGAGTTGGATGATCCCGTGACAATCTGAGGAGATGGGGCCTCAGAACATGTGACACGTCTTGCGAATGTGGACAAGAACAAACCACAAGACACATGCTTCATTGCCCTCTGTGCCCTTCATCTTGTGCAGAGGAAAATCTCCTGCTAGCCACTCCGAGCGCCTTGGATGTTGCTCAGTATTGGGCACGTGTTATATAATTAGACAGTTTTACCCTTATATGTAGCATATACCAACTGTATATTTGTATGTTTCCGACACGAGAAATAAATAAATAAATAAATAAATATCATCATCATCATCAAATTTTTATCTGCCTAGTGCGTTGTGCTAGTAAAATATTGTCGGACAGAATACTGCATCTTTAGCAGATGACTTCCCTGTTTCGCCCCTTAAAAGAACTGCCTGTATTGTATGACTCAAGATAACATCTAACAAATCATGCACTACTAATTGGTCCCTAAGATGTCAGCTATATGAAAGCCAGAGTTGCCATTAGTAAAGACAACTGGTCTCTGTAGCCTGCAGGCTTCAAATGAAATAAGTAAAACTTGTGACGCCATGTCTCGAGGGATGCTCCCTCAATGAGATATTTTTAAAAGACAAACATTTACAGAGCTCGGTTCATCTCCGCTCTAAGTGAATTAAACTCGACTGGGAGGATCAATTAACTCGTGACTGCTAATGAATGAGATAAATAATTCTCAACAAGTCTCTGTGTAATTGTTAGAGCAACAATCGAGATGACCGTGACCCAACATCGGCCTGTGCATCTCCACAGAATGCACCTGATAGAAATAAAATATTATTACCAAATTACACACTTTCATGTATAAAATGGGGGGTACTTAATTGGATCACATATTTCGGTCGTTAAGCAATCATCAACAGATCCTGTTCATATTGGGTTAACTAATGTACGATATTTATGAATTACACATGGACAAATATATGTATATATACAAACTTTACATAGGTTTCTAAAATCTTGTGCAACGCGTCCATCTTATTAACAGATTTTATTGTTCACTTCTCTGGTTGATGCTTTGTTATAATTATTATTAGTTTAAGTTTGTTAACCTGTGATCTGTTGAATTCTTATTGTGACTAACTTGAAGAATGTTTACACTAACGTATTCTGTTATTAATGTTCTAAATGAACCGTTCCTATTTAAACTGGTAATATCTCGTGTGCCGAATAAACAAGTCATTCATTCATTCATTTCCATGTCCGGTCAATATTTCCAAAAATGTCTACCTCTAAAAACATTTTCCTTTGTGCATGGGTTCTCCAGGAGGGGGCAGGTTAGTAGGTGAGTTGGGTCTTGTTCAGCTCCACATTCACAAGATGTGTCTGCGTCTGCTGGAAGGATCCCCCATTTTTGCAGGTTGGTCTTGCATCGAGGGACACCCACTCTTAAGCGGTTGAGGACCTCCACACAGGATAAGGTTGGTCGGCACCAGGAGCCAGTTCTTCTTTTGGTGACATTTCTGTGGGCAGTGAGCTCCTCCATCTGTTGAGACGAGTTGTCTCTGGTGTTCCCTCCAGCGGCAGAGTCCTATCAAGGAAACTCTTGCGGGATCTGAGGCGAGACCTTGCTGCCTGGTGACCATATAGTGGATGTCGATGGTCATTCTCCTGCTTTGTTCTCTCCAGCGGCAGAGTCCTATCAAGGAAACTCTTGCGGGATCTGAGGCGAGACCAAGCTGCCTGGTGACCATATAGTGGATGTCGATGGTCATTCTCCTGCTTTGTTCTCTCCAGCGGCAGAGTCCTATCAAGGAAACTCTTGCGGGATCTGAGGCGAGACCTTGCTGCCTGGTGACCATATAGTGGATGTCGATGGTCATTCTCCTGCTTTGTTCTCTCCAGCGGCAGAGTCCTATCAAGGAAACTCTTGCGGGATCTGAGGCGAGACCTCGCTGCCTGGTGACCATATAGTGGATGTCGATAGTCATTCTCCTGCTTTGTTCTCTCCAGCGGCAGAGTCCTATCAAGGAAACTCTTGCGGGATCTGAGGCGAGACCTTGCTGCCTGGTGACCATATAGTGGATGTCGATGGTCATTCTCCTGCTTTGTTCTCTCCAGCGGCAGAGTCCTATCAAGGAAACTCTTGCGGGATCTGAGGCGAGACCTTGCTGCCTGGTGACCATATAGTGGATGTCGATGGTCATTCTCCTGCTTTGTTCTCTCCAGCGGCAGAGTCCTATCAAGGAAACTCTTGCGGGATCTGAGGCGAGACCTTGCTGCCTGGTGACCATATAGTGGATGTCGATGGTCATTCTCCTGCTTTGTTCTCTCCAGCGGCAGAGTCCTATCAAGGAAACTCTTGCGGGATCTGAGGCGAGACCTCGCTGCCTGGTGACCATATAGTGGATGTCGATGGTCATTCTCCTGCTTTGTTCTCTCCAGCGGCAGAGTCCTATCAAGGAAACTCTTGCGGGATCTGAGGCGAGACCTTGCTGCCTGGTGACCATATAGTGGATGTCGATGGTCATTCTCCTGCTTTGTTCTCTCCAGCGGCAGAGTCCTATCAAGGAAACTCTTGCGGGATCTGAGGCGAGACCTTGCTGCCTGGTGACCATATAGAGGATGTCGATGGTCATTCTCCTGCTTTGTTCTCTCCAGCGGCAGAGTCCTATCAAGGAAACTCTTGCGGGATCTGAGGCGAGACCTTGCTGCCTGGTGACCATATAGTGGATGTCGATGGTCATTCTCCTGCTTTGTTCTCTCCAGCGGCAGAGTCCTATCAAGGAAACTCTTGCGGGATCTGAGGCGAGACCTCGCTGCCTGGTGACCATATAGTGGATGTCGATGGTCATTCTCCTGCTTTGTTCTCTCCAGCGGCAGAGTCCTATCAAGGAAACTCTTGCGGGATCTGAGGCGAGACCTTGCTGCCTGGTGACCATATAGTGGATGTCGATGGTCATTCTCCTGCTTTGTTCTCTCCAGCGGCAGAGTCCTATCAAGGAAACTCTTGCGGGATCTGAGGCGAGACCTTGCTGCCTGGTGACCATATAGTGGATGTCGATGGTCATTCTCCTACTTTGTTCTCTTGGTGTCCGCAGCTGTGGCCCTCCGGATGTTGGGTGGGGCTATTCCAACAATAGGGGATAGTTTGTGCACTGGTGTTGGTTTCAGGCATCCCGAGATTATCCTTGCAGTATCGTTGACCGCAGTATCAACCTGCTTAGCATGTGCTGAAGCGTACCACACAGGAGCGGCATACTCAGCGGCTGACACACACAGTGCAAGTCCGGAAGTCCTCAGGATGTGCGGGGTGGCTCCCCAGGTGCAGCCGATCAGTTTCTTGAGTAAACCATTGCGAGCACTGACCTTTTGTTTCGTGTTCAGACATTGCTGTCTGTACGTTAGAGCGCGGTCTAGTGTGACACCTAGGTAAACTGCTGTTGGGCAATGTCTTAGTCGCTCCCCTCGCCATGTGATGTTCAGCTTTCGCCGTGCTTCCCTGTTTCGTAGATGTAACGCACACACTTGTGTCTTATTAGGGTTCGGCTTCAGATGGTTGATATCATAGTTCTTGGAGAGTTCGTCCATCGCGGAAGTCATCTTTCCTTCCAGTTCTTCAAAGGATGAGTCTTGAGCAGCTACACTAATAAGGTTATGTCAGCTTATCTGTGTTCTCGTACAAAGCTCCCCTGGGACTGAATGCGACGAGATCCGTTAGCTTCAAAGCCTATCACCAGTGCTATCTACCTGTTGCTCTGTACACTATGTTATGAAAGTTATGTCAAAGTGCTGTCCGCGCCATCTGTTGTTGCTACTTAAAATATTACTTCATTTAATTACTTTGTGTCATGGCTGGCAAAGACCTAACCTGCAATGATGTATGGCAATTTTAAAGGACGATCTCAACTATTAACGACCAATCTCTTTCCCGCCTCGCATTAAATAATGATTCCTCCAATCACTTCAATCATCAAAGACGTACCACGAAATTCTCCGGACTCAAAGGTGACTGGTTAGTTGCCCCGCTGACAAATTCGGGTTTTCGTGGGGTGTTATTATTAATCGTATGGCATACAGTAATGTTAGATATCACGGAAGAACAACATATTTACAACATATTTACAAATCAATGTCCAAAGTCCTCAAATAATCCACTGAATGTGGAGTCACACGCACGCCTGGATATGCCCTCACAGAATAATCACGTACGTCTCTCATCACCACAATCACATGCAGGAGATGGTAATTTGTTCCATTTGAACATCTCATCAGCACAAACACCATAGCTAGTCTCGTCCATGTCCTTCTGGGTATATTGAATCCAGGGTCCTTCACAGTTACGGATGGCATATCATGGAGCTCAGCAGTACAAGTTGAGTTCCAGTCCGTAGTCCATTGATTCATGACATCAAAGTTTGCATCCACTATTTTGTGAGCTGTTTGAGGAATGTAGACTACCAAACTTTAAGTTACTGCATGTTCGATGGTATTTCAAATTCGCTGCATTAAAATGTGACAGTGAGCCGATGGGTTAGGGCAGATGACCTCGAAGTTCCACCCTTAAAAGAACAATCATCACCACCAAAACGTCTATGATAAGCGAATATACGAAGTGAAGTCTGTATAAACAATATAATTCCCATGACCATTTAAATAAATACAAGCAATGCGGGAGAAACACTTTTGGAAACACAGGGAACGTTCGCTACTGTAACATTTCCACGTTCATATCTCAATTTGATATTCATTCAAAAGAAGAGTTATAGGTACACAACACCAAAATCAAACCGGCCATATGATTTGGATGTTAATAACATCATCAAAATCTACACAAAACAATAGACCCAGAAATACCCGAACAACAATTCGGCTTCAGAAAAGGAAGCTCCACCATACAGGCCATAGAAAATCTATGGAACGACATCTACCAATCCCTAAGAATACCCAAGGGCAAATTCCACACTGTATTTATTGACTACACCAAAGCCTTCGATCTACTGGAAAGAACAAGACTTCTCAACAAACTTGAAGACCTTGGCGGAAAGAATGAGATCACAATAGTAATAAGAAACATACTGACCCACAGAAAAGTCGTAATACAAGACGGAGAGGCAATTTCGAAAGAAATCACGCAAACAAACGGTGTACTACAGGGGGACCCAATGAGCCCTATACTGTTCAACATCGCCACAGCAGATACCACTAAAATAATTTAAAACACCAAAACAGTTTCATTATATATGTACGCAGAAGATATGGTCCTGGGTTCATCTAATATGTCGGAACGAAATGTTCATTAACCACAGTAAGACGGTCCATATGGTATTTTGGAAAGGAGGAAAACTAGGAACAAATGACGAGGTAAAACTCGGAGATAACGACATCAAAAAAGTTAATAATTTTAAATACTTAGGAATTACACTCCAGACCACATGCAACTCAGTCAGGGTCTATATACAAGAAAGATCTGCTGCCGCCATCAGAGGAATGTATGAAATCAAAAACATCACCAAACTCTCACTACAAACGGCCATTACCCTATTCCATGCCAAAATATCTCCAGTTATAACATACAGCTTTGAACTAATATGGGAAAGACTAACCCTAACGGACCTTACCAACCTTGAGAAAATCAAATCTAGATATTTGAAAAGAGATCTTGGAGTAGCGAGGACGACCAAGTCCAGACTGGGATATGAACTGGCAAGGGAACCGTTCTACATAGAGGACCTGAAACGCAAGCTGCTCCTACCACACACCAAGCAAGTATCTCAAATTATAGAGCTAAGGAAACAAAACGAAAACAAAAGAAATACCCGAAGACTTTGACGCTGCAGACGCCATGATCGACTGGAGATGGGCAAAAGCGAACCAAGAACTGTGATCGGAGCTAATCAGACTTTCAGTGCACGGCTATCACCACAAGATATGTAGAAATGACATATTTCACGAACCAAACAATGCATGTGTATGCGTACTATGCAACGAACATTGTGAAAAATACCACCTAACTAAATGTCGTAAGAGGATCAAGTCAATCATCGACTATAGCAAAGACTAGATCTAAATGTATCAAACATTGTACATAGGATATAAGTCTTTATGTATGCACATTTGTAATAACTCTGTTCAGAGTGACAGTGCAGATGTACTTAGTGGAAATGTTCACATATGTTCTATTTCCACGGTAACTCCTTTTCCTTGTCTGCAGTAAAACTTATATAAATAACACATCAAGAATAATTACAAAAGTAGATTTTCCATAATTTTGAACTTTAACACTTTTATGAACAATATTATAATGTTTTAAATTGTCATTAATATTCAAATGTAACAGACCTGAGTTTGTAACAAATGAACATTATATTTTTACCAACGGCTTTGGTGGCGTTGTATGCTGAACTACTATGCCCAAGATCTTGGGTTCAAACAACAGCCAAAGTCGACGGATGTTTAAGAGCATTAACATCCTTTTGTATGAATTCCTTCGGAGGCGAAGGAAAGCCGGTGGGCCCATGTCATAGATTTAACGCTCTATCAAGTTCCAAGGTGCACAGTTATGTGTCATTGACAGTGGCATCTCTGGTATAAAAAGTTGGAACAACTTGAAATTGAACTTGATGAGGAGTCTACGGGAGATTTCTACGCTATGGCTTATGAGATCACCATTTGTCCGTGTGTGTGTGTGTGTGTCCCCACCCCCACTAATAAAATCTACACAGCCGGAGCGGTTTCAATGAAACTCGGTAAGGTCATGGTACTACTTTGTCCCGACCGTGCCTTTCAAATCGTATTACGCCTCACCAACCCAACATGGTGGACCTACACAATAATCCTCATCTAAGAGTATATAACTCTACGGCCTACATACGTTCAACATGTCGCCCATCCCCCCTATATTATTCTGCTAAGGTCCCATTCCGGTTTTATACCGAAAATAAGGTCCTGTTAATACCAACCTGAACATATGGGGTACGGTACCTACAGTTTCCATATAACCCCATGTGTGCCCGAAACGTACTCACGTCCTCTTTAAATGCCTCACAATTAAAAATGTACATTTGCAATGGGAGCACCGTAACCTGGCGAGCCTGCCACTAGAGCACAGGGCAGCGCAGCGGCGGCAGCCATCTGGCGGGAGCGCGGCGTACTGCTAGCTGAGGAGTCTCTCAGCAGATGGCTCCGATGAAGTCTCGCCAAGACTTTCTCTAGGGTTAAATCCGATTCAAATGTAAAAATTGCTGTAGAAGAAACTCCCGATAACCGATGAATTCGTTGTTACATCGAATATTGTCTACAAAGTGGTGCTGTGACAAGTACAAAACACTGTTCTACATAATTATTTGTGTTCTTCTCATTTACGTATGCCGTTTAACAAGAATAAATACATTTCTTCAATATTCAAAACTTCGTTCTCCCACATTCTTCCCTACTACCACATAAACTTACATTCCCGTTCACGGTTCTCAATAATGATATTCTTATGACAGCAATCTAACGGAAATGTTGTATGTTGATAGACGCAATTAACATATAAGTAGGATATATGAAAATAGACTACAGAGTTCTTCACGGAACTACTTGTCATCAATTAGCATCATTTTAAGCAGAATTCTATTAATAGGCCCATTTTGGAAATGTATTTTAATGCTTAATTTTGTTCATAGAATGTTAATGTTTAGAGTAGTGCTGCTCTTAGTTTAGTGTTTATAATTGTAACGATAACTGGGGAAGGTTACAATCCGGTATATCGTTAGTTTCATTACATCATTCACTTTAAGGTGGATTATACAGGGTGTTATTTATGTACTTGTGTACCCATAAGGGGCGTGTGGGGGATGGGTATGGGATCAATTTGAGATAGGGAACTTGGGGTCGGAATGGCCTCCCAACCCCAGAAAACAGGTTTGTTTCAGGCCCCCCGCTCCTGTAAAGTAGGGAAGCGCGCTATGAGTTACTCTGAGGTCAGGCATTCTCACTCTTTCGCTGTCAAGGGTCTTGGCGCGACCACCGCTCAACGCTGCGTTGGCCGAGAGGATAGCGACGAGGCGCGGTACAATGGTGGTCCCGGGTCCGTTTCTCCTGGGGTGGCATGCATTCATTTTTTTCTTTTTCTTAATTTTTTAGAGGGGAAGGAGAGGGCGTAGTCACATTGCGTGTTTCTTCAGTGCAGATTTTTGAAAACTATCGTTGATTCTGTAAATTAATTGCCTTTTTATTATTAGTATCAACAAGTTACGTGTGTTTCTGTAGTAGTTAAAGACGACGGAACTATCAATTGGCAAGAGGAATGCAGCTCTCGGCTAACGCAGCGTTGAGCGGAGGTCGCGCCAAAACCGTTGACAGCGAAAGAGTGCGTGACCTCAGAGTAACACAGGGCACGCTTCACTACTTTACAGGGGCGGAGGGCCTGAAACAAACCTGTTTTCTGGGGTTAGTAGGCCATTCCGAACCCAGGTTCCCTATCTCAATTTGATCCTATAACCACCTCCTACACGCCCGTTAAGGGTACTCATGTACATAAATGACACCCTTTATATAGTTTACCTATTCATAGGTACGGTATTTTAATTTGATATAATATCTAATATATAAAAGTGAAAGTCTGTATGTATGTATGTATGTATGTATGTATGTATGTATGTATGTGGGTTGGTTCCGTATAGAAATCTACACCGTTCCACCAATCTCAACCATATTTTGCATACACATAGTTTAGGACCCAGAAGGAACCGCTGGCTACATGAATTTTCTTTAGTCTTTCTCATTCTTCTGATTTCGGCCTTTTTGCACTCGAGCAAAGCCAAATAAAGTCAGAAAATATACTGATAAAATAATGGCAAGGCTGGCCATCTCCATGGCAACACTAGCTCAAGACGAGGCCACCAAGTTTCTATCTATTTCGGTGAGAGGCCATGGTACACCCACTGCCAGCTAGATCGCATCCCTCCAAGCTGCTTTAAACTGCCTGTCCATTTAGCACAAGATAGGTTGCAGCATCAACCCACTGTGATCGCCGCGGCATTTTCACTGCCAGCTGGATCGCATCCCTCCTGGCTGCTTTAAACTGCCTGCCCATTCAACACTCAGACGCGTACTGGATATACTGTATATTAATTCACCACTAGGTTGCAGCGCCAACCTTCCGCGGCTTTTTAAGGGGACGATACCTGAAACGAAGGGTTTTTAACTTTGGAGGCTTAATATCGAGATCGAAAGAACGCGAAAACATGGCACTAAGTTAGTTGTTTTGTTATTCAATCAGCATAAAGTATATGCTATTAATTCAGACACGTACTTACAAGCACATTTTCAGTACAAAGGAAATTAAAAAAATACAAAACGAAGGGTTTTTAAGTTTTGATGCTTAATATGGAGATTGAAAAAACGTGAAAACATGGCACTAAGTTAGTTCTTTTGTTATTCAATCAGCATAAAGAATATGATCATTTAGACGTTCACGGCCCGTGACACTATCGATAATGTACAATTTTGGGCTTATGCCGTGTTTTATTTATTCAAACTCGACGAGTTTCGAAAGAAACCATGTTTGTCTTTATCAGGAATAAATGGAAATACGACTAAATTGTTGCTAAGAGAAAGCAACAAAGGAACTAAAAAAAGGTGCCTTAAGATGGACGCCATTATAGCCCCATGTTAGGGACAACGAAAAGCAGCAGTGGGTATCTACAGAGGTCCCTGTACTTGTGGCGAGGCTTATATCGGGCGGACTTCGAGAACGATATGTACTCGCATTAAGGAACATAATAGATGTATCAGGCTCATTCAACCTGATAAATCAGCTGTTGCTGATCATGCTTTATCACCTGGCCATGATGTCATGTTCCATGGAGGGGATGTTCTTGCCCGTATAAAGCAATATCGTCCCAGAATCATCAGGGAGGCGGTTGAAATACGTAAACACCCAGATAATTTCAACCGCGACACCGGCTACATTCACAATGTGTCCTGGCTATCTATTATCAGAACCCTCAGAAAGTAATGCACTGCTGCTTTTCGTTGTCCCTAACATGGGGCTAAAATGGCATCCATCTTAGGGCACCTTTATTAGTTTCTTTGTTGCTTTCTCTTAGCAACAATTTAGTCGTATTTCCGTTTATTCCTGATGAAGAAAGACATGGTTTCTTTCTAATCGAGTCGAGTTTGATTAAATAAAACACGGCATAAGCTCAAAATTCTACATTATGGACAATATGATATTTATTTATTATTTATCGTGTGGCTAGCAACTAGATGAATTACAATATAACAAATGTATATATACATAAGTAAATCATATGTACAGTATATAAATGACAAGAACATAGGTTGCGTTCGCATTCACAAGCTTTTCGTTGTCCCTAACATGGGGCTATAATGGCGTCCATTTTAGGGCACCCTTTTGAGTTTCTTTGTTGCTTTCCGTTAACAACAATTTAGTCGTATTTCCGTTTATTCCCGACGAAGAAAGACATGGTTTCTTTCGAAACGCGTCGAGTTTGATTAAATAAAACACGGCTTAAGCTCAAAATTGTATATTATGGATAATATGATATTTATTTATTATTTAACGTATGGCTAGCAACTAGATGAATTACAATATAATAAATGTATATATAAATAAGTAAATCATATGTACAATATATAAATCAGAAGAACATAGGTTGCGTTCGCATTCACAACGAGATGTCCAGTTGTTGACGCCAGTCCAGAAAGGGAGATGCAGCAGAAATAACATCTTGAGGTGATCCAGCACATTTCCTCATCGGACATTATTGAATAATATGCTCTACGGTTTGAAGAGGAGGTCCGCAGTCACAGGCAGGAGAATCATGAAGTCCCCATTTATGTAGCATGGCGTTACATCTGGCGTGACCTCTTCTTAGGCGATTTAACTTTACCCACTGATTTCTCTTCAGGTTAAATCCCGGAAGTCTTATAGTAGGATCTAGAATAGCTTGATGTCTCACAGGAGCAGACCTCCAGTTTTGGCGCCATTGTTCCGTGCAATTAATATCAGGTATGTTATGCCATATTGGGTTCCTTGATCTAAGACGACTGGAGGAAAGATCATTAAGCACTTCATGAATTGGGAGATCCTGTAGGTGATTTTGTTGATGTACCTTTCTCCACTCACGTACTGTTGCTTCCTGTCGTCTTAGGTCTGGAGGTGATATGATACTGATAGTGTTTAACCAGGGAGTTGGGGGTGGATCTCAGTGTACCTGTTATGACCCTCATACTTTCATTCATATGAACATCGATCTTTTTAATATGAGCACTACCGTGCCACACTGGGGCACAATACTCTGCTACAGGATAAACCATGGAGAGGGCAGTCGTGCGTAGTGAAGTTGCATCAGCACCCCATGATGTGCCAGCCAATTTCTTCATGATATTGTTCCGCGATTTGAGTTTTTGGCCTGCGTATTCCAAGTGTTTCTTGAAGGTTAAGGAACGGTCCAAGGTGAAGCCAGATACTAGGGTTGAAATTGTGCTTAACTCTTTGCTGGCAGAAGGTCACTTTCAGCTGTTGGTGGGCAATGCGGTTGCAAACATGATATTAATTTAGACACATACTTACGGACAAATTTTCAGTTTAAAGGAAAGCGAAACCTACATGGTGGTGGAGGTGATTGTTTTCAAGGGGCGAAATGTCTAGCTCATTTTCCCGTAATTATACGGTAGGGATGATTAAAAATATACAACTACTTCCAAATAATTTAAATTTAACTTACATACTAGACGATATGAAAAGAAAAGAATAAGGGAAATAAAAGACAGGGAAAAGAAATGCCTCCGGCCGCCGAAGAAAGGGATGTTGATTAATTTAGGGGCTTTGGAACATCGTGCTCATGTAGCCCCGTGTACTTGGCGGTGTGTTGAATTTGTCTGATAACCCGTCTTATTGTGATGGCTGTATTAGTGTGTATTTATAAGTCCAGTGAATTGTCCGATGGTAACTCATGAAATGAGATTCTTCGGCATTCAAACTTGACATGTTCTGATTTACAAAAGCACACACATCAATACGCCATCAAAAAATACAAAACACAACTTCACCATTAACATCAATACAAAACAAATGTCTGTAACAGTGACTTGAAAAAGCTGTGAACACAGCGCCTATATTTGGAAACGAGGGTGTACGAATAAACCAATGCTGTAATATTTTTTAATGGGCAGTCAGTTTTAAGCAGCCAGGAGGGATGCAATCCAGCAGGCAGTGGCCACACCATTTATTATCTAAAGTACGATAAAAACATTAGAAATCTGAACGCAATAAAAATCTGAAACCGTATCTCTTTTATTAACAGGGGTCGTAATAGGGAAATTAAATTAAAAAAGAAATACATTGGCAAACCCTGCATTCGACATACTATTGCAGATTATTATTAAAGTAGCATTATTTTCTTTGTGATTAGATTTTGGATGATAAGGACCAAACAGTAGCTACGGCGGTAGTAACACAATTTGCCACCAGGACCGATGTGGCGGTGGTAACACAGAATGACACCAGGTACCGCAATGGACAGAGACAATCCAAAGATATTAGTGTTGACCAAAGAGGATTTAAATAAAGTGTTGACTAAGGCTAGCGGTAGCCATGACAACACTTGGGTTATTGACAAACGAGTGCTGTTCTTTTTACATATATCTGATCTATTATTTCTTCAAATAAAATGGGTGTTCATCCCACATTTTGCTGATTTCCTATGTCTTAGCCATTTTAGTGCTTACTGACGAATGATATTGTGTAATGGTGTAGTTATCACGAATTCCCTGAACTCCGCTATAGCATTTTAGTGATCATTACGGTATGGATATAGAGAATATATTTCTTATCTTACGAAATATTTTAGGGGCTAAAGAAGCCCAATGTGTTCTCAATCAATGCATCGTATTTAACATTAAACTGGGATTATACGTTGTTGCATTTACTTTAACTAGGTGAGGTAGGTTGGATGGCTCCTCTGTTTGTTTAGGGGCTGAGACAACGCGGTCATGCAGCCCCGTGTACTTTGGATGTGTGTAGAATCTGCCTGATAACCAGTGTTAATTGTGATGACTGTATTATTGGGTGTTATATGTAATTCAGGAAGGACTACAGATAGTCAGTTTTAAGTAGTTCCTACTTTTGCTACCAAATGCTACCGTCAACGACACCTAGCTGCAAACTTGGTTAAAAGGTACCACCACTACCACAACCTGACGGTGTACGTTGAAACTAAATAGCGTTAATCAAATTTAAACTACAAATTTTACCTTCACACGAGTGTAGTTAATGGAAGGTTCTTTTACTCCACATACATCTATGACATGGGCCCACTGGCTTTACTTCCCCTCCAAAGTAAGGCATTCTGAGGGATTTTAACGCTCTTCAAAAATCCGATGACTTTGGCCGGGTTTGAACCCGCGACCTTAGGTATAGAAACTCAGCATGCTACCAAATACGCCCAATATGAGATAATAGGCATGGAAATACAGCAATACTGTTCCCTAATATGCAGATATAGTAGCCTACACACTGACTTATGTACATGAATAAGCCATTTCTCATTAATCACACCATTTGTGCGGGGTTAAAAATCGTAAGTATATTTGACTCCAGAATGATGACTTTATATTCCAAACATTGAATAATTTAAATAATGTTTCCTTTCAAAAAAGTGGATGCAATAATTTAAAAATTAAAGAGCTCTATGTGAACAAAACATCTAAATTACACCCATTACAACAAAAATAAAGACTATCAGGAAAGTACTGTAATTGTGAGACTAGGTCCTTGAGAAATGTGCATATACAGCCCTTTTTTGTTATTGATGCATTCTCTACTACGTTATTGTACTCCACGGTACTTTTCGCCCAGATTTACAGTGAGTTAATATTGCACTTGATTAACTTCAGAGCCCTGGATAACTATGTTTTAAACTCACTTAGGGGCAAAGTGAATATACTTTGCGAAATATATTGGCATGTATCTTTCTCTAACAAGTAAATACACCTCGCGGGCAACGCCGGGTAAAATAGCTAGTAATATAATATAATATAATATAATATAATATAATATAGGCTAATATAATATAATATAATATATACTAATATAATATAATATAATATAATATAATATAGGCTAATATAATATAATATAATATAATATAATATAATATAATACTGTAGCTAGGCGCTGTAGTTGGTGATCCTGGTTTGTAACGTGATCCTCCCCAACACGAGTAGACCAAGTGCTCGCCTTTATCAGGCTTCCCTTTCAATACTCGCTCTCTAGAAAACCACCACGCCTCGCCTCGCCATCTGCTGGCCGCTGAGAGATCATCTGGAACCCATACAAAGAACTCCAGATACACGCATTATTTCAGCTTACTCTCTGACGTGAATTTGATATCAATAACATCCTTTGAAGCAGCAGCTTGGCTCTACAATGTGCCAATGAAACTCAATAGACCTCGATATCTCCCTAGCGGGTGGTTCTGTAACTATGGAAGTTCGTGTTTTACTTTGGAACGAATAAAAGATGTCAATATAAAGTTCCAAAGATGTGGATGTAGACTAACCACTCCCCGTCCCGCTCAAACACTATTCTATAGCTGAGCATTAACAACTCCAAGAGATAACAATGTATTATTGATATTATTATTATTATTATTGTAAATTCACAGATCAAACAAATGAGTAGGAAATGAAATGAAATTCGTAAAATATGTACAGTCTTTCGAAGTGTTGTAAACAGTGTATATTGTAACGATATATTTAATAAAAATATTATTAATAATAATATGATTCTGAAATTCAAGTTGAATGGAAGCAATATCTTCAAGGCCATCAATACATATGCCATTCCAGTACTGGCTTACACGTTTGGTATAGTAAAATGGACACAGACAGACCTGGAAAATATGCTTATTAAGACACGCACCACCTTAACGAAACCTAGTTGTCTTCACCCGAAGTCAGCAGTTGAACGACTGACTTTGCCACGCCAGAGAGGTGGACGCGCGCTTCCTGATATTATACGCCTGCATGCCAAGCAGGTGAAGAATCTTCAGGCCTACTTTTTGAGCAAGACGAACTCTCCCCTTCATAAGGCTGTTATTAACGTGGATGACAAGTACACACCATTGGACCTTCTCCATGCCAGGGATGTGCAGTTAGCTACGTCAGAAGAGCACATAACCAACAAGCTTCAACAGTGGACTCGGAAAGCACTGCACGGCCGTCATCCGCATGATCTCAGTCAAGTATACATCGACATACATGCTGGTGTATTCTTTGGAATACACGTTTAGTTGGAGTTAGCAATTGCTGCTCTTTGCTTTCTTTCTTTAATTGATTCTTTTTTCTTTTCCCACAGACACCAACAGTGATCCCTTTGTATGTGCTTTTTCCTATGATCAGGCATTTATTGTGTTCTTGAGTTTGTTTCAGTTGCTTATTCCGTGAAAACTTCACTGGGTCAATATGCGGCAACCCACCGAAGTTCTTCGGACTTATCGAGCTCAAGAGGATTTACATACCACTCCAACAAACTTCGCCGCTGTCGTCAGCTAACATCTCCTTGAAGAACCTACCTCACGATGAAAATGTATTTTGTAAAGGGGGTTTACTGTCTAATGTTTCCCACTCTGCTATATGTTCCTTTGTTTTCTTTCCCCTCCTCCTCGCCTACCTAGCTCCCTCGTGAGCTTCTCTGCTCGTTCTCACCTCTCGTCCAGACTTTTAAGTTAACAGTTCAGTCTCCTTTCAGAGGCTCTCTTCCTCTTCAAATGAAGAAAATTTAAACTCGACGCCATGTTTGATTTCTTGGAGTAACGGTCGAAGGAGGCTTCAACTTCAAAACACCATGCAAGTTAAGTAATTATCTACATTGAATTTTAAACCATTTTGAAGGGTTTTTAATCAACATTTGGAATGCTTTTACTAAAAGTTATAGGCAGTGTTGGGATTTCATAAAATTGTGCAACATCTGCCCCTCAAGGGAATAGCTTTTCTTAGCTAACAGAGCTTTCTACTAGTCATGAAATCTAGTATTTTCCATACCAAGTAAGGGAATACATTCCCGCAACGAAGGATTCATATCAAATTAACAGCTGTCTAAATCTTAACATGTTTCCATCGAGGGATTATTACTGCACGATTTAACTGTCACTACAGTTCTGGAATTTCCCATTCAACATAAACTCCGAACCGTAAAGAACTATGCTCAATTCTGTGGAATTGCTGAAAACCAGAAGTTAACTGGAACTATTATTTGCAACTTAAAACTTGTATAACGCAAGAAACATGTTAAAACTCCACTAAGTGCATCTACATAAACCCCAATAACCTTTCTCTTGTTCCACGAACTTTCAGTGCTTCAATAGCGAATATTTGCAAACTATCAACAAACTTTCGTGCTACAAAACCGGTGTCCATTCAACAAGCTACCGCGTCGCGATTCGCTCGTATTAATAAAACTGGCCAGGACTCAAATCCCACGCTCCTGAAACTCCTAATCCCCCGTACAAACAAAATTTTGCATAATTTAAAATGTTATTACTCAAGAGGCCTCGCTTTATTTGGGTGCCCTCACAAAATTGCTCCACTTATAACTTATTAATTCTGTTTAAATAGTAGAGGTTCTAGAAACCTCTTATTAATCTGTTTCTTCTTATCCTTCTTGCTCAGGAGTTTATACAACCGTGGTTAAATCCACGTTTTATAAGCATGTTTGTCCGGCAGCAATCAGGAAGTTCTAATTTTCCAATTGTTAAAAGTATAATCCAGGCTTCACAAAAGGTGACCTGCCCAATTTGAATGTATCACATATTCAATTATGCGTCAATAGCAATATTTATAGAAACTACTTATTAATCTTATTTATCCTGCTGGTCCAGGAATTGGTAATCTTCTAATTGTTGAACCTTTGTACCTGATTCGTTAATACGACCTGACCCTTTTGAATGTAACATTTATTACCTTCTGTTTAAATAAAGCGGTCACCTCCACTTGTAATTATCTTCTTTCTTCCTGCTACGATCATGAATTTAGTCTATTTGTTTATAGCCTTTTCGCTTGCCATATGGGCATTCTAATAGTTCTTGTATCCTACCTAACTAATTTAACAAAATGTTATACTAAACTGTAAACCTTTTATATTAACCTAACAGGTCTAAAACCTTTTAATTTCACGCTTGTTAAATAACTCTTGTACATTTTTTTGTACAAATAGGGGTCTTAGACTTCCAAGTCGTTAAACCAAAATTTCTTTCTTTAGCTTAAAGTAGCTAAATTGTTATTATTCTCAAACTTTCTCAATTTGCTAAATAAATCATTCATTATTTTGTTTTTATCTCTCTCGCTAGAGTAAAGGTTAGGCAGGACCTTCTCTTCCCTGATTCTTCTCCTAAAAATACTTTCTATTCAAAGAATAGGACAATGACTGAATTAATAAAATATATATCACTTGTTGCGTTTAAAACAAAACTTCCAATAAAGACATTTCCAAAGTTTCTCTTAGCTATTACAGCTAATTCTAGTAAACTATTGAGACAAGTATAGCTCGCTCTGCCAGCTTCCTACTTGAAGAGATTTTCTCTCTGACTTATAATTTACCGTTCAAATTTTGGTTTTCTTTAAGTTAAGGTTTGATGTTTTTCCTCTGTTCTAAACTTTTAGTCGGCACTCTTCTGGGTATGAGTTTAGCCTGCTTTGGATGCAACAATTGGTACACTTTAAAGATTCCACTAATAATAATAAAAATATTGCTAAAAGCACTAGAGTTGCTCTCTCCCCACTTTGGGGGCATTCGGCCGTTCTGTCGGGGATCCGACAGTATCTAGTAATAAAAATATTACGGCAAATTTAAATCCTTCTAACATTTCAGAATGCTTTCCTTAATCTCACCCTTGTGAAGGGAAAGTGACTAAATCCTTTCCTTTTGGCATACCTCGCCTCGCCAGAGTATCACCCTTCCCCATAGTACTAGAATATCTGCTCGGGAGGGAAAGAGCACTTTGCGAAAGCTTGCCGGTAACCTCAATTCATACTGTGCTCTCCGTTAGCCTTGCACAAGCCCCCGCTCAAGTTCGGTACTTCATAGGCTTTGCACGGCAAAATCCCTCTTTACATCAATATTTATTAATGGCTTGGTATTGGATTCTCCTCCCCTCTGCCTTAAATTGTTTCCACTCCTAAACCCACCTCCTTTTCTCTCTCATCATCTTCCCTTAGGTAGTGTTAGCACTCAGTATTAACCTACCACATGCGTCGAACAGCTGGCTCACCCATGCGGGTCTATTTCCTGAAACTGAGGGGTTCATGAACGCGATACAAGATCAAGTAGTGGCAACCAAGAACTACCTAAAATACATCATTATGTCAGACATGCCAGATGACATTTATACGAGATGCCATCGCGAATCGGACACCATCCAACATTGCACAGGGAGCTGTCCAATAATTTAATCTTCATTACGTATTACATGAAGAGGCATGACCAAGCAGCCTAGATAACCCACCTGAACCTGACAAAATAGAACTCCGTAAGTAATAATGTTCTGCCTTACTATCAATATATTCCTGACGCTGTTCTGGAGAGCGATACACACAAGCTACTCTGGGACAGGTCAGTGATCACAGATAGACCTATATCAGCAAACAGGCCAGACATTATTCTTATTGATATAGTGCAGAGGAAAACTCTTCTAATAGATATCGCAGTCCCTAAATAGCATAATATCCAACAGAGTTTTGCTGAGAAAGAGACCAAATATATACCTCTGGCTGAAGAGATCCGATAGATGTGGCGACAGGAATTTGTCACTGTTTTGCCTATCATAATCTCTTCCACTCGGATCATCGCGAATTCTTTGAAGGACAACCTTAATAAATTGGGGCTCCATCATATTCTGCATAACAGTATGCAGAAAGTAGTTATTTTAGAGACCTGCTCCATAGCTCGTTCGTTCCTGAACCTACCAGTGTAGAGAACTATACTCCATATTGCAACAAATGGCTATGAAATGGTGAATTGTAACCTACGATATTGTGAACATATGACTAATAATAATAATTATTATTAAACAGGAATACTGTCCAGTACCTGGCTCAGTATGCTGACAAATACCAGTGACCACTGCTTCATCGTTTGCTCCCAGGAGGCAAGCGAACAAAGATTATCCGTGTTGGCACGAGCTCGGCCGAAGGTCGCCGATCAGGTTACTGCAGAGACGTTTGTTTCGAACAAGAATCAGTTGGGATTCTTGAGGAAAAATTGAAAGAACTGAGGTCTAAATTTCTGGTTAAATCTGGGGGTATCTGGCCAATTGGCCAGGTAGATACTTTTCCTCGGAATGTAACATGTGTCTACTGAACCCTTATCATGCTGTTCATATAATAATGTTTCATGTTTTATTGTATGCTGTATTAGAGGTATCAGTAAGGCAGGATGAAGTCGCTATATGGTGTTGCAAGATTTAGAGCACTTGTAACAAGGGAGTTATATTTAACTAGTTCTTGGAAATGATGGGTCAGTGACCGGGACAAGTGGCGTTACCGGTGACGTAGCGGGTCCTGGCACCTTTGTGTAAGCATGCAACAATGAGAGCGCAGTGTTCGAGCAAGCGAGAAGGGAAATGATTTGTGACGTAAAGGGGGCGGAGTCTGTGAAACGAGATCAACGAATTGAACTTAAATCGACGAATCAGCAAGATGATTCTTTCTAAGGCGGGAAATGTGCCTGGTATCAAGAATTGGAGGGAAATCGAAATTGTATTAATCTACGGTGGAATTTTATTCCGCATGGCGGATCTGTAACCTGCATGATATTTGATGTTCAATGATACCAGTCGCAAGTCTGTAAGCCAATTTCTAAGATTTATTGTAAAATTATCGTCCCCACCATAGTGATTTATGCCAGTTCTGTATACATTAGGCCACTGTGCAAGCCCATGACACTTCTATTTTTCGTCTCTGAGGAGACAGGTGCTACAATTAATCTTGTGCTCTCGTGAGAAACACTTCTATTTTGCGTCTCCGAGGAGCCACTTTGTAATTTGAATATCTGATGAGATAGTTTATCTACGATATGAAGTTAGTTATTTTGAGGTCAGGCGATGGTCGGACTACATTAACATTTCAAATACTTCAGATTTTATTGTAAAAATGTTTATAACGTGTGATAAGTTGCGTGTGCAGTTAGATCAATTATGCATAATTAGGGAAATTGTCGCCGAGAGAAATTGCTTAGAAATCTGAGTGAAAGTAGTAACTCTTATAGCAATTCTAGTAGGAATAGCAGTGATCTATTTAATAATTTGAATATTTATTTCATCAAAAGGAGATATCAAGATGATTGGCACCTGGCCAATAACTGGAGTGATGACCGTTCGATTTACCACAGCGATGATGATGGCTGAGTAGGTACCGATTGGATCATGCATGGTGACGTACGTTGAGGGTGATGTTACAGATATGCTTTAGAACTGAACATTGAATAATTTAATTATGTAGGTAGATTTTGGCAATGGAACGTTGTCTATATTTTGCTTGATTTTATTGTTAGATTGTTAGGATTTAGTGTTGCCCACACTCATAAATAAATGTGTAATGATGCGTGACTATTTGTTTGATATATTTGTGTTTTATTAAATGTAATTTAATCCATGTATTGCGTGTACATGTGTGATTATTTGATTTTGCGTGAACATGAGGTACGGAGCGGGTGATAAGTGAAGCTGCATTGGCGTACCGGTAAAAATAGATATGGGGGGAATTAAGCTACTTTTGTTACTGCTTTAATTGAACAGGCATTTAATTTGATTTGCCGAGTTGCAACAATTCTGGAAAGAACCATCCGTTCTTTATAATTTTGTTTGATGATTTTTTTCTGACGATATTATTTCGATTCTTCGGTCGAAGCTTAGATCAGACGCGCTGAGACTGTGGAATATTTTATGCGATTATTCTCTAGGTGATTGTCAAACACAAACATGTGATATTGTGTTGGTGTGTCAATTTGTGTGTATTTGAATTTGCGCGGAGGAATCTGGCACGGTGTCCAATTCCTTGTCTCCTGCACGACGGATGGCAGGTGATGCTTTGCGAAGACCCTGGCCAGTCCCAACGAAACTTGTAATATTCCGAAGGGAATTATTGAGGTTATATTATTTTGTGACACACATATTTAGCTGGAGTACAGCTGTGAATCTACATTTTCTTGGTGCCATGCAAGGGTAGGTCAGAGATATTTTGTTAATCACGTGGGTGATTGACATGTGGCAGAAAGGGTCCACAAGCGAGCGCTGATCTAAGATAAGAGACACTAATTAGGCGAGGGGAACGGCTAGGCCTGACCCAGATGTTAAATTTAGCTTACCTGTTCAGTTGAAGCCTTGAGTTTATTAAAGGGAATATCTTCACGCCCGAACTGTAGTCTCATGTATCGCGATCAAATGAAATATGTTTTTGCTGTAAATATTCCCGTTTGAGCAGTGTGATTTGTATTAAATTTATTGATTTGACTTGTAATTTGACACCTTGTTGTGTGATATGGTAAATATGACACCCGGTCATTTGGTTGTGTTTTTCTGGTAGCGTAGTCACTGTAACAGTCCGAATACTTCCCCTTAATTTATATGTTTTATAAGCAGCAAAATTTATTATTATTATTATTATTATTATTATTATTATTATTATGTATATTTTAATTATCATATCGATTCTAGATTTAGTCCATAATTTCTTTATATATATGGAAGGGGTTTAATTATTGTTTGGCGGAAGTTATAAAATGGAGATTTTAGTTAGATTCGTTATAGGTTATATTTGATACAAGACTTGATTGGGAAATATTTCGTTCTACGTGTCGTCAGTTTCGCCACGGGTAGTCCGCCAAAAATAGACTTGACTTTCGAGATATATGTACAAACATTCCGGGGACGCGAGGCTTCTAGACAAAGCAAGTTGGTCAGTTAGCGCTGACGTCACGAATTCTCGGAAGAACATCGCATCAGGACGCTGATTTAAAATTACTTCAGAAGCAACCCCACGTGGTTAACCCAACTAATGAAGAGGCATGATCAGAACTTAGGGATCTGGAGTGGGGAGCTACGTCATCAGGATACCTAATTGATTGGTCGAGAAATACTGCAGAGTGGGGAAGTTCTTCTTCCATAAAAACCAATGGTCATCTACTCTCAAGCCCCAATCTTCTCAGATTTTCTGAATCTTCACGTCTATCAGACATCTTCGCTGCGAGATCGCAACTTATCAGTTCAAGAAGTTTTAAAATTAATACTACTGACGTGAATATGATCGTGTCCTTGATCATATTCACAAAAGTGAATTTTGGAGCAAAGCCATTCACATATGTCAGTCGGGAGACGGGACAAATTGGTTCCCTGCCCGTATCAAGATAAGGATCTATACAATATTGAGGCAGAACCAAACAACATCCGCCAGCAAGATCAGAGGGAAAACCAGACTACCACTATGAAGAAGACGGCCGTGAGTTCCTTTACTAAATCCAATCAAGTCTCTGTAATTCTGTTTATGGCAAATTAGAATCCAGCTTTTGTTTAAATTTAATTCATATTCCATTTTGTAACTCTCGCCAATTTAATATAACTTCCAGATTTTTTTTAAATTCATTTGTTTCTCTTTTTACGTCTTTTGCTGCTTTAAATTTTGATCAATTAAATTTTGTTCTTAAGTAATGGTAGGACTTTCATTTCCAGTAGCTAGCTTTAGACATAATGCATACCTTCTCCCAGTAGCGATAAGACAATTGGTTAATGGCTCAGCTATACCACGGCTTGAGAGAAAGACGTTTCGAGTGCTCTATCAATATTTTAATTAAATACTTTGGCACATCTAAAGTAAGTGTTAGATGACCTGGCGCCCACACGAGCTGATTATAATCATTGCAAATGAACAGGTAAGAGGTAAGTATGCTATTGGTGGTGTGAGTAAAGCGGTGCTTGTTCTTGTTGCGATTCTTCTACTGTACTCCAGGAGAACGCAATATTGGAGCCCCGCCAGGAACGTAACCTTTGGTCACTTAGAAGGACAGGGAACGTTACATTTGTGCGCTCAACGTGGAGCGAAAACGTTACATTTGGACGCACAACTGTGGAGTTTCTTATATATGTATATTTTCGTGCAAGGTTAGTAACAAAACGTTACATTTGGCGCCACAAGCGTAGGCCCGAAAACCAATTGTTTGTCGTGAAGGGAAAAGGATATATTTCAGTGCAAGTATTTTTGGGGGTGATAATAAGTTTTTTTTGTGTGTGTCGGTATGGCGGATAAAGATAAGATGAAGCTGCGAAGTGGTGTAGAGGTGACGGGAGATGGTGAAGAGAATGGTAGTAGCGTGAATCTGGAGATGGAGATAGACGAAGCTAGGAATTTAGCGGAGGTAAATTCTAATGCGACTAGTGTAGAGGGTAGTTCATCGGAGATGTCAGCACAGGATAGCATTTTGAGTATATTAGTTCAAATGAGACAGGAAAATAATAATAAATTTGAGCAACTAAATAAAGAATTAAAACATGAAATGGAAAGTAATAATCAAAAATTAAATAAAGAATTAAAACACATGGAAAGTAATAATCAAAAATTAAATAAAGAATTAAAACAGGAGATGACGAAATTAAATCAGGGACTAAAGCATAATAGTCAGAAAGTAGATAAGGTCGTCAAAGAGACAGAGAGGTTAGGTAAGATGTATGAGCAGCTTGAAGTAGATATTACAACATTTAAAGAAACAGTGAAGGAAGACATTCAGAGGTACATGAAGGTGGAAGCAGGTCAAATAAGGGTAGAAATTGAACAAAAGTTACAGGTGGTAGGAAATGAAATTAGGGAGCTTAACCAGCAGATAGGGGAGAAAGTTAAGGAAGTAACGGTTGAGATAAAAGAGCATAGTAAGAGAGAGGAGAAGAGAATTAATGAAAAGATAAGAGTAGAAATAACGAGGATAAGGAAAGTAGTAAATACTCAGGAGATGAAAATGCAGAAAGCCATTGATGAAGAAAATAGACGGATGAAAGAAGAATTCAATGCTAGCATAAAGGAATCACAGCAGGAGATGAGGAAGAGCTTTCAGAGAATGGTAGATGAAAGAATGAACATTAAATTAGCTGGGATGGAGAAACGTATGTTGGATCGAATGCAACAAGGGGTCTCAGACAAGCACGAAAAACAGAAGGTGGAAGGGGGGAAGGCCAGGAAGGGAAGGAAGGAGAAAAAGCAGAATATTACGGTAGAGAAGACATTAGTTGAAAATAGAATAGATGTTGAGGAGGGGCAGGAAATAGATGAGAGTAGAGAAAAAGAGCAGCAGTTAACGAAGACGTTAGAGAAAAATCGTGTAGAGGATGAAGAAATGCTGGATGTAGGAAAGAGGAGTTTAGAGGTGAGTAACGAGCAGATTATCGAAGTTAGAAGTCCTAGGAGTAGAAAGGAAGTAGAGAAACAGATTACGATGCTAGAAGAAACGGAAGGAAGATTGAAAGAAAGAGATAAAGAATATAGAATGCAATGGCTTACAGTAGTGGCTACGGTAGGTGAAACTAGGGGAGAGGGGAAGTGTAGTTTTGTGGTTGATAAGAGTAGTACTGAGGAGGGAGAAACTATCGTTCTTAGAAGAGAAGAAATAATTACAATGAAACGAGAGAAAGAAAAAGAGGAGGATGATAAAAAGTTAGGAAGGCACGGTAGGGCATTCATGTAATGCGAGGTCAGATTTCCAGTCGTTGATATTCCCAGCCAATACTCTATTTAGTGGTTATGACCTAAATGTAAGAGATGATCTCTTGTTCGATTATGATGAAAAGGTGACAAAACCTAGTGATATTGAAAATTTAAATTCCGTCATTAGCATAAATGTGTTGAGGGCGCGTATAGATACGCTTATAGATACAGGGTGTGTCAAGAGTTGCATTAGCTTGTCATTTTATAATAGGATGAGAGACGAAGGTGTAATATTTCAAGAAATCCCTATCAAATCAACTTTTGTAATAACAGCTGTAGGTAAAAAGTCTCATGTCATTTCTAAGCAGGTTCTGGTGGAAATTTGTATTAATAATGTAATAGGTATGCAGGTATGTTTGGTGATCCCAAACCTTGTGTTTTCCTTGATATTGGGTACTGATTGGTTGTCTGCTAATCAGGTTCAGGTGTGTTACGATGAGAGGTGTATTAGAATGAAATGGGGGAAGAAAGCTGTGATTATTGCATTTAATGAGCCAGGTAAGAGTGTTTATTCTCAAAGAGTGTGCGTTATTAAAGTGATTTTGTCAGGTGACAATAAGGTGGGAAGTAGTGACGATGGTTTTAATTTTATTGGCAGTTTGCTGACTAATGACAATCTAGAGGATGCATTATGTCAGGCTGTGGAAGAAAGTTCTTTAGGCATTGATCAGAGGGATCAATTATTGGATGTTTTAGTAAGGAAAAGTAGAGTTTTTGAGAATCGGATTGGCGAGGCCAATTGCTACACACACTCATTAAATGTAATTGATCGCAAAGTCTTTGTAGGTAATAGATACCCTATCCCATTTAAATACCAAGAGGCAGTACAACTGCAGATTGACGACATGTTAAGAGATAAAATCATTGAACCATCCTTAAGCCCATATGCTAACTCCTTAAGTACCGTACCTAAAGATGAGTACACCCTTTAAGAAAATACGTGGAATGAGTCAGGTAAGGACTCGTGTGTAACGGAACAACATGTGTCAATGCCCTGGTATACAATTAGTAGTTTTAAAGAGATAGGTAACTAAGTTTACAAGAGGCATATCCGACTGTTGACACATATACTGGAATGAGTGAGTTATCTGAATCAGATAAGCGAAGGGTGACCTAGTACCTTATATTTTGGAATTAATGGGGTAACTTGCACTCAAATATTATGCCTATGTATAAAACTATGCTTTCTTGTTTTATGTGATATAGGTAAAATTTTGTAAATTCATTACAGAGTACTTGCGAGGAATCAAGTATGCAGGATTATCACATGCGTGTGATGTGTCGTGTAATGAATTAGTGAAGGCAATATTTATTATAATTATTCTGGAGACAAGAAAAATAACGATTTGAATTAAAACGATACAAGTCTCTCAGAATATCAGCCTAACAAACGAGTGTTAGTATGAATGAAATCATACATATCAGGAAGAAAGAAAGGAACATTGACGCTTTAAAGCAACAACAAAGTATTCATTGTTGTAAATATTGAAGGGTATATATGTATATTTTAATTTTGAAGGGTATAATTTTGTATGATGCTGTTAATTGTTAGGTTAAATGTGTATATAATTTGTTCGCCCAAATCTAAGATTGGACAAAAAAATTCTAAGGGCGATGTAACAGTCCGAATACTTCCCCTTAATTTATATGTTTTATAAGCAGCAAAATTTATTATTATTATTATTATTATTATTATTATTATTATTATTATTATTATGTATATTTTAATTATCATATCGATTCTAGATTTAGTCCATAATTTCTTTATATATATGGAAGGGGTTTAATTATTGTTTGGCGGAAGTTATAAAATGGAGATTTTAGTTAGATTCGTTATAGGTTATATTTGATACAAGACTTGATTGGGAAATATTTCGTTCTACGTGTCGTCAGTTTCGCCACGGGTAGTCCGCCAAAAATAGACTTGACTTTCGAGATATATGTACAAACATTCCGGGGACGCGAGGCTTCTAGACAAAGCAAGTTGGTCAGTTAGCGCTGACGTCACGAATTCTCGGAAGAACATCGCATCAGGACGCTGATTTAAAATTACTTCAGAAGCAACCCCACGTGGTTAACCCAACTAATGAAGAGGCATGATCAGAACTTAGGGATCTGGAGTGGGGAGCTACGTCATCAGGATACCTAATTGATTGGTCGAGAAATACTGCAGAGTGGGGAAGTTCTTCTTCCATAAAAACCAATGGTCATCTACTCTCAAGCCCCAATCTTCTCAGATTTTCTGAATCTTCACGTCTATCAGACATCTTCGCTGCGAGATCGCAACTTATCAGTTCAAGAAGTTTTAAAATTAATACTACTGACGTGAATATGATCGTGTCCTTGATCATATTCACAAAAGTGAATTTTGGAGCAAAGCCATTCACATATGTCAGTCGGGAGACGGGACAAATTGGTTCCCTGCCCGTATCAAGATAAGGATCTATACAATATTGAGGCAGAACCAAACAACATCCGCCAGCAAGATCAGAGGGAAAACCAGACTACCACTATGAAGAAGACGGCCGTGAGTTCCTTTACTAAATCCAATCAAGTCTCTGTAATTCTGTTTATGGCAAATTAGAATCCAGCTTTTGTTTAAATTTAATTCATATTCCATTTTGTAACTCTCGCCAATTTAATATAACTTCCAGATTTTTTTTAAATTCATTTGTTTCTCTTTTTACGTCTTTTGCTGCTTTAAATTTTGATCAATTAAATTTTGTTCTTAAGTAATGGTAGGACTTTCATTTCCAGTAGCTAGCTTTAGACATAATGCATACCTTCTCCCAGTAGCGATAAGACAATTGGTTAATGGCTCAGCTATACCACGGCTTGAGAGAAAGACGTTTCGAGTGCTCTATCAATATTTTAATTAAATACTTTGGCACATCTAAAGTAAGTGTTAGATGACCTGGCGCCCACACGAGCTGATTATAATCATTGCAAATGAACAGGTAAGAGGTAAGTATGCTATTGGTGGTGTGAGTAAAGCGGTGCTTGTTCTTGTTGCGATTCTTCTACTGTACTCCAGGAGAACGCAATATTGGAGCCCCGCCAGGAACGTAACCTTTGGTCACTTAGAAGGACAGGGAACGTTACATTTGTGCGCTCAACGTGGAGCGAAAACGTTACATTTGGACGCACAACTGTGGAGTTTCTTATATATGTATATTTTCGTGCAAGGTTAGTAACAAAACGTTACATCACGTTAGTTATAATTGTGTTATTTTGTGAAGTCCTAGATGAGGCAATTTATTGGTGTTTTTGGCACATGGGTCCAGATTTCAAGCGGGAATCATTGATTTAACTTAGTGAGTGTCGGTATTTGTATATTTTACGCATTGTCGTTCCCAGCGCTAGTGTATCTTCTAACATCACATCTAACATCACGTATAAATAGTACTCATACCATATTTTGTATGCATTCATCACATCAATAACGCACATGATTTGTAGTGACAGGACAAGTCTCAGTTCCTGAATTGTATGAAATCTCTAGGGAGAGATATTGTGTGAATATTAATGATTTAATTGAGGGTGTAACCGTAAGGAGATGTTTTTGGTTTGTTATTTTGTTATTTGACCTGTGTTTGTGTTGTTTATTTTTGGCTTCACTTTTCTTTCTTTGTGCCATATATTTTAGGCTATGTTACCTGGTATTGATAGGAAGCAAATTTTACAGCAATTTCGATATGGACCGTACACTTCCCCGAGAACAGAGTCTCATTAAGCATCTTGCAAGGGTTCACTACAGGGTAAACAAGAGTTTGGTGCTTTTCAGTCGGTCAACACGAATGTACCCAAAAGAGTTGGGTAATACCCTAATCCTGAAAAAAATTACATGTAATTAATAAATACACTAGAACTCCGCCTGCAGGATCTACTGGGTGGATTGAGTAGCTCAGTAGTTTCTGTTGCCGGTCCCAAGCCCGGAGAAAGGAGGAGGGTTGGCTTAAGCCGTAAAATAAGAGCCAGAACACATCTTGAGGCAACCTCTAGGACTCACAATCTTAGTTGTATAACGTTGGACTTTGTCCAACCCACATTTACTTTAATATCATGGATTTAGCTTCTATTGGTCATGATTACCCTGAAGACAATGCTAGGCGTAAATCGGATTCCAGGGTGCCTAGCAGTTTAGGGTTACATTATGGTGAATCGGAGCACCACAAGAACAGTTCAAGATTCAAGAAAATGAGAAAATATTTTTTTGGAACATACAATGTGAATTCCTTAATTCAGGTTGGAAAATTAAAACAACTAACAACAGAACTTCATAGACATCACATTACAATATTAGCCCTTCAAGAGACCAGGTTCTTGGATGAGGACACCTTTGAATCTGACAACTTCCGAATTTTCAAAGGAAAAGTTGGGAAGAGAGTGATGAAGAACATGCCACATCTTGGAACAGCTTTTATGGTCAACAAGAAATTTTTGGACGCAGTTATCGCTTTTAGAAGTGTGAATGCCAGACTATCTTTTCTAACTATAAAATCTCTCAATAAGAGATACACGCTAATCAACGCCCATGCTCCTATAAATAAGGATAATAAAACGAATCCAGAGAAAGTTGATGAATTTTGGGACGAGTTAGAAGCCGAAATTCTCAAAATTCCTTCTAATCATGTAAAAATTTTACTTGGAGATTTCAATGCTCAGCTTGGATCTGAGAGAAAATTTTCTGATATAATAGGTAAATATCCCGCTCACAATAGAACCAACAGGAATGGTGAGAGATTGGTTAAACTCTGTGAACATCTAAACTTAAAGATTATGTCCACACATTTTAAAGCAAAATCAAGTAAAAAGAAAACATGGGTCTCCCCAAATGCGTTGCTGGGTGAGTTTCAACTAGATCATGTAGCTATCTCTCGAAATTGTTTCAAAGAAATTCAAAATGTCAAGGTCAGAAAATCCATTAATGTAACTTCAGATCATTACCTTTCTCAAATCAAGATGAATTTCATACCTTTTACACGCAAACAAAATACAACTAGAATTAAAATTCCGAAAATTAATAGAGAGGTTCTTACAAATGAAAAAAGGATAGAATTTCAAGGAAAACTTAAAATACCAACCAATTGGAATGATGTTACTAATAACCTTCTTGAACCAGCTCAGGAAATTGCACCGTTGAACTTTTATAGGAAACATGCTTGGTGGAATGAACAATGTGAAAGAGTGATCAAAGAAAGACATTGTGCTTGGCACAAGTGGAACGGGAACAAGACTCCAGAAAATTTAGAGGAAGTACAAAGATTAAGGAAAATGGCCCACCAGACTTTAAGAACGATTCGAAGAAAATATATGAAGGACCAAATAATGGAAATGGACGACAATTTTAAGAAAAATGACACCCGATTGTTTTATAGAGCATTTAAGAATGAAATCACTGGATATTCAGCGCCGAGTTTAAATTTCAAAAGGGAAGATGGTACGCTAGCATTAAACAACAAGGAAAATTGTGATATCTTGGCTGCGTATTTTGAGAAGTTGTTAAATTGTCCAAAACCGACAGACAAGTTGAGTTTCAAATTTACAACACAAAATTTTGACTCTACGCCCCCAGATGTAAATGAAGTTAAATGTATTATCAACTCACTTAAAAACAATAAAGCCTCAGGCAAGGATGGAATAATTGCAGAAATGTGGAAGCTTGTAGATGATGAATTTTTAATAGCGACGACAAATCTATTCCAGAAAATTTGGATTGAGGAAGCAATTCCAGAAGACTGGTTAATCGCCTTAATTCATCCACTACATAAAAAAGGCTCAAAAATTGATGTCAATAGTTATAGGGGGATCTCATTGTTGTCTGTCACATATAAAATATTTGCCAAATTACTTTTAAACAGACTTGAACCACAGATCGAACCACAGCTTGGCGAGTTCCAAGGAGGTTTCAGAAGGAATAGATCGTGTGCAGAACAAATTCTTAGTTTAAAATTGATATTAAAATATTACAACAACAGGCCAAATAATATCTTTATCTCATTCGTTGATTTTCAGAAAGCGTATGATTCAGTGGATAGGGATACTGTTTTTGACACATTGAAGGAATACCAAATTGATCAAAAAACCATAAATTTAATAAAACTTACATTAACTAATACGATTTCCAGAGTCAAATTTTTAAATGAAGTTAGCGAGCCCTTCGAGGTAAAAACTGGGCTAAGACAAGGGGACAGTCTATCACCACTGCTTTTCAATTTGGTCTTGGATAAAGTCATGAGGACGTTTTGGGAGAAGAACGATTCAAGTGCTAAAATTGGTACAAAGAATAAGAACCTCAGAGTCAAAGGTTTAGCATTTGCTGACGACGTAGCGTTGTTTGCTGAATCAGAACAAGAAGCTATTAACCAAATTGATCAGTTAAAAGAAACGGCGGAAAAAGCGGGCTTACAGATTTCGTTGGTAAAAACAGAGATGATGACAAGTGATCAGAAATACACTAAGAAAATGATAAAAACAAATTATGGGAGCACCAGGGTCGCTGACCGATTTAAATATCTTGGAGAAATAATTAGTAGCAATGGGACGGATAAATTGGCAATCGAGAACAAAAAAGGGAAATTGGAAAGATTAAATTTTTGTACAAAAAATATATACAATAAAAAGAACCTGTCTATCAATGCAAAATTACGACATTTTAATACTGTTGTTAGACCAGTCATCTTGTACGGCATGGAAACTACAAATATAACCGGAATGGAGAATTTGCTCAAGATAGAAAGAAGAATTTTAAGAAGGATTTATGGTCCTAGGAAAACACAGGAAGGTTATAGACTGAGATCGAATGCAGAAATTTATAGTAAAATTGACAACCTTGAAGTGATGATCAGAAAACGGCGACTTCAGTTCTACGGACATATGGTCCGCATGGATTGCTCAAGGTTAAACAAACAAATTTTTGATAAAATCTGGAACTATAAAGGACAAGGAGGCTATGTAAAACAAATGAAAGAAGAACTTCAAAAATTCAAAATTACTGAAGAAGATTGTCTAAATCGAATAGAGTACAGAAAAAAAATTTTTGGTCTCAAAATTCTTGTCGGGGAGAAGAAAAATCTCAACAGAGGAGAATGGACTGCTGAAAGAAGAGCTGCACAGTCGACCAGGATGAAAGACTTCTGGAAGAGAAAGAAGGAAACTAGACCTATAAAGAAGTGATATTTGCGTGGTCCTTGTTGGCCTGTCCGCGGTGTATATATATATAAATACACTAGGATGACCAGTTTCGATCGTCAAGGGATCATCATCAGATCCATTACACTTAGGCTATAAAATCTATGTTTGAAAATACAGGTGAAAATATTTACAATATGTACAAATATTTAGTTGCAGTATTGGTAATGCAACTTGTCGGTGTATGCTGATTGTAGTATATATGATATTGGGTGAAATGCTAAAATGGTGATAAAAATCCGGAGTTTGTCTGTTTGGAGTGACTATATGATTGTGAAAAGTCAACTATGTTTGTACTGTAATAGCACAGGCTACTACTTATCTGGATGGATGTCTTCCTCGCTGGAGCTACGAGCAGTTTCTCTTACACCAGTTGCGGTCGACTGAATTGGAATGTTATCTCCTGAACTGGTTTTTCCCCTCCTCCCCCGTATTGCTATGTGCTGTCTGAGGTCAGTGCTTGTGTATCTGTGGGATGTTGCCAAGTCTAGCTAAGATGTATTTTAATGGATTCAGGAAGGTCTTCATCTATTAAAGACCGTGGATAAGTCCTCGCCACGCGTAGACCATTAGCCATTCATACTCAGCACTGCCCGGTCTTTGAGGACGTCCCGGCAACTTTAATACTGCCATGAATTGTGGCCTTGGTTTATTGAAGAAAAAAGTATATCGCACTCCTGATCCATATAACATTTACCTATTAAAATTCCCTATTTTCCCCCTTTTTTTAAAGTTGCTTGGCTGTATCGCTAAGATGTGTCTTGTTTCCAACAGAGTGTGTGTATTTAGTAAAGTGAACAGGGGTGAACTCTCCATGAAAGTGTGTTCGAATTTAAATGTTAGACATTTAACAATCGTGTTGACCGACTTAAAAATATTAAATTTCGATTACTAAGGCAACATTGATAAATTGCTTTAATCACCATAATTAAATACTAGAATTAAAGTGTGATATTAACTAAGCTAACTTACAACATTAACAAACATGAAGTTTGAACAATGTTTCACTGTTCCAGTTGGCCTAGGAAATCTTTACATGCACGTTTGAAACTTGTCACGAGGACAATTATTCCAAATTCTACAGAGAGTTTGTTTTATATGCGACGGGGACCATCGTTTGCCTGCTCGCACGCGTTGCGCGTCTGTCTCCCGCCAGGCACTATGCCGTTCTGTGGCGCTCGCCCGGCACTGTGTCATTGAGTATAGGAATTTGTACTTACCTAGTTCACAGCTGGTGCTGAAAATGTTCGCCATTCACTGCTACATCGCTGGCACTTCTTTATGAAATTGTCATTTACTCTCTGAAGATCCTCAGCACCGATTGACTGTATTTCAGCTGTAATATAGCCTTTAAGCTCATTTATAGTGAGAGGGTTTCTCGCATACACTCTATTTTTAAGCGTCCTCCACAGATAAAAGTCACATGGTGATAAGTCTGGGCTTCGCGGGGGCCACACGTTCCGACTTATAATCCTCGTACCGAAAATGCGACGCAATTCTGTCATGGATTCTTCGGCAGTGTGAGCAGTGGCAGAATCTTGTTGAAAATAAGTTGACAATCGCTCTCCCTAAGTCAGTTCGTCAAAAAATTGGTCAAGAATCACATTGAAGTACACATTTAAGTACAAATTCCTATACTCAACGACTCAGTGCCGTGCGAGCGCCGCATTACGGCAAAGTGCCTGGCGGGAGACAGACGAGCAACGTGGGCGAGCGGGCGAGGTAGGGTCCCCGTCGCAAATAAAACAAACTGTCTGTAGTTCCCGACACGAGGAAACCGTTACTGAAGGCTGAGCAATTGTAATTATAGATCCAGATCGCCTGTGATGATCATGAAAGGAAGAAAATTACAAGAGATAGCGAGGTTTACTTTCTTTGAGAAATCGATAGATAAGTGTACCGGTACCGGTACATAATATATGCAGACCTCTTTGTTCTGCTATGGACATTGGAAGAAGGGAACAGGTGTGAGGAAAATTTCAAGAAGGAAACAAACCTAAACCTCTCTGAAGATTCTTGTTTTGTTCTCCGGTAGCATTTACTAATACAGCATCGCAGTGGTTGACCCGCGGGGACTGGCGCGTGGGTATTTTGGACCCGAGCCTTAAATTATGCTCTATATTTTAGTTTTGGTCAGCCCTTATTTCCTGTCGCTTACTGCACCTTCCTTCGAACTTCACCCTGCAAAAGTAACATGTCCATTGCTTTTTTGAACACTCGAGTTATTTCTCTATTATTTACGGTCGGGTCAGATTTACCCATGGCACCAGTCCTCGCGTGACAATTTACGGATTATGTTAGACGGGACAGTCAGTAAGGGTGCAGTGCAATCACATAGCTCACGTTCTTGTTGAACCATGTTTAGGGTCTAGGGACACCTTGGTCAACAGCTCCTTTAAAAAAATCGAGATGACTGCTTTGCCGCCATTATCAAGACCAATTATGCTGTTACGACTATTATTGTCTTTTTTCTGCATAGTAATTTTGAAAAATAAAAATAAACTTCATTTTATATTCGGAATAGTTCATACGAAGGCATCGGGTATAAAATTGCTTCAATAAAATTCGTTCGACTACGACAAAAATGGAGTGACACTCAATGGGTCAAAATGACCCGGCGCCAGTCCACGTGTTATTCTTAGCCTATTTTCATTTTATGGAAAACAAGATGTTCAGTAAAGAACATATAGCCTACTTTCTCCTAAATGCATGGGTATTGTTATAACTCTTTGTCCTTTTCAAGGAGTATGATTGAATGTTGGTTGTAGTAGCTTGTTGAAATACAACGTGCTATAGGGATATTAACCATGAATATGAGGTGCCCTTTGCTAGTGCTACCTCTGTACCAAATTTCGTTCAATTCGGTTTCACCGTGTTTGAATTGATAGGGGGAATCGATTTGCACACATACTTGGCCACCATCTGCCAACTATTGGGCTGATGTTCTTGCAGTTTGGTCTGAATATGTTTCCCACATAAAGATATGGTGTTGCAATATTTGGTAGAGACTAGATTATTAGGTTGGTCGTATTTACATTTTAGCTTTTAACATTTGGGTGGCCGCGATTACGTTTCCGTCAAGATAGCGGTGATATAAAACATGACACTGAGGTGCCCTTTGCTAGTGCTACCTCTGTACCAAATTTCGTTCCATTCGGTTTCACCGTGTTCGAATTGATAAGGGGAATCGATTTTCACACAAAGATGGCCGCCATCCGCAAAATATTAGGCTGATGACCTATTAGTTTGGTCAAAGGATGCTCCCTCCATAAAGGTATGTTGTTGCTAAATTTGCTAGAGATCGGATGATTAGGCTAATCGTAATTTGATTTAAGCTTTGAACATTTGTGTGGCCGCCATTACGTTTCTGTCAATATGGCGGCGATATAAATCATGACACTGAGATGCCCTTTCCTAGTGCTATCTCTGTACCAAATTTCGTTCCATTCGGTTTCACCGTGTTTGAATTAATAGGGAGAATCGATTTTGACACAAAGATGGCCGCCATCCGCAACCTATTAGGCGAATGACCTATTAGATTGGTCAAAGGATGCTCCCTCCATAAAGGTATGTAGTTGCAAAATTTGGTAGAGATCGGATGATTAGGTTAATCGTAATTTGATTTAAGCTTTGAACATTCGTGTGGCCGCCATTACGTTTCAGTCAAGATGGTGGCGATATAAAACATGACACTGAGGTGCCCTTTGCTAGTGCTACCTCTGTACCAAATTTCGTTCCATTCGGTTCCACCGTGGTCGAATTAATAGGGGGAATCAATTTTGACATAAAGATGGCCGCCACCCGCAAACTATTAGGCTAATAACCTATTAGATTGGTCAAAGCATGCTCCCTCCATAAAGGTATGTAGTTGCAAAATTTGGTAGAGATCGGATGATTAGGTTAATCGTAATTTGATTTAAGCTTTGAACATTCGTGTGGCCGCCATTACGTTTCTGTCAAGATGGCGGCGATATAAAACATGACACTGAGGTGCCCTTTGCTAGTGCTACCTCTGTACCAAATTTCGTTCCATTTGGTTTCACCGTGTTTGAATTAATAGGGGGAATTGATTTTCACACAAAGATGGCCGCCATCCGCAAACTATTAGGCTAATGACCTAGTTATTTGGTCAAAGGATGCGTCCTTTATAAAGGTATGTTGTTGCAAAATTTGGTAGAGATCGGATGATTAGGTTAATCGTAATTTGATTTAAGCTTTGAACATTTGTGTGGCCGCCATTACGTTTCCGTCAAGAGCGGCCGGAGCGATTGCAATCAAACTTGGTGAGATCATAGCACTATTCCGGTCGACCCCGACTGTGCCCTTCAAATTTTATTGTGTCTCACCAATCCAACATGCCGGCTGTGCGAAATATTTCACCAGCATTCAGTGTCTCCGAAACTATTAGCAATATCGCCCTGAAGTTGTGTACGGTGATAAAGGGCACTACTAGAAGTTCCCCTATGAGTCTTTCAAAAACCTGGTGACTACAAAACCAACATGGCGGCCAAGCGAATTTGAGACTTTTAAATAGACTTATCTCGCGATTTAATTATCCAACCGTAATGAAACTTGGTGCAGCAAATGCTTAAACACATTGTAATGCACTGGAGTCTAATTAAGTTCAATTGTTTACATAACCTCAAAATGGCGGCTGTGCGAAATATTTCACTGACATTCTATATATCCGAAATTTTTACCGATATTACCCTGGAATGTTGTACGGTGATAAAGAGTACTGATACAAGTTTATCTATGTAACTTTCATAAACCTGTCAAGTACAAAACGAACATGACGGCCAAGCATGAAACATTTTAATAGACTTTTCTCGTGATTTAACTCTCTGAGCGCAGTGAAATGTGGTACAGTAAATGATTTTACATATTGTAATGCACTGGCATCTTATTTAGTTTAATTGTTCACATATCCTCAAGATGGCGGCTCTGCCAATTTTTTTAAATTAAATCTTTATTCCTTCTGTCTTAATCATGCGATCGAAGTGAAAGTTTAAATAATGAACCTAGGGAATAATTGTCCTTGAATGGTACATACCTCTATGGCCTATACATATAAAAATCCAAAATGGCGAGCTTCCGAAATATTTAGACGGTTCTCAATATCTATGAATCTTTTACAGCAATCAAACTGAATTGTTTTATGTTCATAGAGGCTATGAACATAAGTTTACCTATAGGACTTTCAGTAACCTGGTGACCACAAATCCAACATGGCGGCGACGCGAATTATAAATTTTTAAATGGACGTTTCTCGCGAATTAACTATCCGAGTACAGTGAAACGTTTCACGTTAAATGCTTATACAAATGTTCATTCGCTGGCATCTAATTTATTTCAATTGTTTGCATAATCACAAGATGGCTGGTGTGCGAAATTTTAAAATCCCGCTTTTATTTCTTGTGTTCTAATCATGCGATTGAAGTTTGAATACCACATGTACACAATAATCTTAATGTAATAGTACAAAAAAATCCAACCTGGCGACCATCTGAAATATTTAGACGGTTCTCAATATCAACGAATCTATCACAACCTTCAAATTGAAATTTTGTATGTAGATAGAGGCAATTAACATGAGTAGGATATATGAAAATAGGCGGTATAGTTCATCACGGAATTATTTGTTTTTTTTTCACGCCAGTTCTCAAGGGTTAAATGTAGAGAGTGTTGCGGTTTGGATGAGTCTTATTTTCAAGGATAGAACGAATTGGTGAATCAAGTGATGAGTGAACGTTCTGCATGTACTCGTAACGTGCTCTTCTCAATTCAATGTTTAATTTATTGTGACTCCGAGACTTTTTGCCGATTTAGAGAACGGGATGATAACACCATTAAGTTGAATTAAGGGAAGTGTTCTACTGTTTAAATGGGATAGCAATTCCGTCCGTCCTATTATGGTAGCTTGAGTTTTAGGTGGGTTGATAGCAAGAGAATTTTCAGTACCATAGCTGCTGATTCATTTCAAACTTAAATTCCTATTCTATTGCCGCATCTATTTAATTTACTTTCGTGTGACATACTGTATCTAAATGGCGTCTGCATATATATATGATAGTTGCAGTTTTCCAGTTTTGATGAGATGTCGTTCAGATATATAAGGGTACCGAGCATTGATTCCTGTGGTACTCCAGTTATTTTGAGCTTCCACTCAGTTCTGTTATCATTGAAAAGTTCACATAGTCTTGGTTTATGAAGGTAGGAGACGAATCATTAGAGATCAAGGCGGCTACGATGGAAGGATTGCAATTCAGCCATAAGTATGTTTAATTGTGTCAAATGCACCGCTGAAGTCCAGAAGAATCCATTGCTTGTCCTACAACATCAGTAATTCAGTGAGTGCAGTTAAATCCAGATTGCAGCGGGTCAAGTAGCGAGTATTGCGTCAAATACTGGAGCAGCTGTTCCTGCATAAAATTTCCTATAATTTTGGAAAGTGTGGAAAGAATGCAGATAAGGCCCATAGTCGGATAGAGATTTTGCAAATGAATTATTTGGAACTGGATTCATTATATAATCTTTCCATATTGTTGAGAAGAAACCTTTAAAGAGACATGAGTTAGAAATATGCGTAAGAATTGTCAGTACTACCTCTTTCGGGATAGGGACGCCATCTAATCCAATTGCTTGTGATTTGTTAGATAATATTTTTTATTTACTTACAACTGATTCGTTTACCTTGCGAAACTTGAATAACGGTCGGTGAGGTAGAGGGACACATTGTTGTTTATATTATTTAGGGATCAGTACTAATTATTTCTCGAGCAAAGTGACTTATTTAATTCATTAGGACTAATATCTTGCCTATTGGAGTTTGTAATGCGACTCCCAACACCTGCAGACCTGAGTTGCTGCCAGGTGTTCCTAACATTTAAGTTACTGGCTAGCTGTTGGAAGTAGGTATTTCCAAGCTCATGATTTTTTTAAATCGCCTCTCGATAAGGTTAGTTTGTAACGCAGGGCACCGCGTTCGGCCGTTGCAGATTTTGGTTTGCCATTCGATAGCTAATGGGCAGCTTTTCGAGTGACCATACCTGTTCGTGTTGGTGCACGTTTGTCATAACATATTGTTACTGAAGTATTGTGTTCACCTTTTCGTAAACTTCAGTCAAGTGCAGTATATCGTTCCATATACAGAGAATTGCGTTTTGCGTTCCCTGTTGAAGCTTCAACCTATTCATGTCTCTATATGTAATGTATATCGACGTAGTTTTAGGAGCTTTCAAAAGATAAGCTAAATGAATCAGATCTTGTAAACATATGCCCGGTACCGAAGTCTGTCCGTGTATAAGTATTTTATGTGGGTTATTTATGATAAGTAAACCAATTTATAGGAAAAGGTTAAGGGGGCTTATACACCACGACTGGGAGAATTTGCACACAGATAAAAAAAAACAAATAATACCATCGCTAATATGTAACATAGAATTATGAGAACTCACAAACTTATAGTAAGTACAGTAAGTACATAGGGTTTTTATTTAATATACAAAGGCGAACATTATATAAAGTATTGCGTGATTTATTTATAGGACAATATTTGTGATTTTTAGCTTCTTTCGATTTTTGCAAAAAATGAAAGTAGACTTATGAGATCTACACAGGGCCAAAAATTGTGAGTCTGTGTGTGTCTGTGAGTGTGTGTACTCTGAATGTCTGTATCCCCCCCCCCCCTATCAATTCGAACACGGTGAAACCGAATTGAACGAAATTTGGCACAGAGGTAGATCTAGCAAAGGCCACCACGGTGTCATGTTTTATATCGCCGCCATTTCACGGAAAATGAATGGCGGCCACCCAAATGTTAAAAGCTTAAATCAAATTACGACCAACCTAATCATCTGATCTCTACCAAATTTTGCAACAGCATACCTTTTTGTAAGAAGCGTTCTTTGACCAAACTACAAGGTAAACAGCTCAATAGTTTGCATTTGGTAGCCATGTATGTGTGCAAGTCGATTACCCCTATAAATTTAAACACGGTAAAACCGAATTGAACGAAATTTGGTACAGAGGTAGCACATGCAAAGGGCACCGTGGTATCATGTTTTATATCGCCGCCATCTTGACGAAAAGGGAATAGCGGCCACCCAAATGTTAAAAGCTTAAATCAATTTACGATCAACCTAATCATTTGATCCCTACCAAATTTTGCAACAACATACCTTTTGAATAAACTACAAGGTCATCAGTCCAATAGTTTGCAGATAGCAGCCATGTATGTGTGCAAATCGATTCCCCATATCAATTCAAACACGGTTAAACCGATTTGAATGAAATTATTTACAGAGGTAGCACTAGCAAAGGGCACCTCATATTCATGTTTAATATCCGTATAGCACGTTGTATTTCAACAAGCTACTACAACCAACATTCAATTATACTCCTTGAAAAGGACAAAGAATTATAAAAATACCCATGCATTTAGGAGAAAGTAGGCTATATCTTAATTAGTTTTTATTATAATTTCACGAATGATATTCAACCTCCGTATTCATGTGTTTTCTTTACAGAAAAAAATATTAATGGCATTCAGACTGGTATTTCTTGTTAAATCGTGTATTTTTTGATTCATAACGTTTAAAAAATCACAAATATTTTCGTACCAATAAATCACGCAATACTATATATACTGTTTGCCTTTATATATGAAATAAAATCCCTATGTATAACTATAACTTTGTAAGCTCTCATATTAGTGAAGCTAGGATTTAATTCTTAACTGTGTGCTAAAATTCCCACTCGCCGTATATGGGCCCCCTTAAATTTCCAATTCACACTCGTTTCGTAGTTAAATATGGCACGTATCTCAGTATACAAAAACTACCTCAAATGACATGAATCAAGAAACCAGTTTCTAGCCCCTATCTAAAAACACAAAAAGATCCATTAAGTCTCGCCAAAGAATATATCAAAAAGAGCAATCTGCAAATAAAGCTTGAACCATTCTGTATGCCAGTCAACCCCATTGAATATATACAAGTGTCTACAGAACTTTCTTTGCTAGAAGACTGTTCGCCACATGATCTAAAACAACTGGCCCTCTGTACAATAGAAGAAAGATATCCGTCTAATCAATGGCTAAAGATATTTACAGATGGTTCACAAGACAAATAAAATAGAACTGGAGTAGGAATACATTCATCTCTCTTCTCACTCTACTTCCCAGTAGGCCAAAACAAACTTTGATGCTGAGTTAAGAGCAATTTCACATGCACTCTATCAGTTATTATGCAGACACATTGATTATCAAAAATGTGTTATCATTACAGATTATAGTACATCCAATGTATGGACTTGATGTCCATCCACCTAGGCTAAAATCAAGAAAGAGCTTCCTCCAAACAACAATATCAATTCATTCCTCAGCTGAAGCTCGCCAAATTGAACTTTGGAAAGCAAAATCACCAGGAGGATCGTGGGAAATGAAGGAGAAGCCGGCAGCTGGCTACCACCTACAATACGAATCCTGAAAGACGCTAAACCGACTGAGAACTGTTGTGAGTCGGTGCAAAAGCAATTTAATGAATTGGGGATACAGTGCTGAAGAACTTTGTAGATGTGGTGAAAGACAAGACCCTGAGCACCTTCTGAATTGCAGCATGTTATCAAGACCATGTACTATGCAGGACTTGATAGAAGCCAATGACTGTGCCATTCTTACAGTTGAACACTGGAGTAATGAAATTTAGTGTAATTTATATGTATATATGTATGTGTTTTGGACTCGGATAAATAAATAAATTACAGATTCAAAAGAAGCCATCCAAGCCATCTCGTCAAATTATACGCCTCCAAATAAAGAACTTAAAGAAATTTTTGTATGATAAAATCCCTTCAAAGACTCCACAGACATATCTCATTTCAGTAGATCCCTTCTCATGTTGGAATGGCAGGTGATGAAGAGGCAGACAGATTAGCAAAAACCGGTACCACACTACAACAACATGTCAGTCAGACTGATTTTATGTCAGCAAAAAGGATCTTGAAAAAATGCTATCAAAAACAGGTATGAAGAAATGTGCAAAGAAAACAGCAGAAACCAAATTATGGAAGGACATTGATGCTAAATGGGATCAATATAAATTTACACCAAGAAGACAAGCTGTAGCCTTCTTCAGACTTAACACTGGCCATGACTGCTTTGCACCTCATCTGGAACGAATCAACACCCTGAGATCTGAAGAATGCACACTTTGTCACGAACCTGGAAGTAAAATGGATAAGGGGCACCTGCTACATTGCAACAAACTTGATGTGACTGCTAGAACTTCTGGAAACCTTACACATCTCTATTGGAACGCAAGAAAGCTGATGGATTGGAATCCTGGCTAGCCATAGGAAACAACAACAACAACAACAACATGGCGCGTTAGGTCAAACTAACTCTGTTTTCCCTGAAAAACATGTCATTTTGTATGTATCGAGTATCAATATCTGTGAATTGCCCTCGTTTGAGAAATACGCAGAACATTGCGTCACTGCCAAGCGAATGGCCATTACAGCAGATAAATCCTGCTTTAGGGACATTAAACTAATGAATATCTTCACCATTTCGCTCGTTATCGCGCTTCTTATGACATGAATAGTTTTATATTCCAGCTAATGAATCCGCGATGCGGATTAAGGGAGATAAAACCCATTCATCAAGAATCAGTTCACATCATTTGCCAGTGCTGCGAATATTATTAAAATGAAGCAATGTTTCAGGTTAATGTTCTCACCCACGAGATCTTCAACTAATAGCTCGTAAAATCTGCATACGGCCATTAAGTACATCCAGCGTATGTGGAGTTTGTATTTTTGTCCATGAAATGTCCTATTATTCAATTCATTATTCATTTTTAGTACTTAGTGCAGACGAGGTCATGTGTATTAATCAATAATTAAATACACATACTAGTACAGCCATATGAATAACACAGGTTATCACACAAATTCCACACACGCGCGCGCAAACACATTTCATTCTTACATAATCCGAAAATGTCTTAAGAAATAATAGTTGTTACAAAATCTGTTGACATCGAATATAGATTTAGGTATTAGGAAGTCGTTTTTGAAAGCCTTTGTCTGGAGCGTGGTGCTTTATGGAAAAGAAAACTTGGACTATTGGTACAGCAGAAAAGAGGATAATTGAAGCGTTTGAAATGTGGTGTTGTAGGAGATTAATAAAGATCCAATGGGTATATGGGGTTACGAATGAAAAGGTATTAAGACGATTGGGGAGGAGAGATATTTCTGTCAACTGTTAATGAAGAGAAGAAATAGGTTGGTAGGACACATACTAAGACCTCCCAGGAATAGCAAGCTTTGTTATGGAAGGAAGGGTCGAGCACAAGAACTGTAGGGGTAGACCAAGGTTAGAATACGCCAAACAGATTGACTCGGATGTAGGGTGTGTTAGCTATGTAGAAATGAAACGATTACCTCAGTACAGGGAGGCATGGGGGGCAGCATCAAACCAGTCAAAGACTGAAGACTCAAGCACACACACAAAATCTAATCAAATCCATAGCATTCAAAGTTGCATAGATATAAGTTAGTGTACTCCAACAAAAGTGAGCAGTTTGTAGATATTCCGTGATTCAGATAAGTCTCCATATCAACACAATATTAGGAGACAAACACTGTAATTTGCAGTTTTAGTCCTTCACCATCTTCACAACAAGGTACTTGTAGTTCATATTAGTTTACAATTCTACTGTCGTTTAGTACTTATCACGGTAGCTGCACCTTTATACTTCAGTTTGGGATAGGAAGATTGTTTTGTTGATGGGATCGTCATTTCTGAGTTTTGCAAAGTTAAATTGAATAGTTTCTTTTTTGGCTTTTAATATTTATCACGATTTATTTATTGTGTGATAGATATATGTACAATATATACAAAACAATTCCTCACACAAGTTCATAAAATCTCATAGTTCTAGGTCGAGATATCTGACCCATTCAAAAGCTTCCATTTATAAGGATATGTTGTACAATGGGATTACTTACATCATCTTCATTTTACTGATGACCCGGTGATATTGACTCAAGATATAGACGATGCCTCTTATATGATGAGGAAATTAATTGGGGAATATCAAATCTGGGGACTAAATATCAATTACAACAAGTAGTTCCGTGAAGAACTATACAGCCTCTTTTCAACATCAAAGTTTCAATTTGATTGTTGTGATCGATTCGTAGATATTGAAAACCGTCTAAATATGTCAGATGGTCGCCAGGTTGGATTTTTATTTATGTACAATTACATGAAGATTATTGTGTACGTGTGGTATTCAAACTTCAATCACATGATTAGGACACAAGAATTAAAAACGAGATTTTAAAATTTCGCACAGCTGCCATCTTGTGGTTATGAAAACAACTGAAATTAAATAGATGCCAGTGGATTAACATTTGTATCAGCATTTAACGTGCATAATTTCACTGCACTCGGATAGTTAAATCGCGAGAAACGTCCATTTAAATATTTATACTTCGCCACCATGTTGGATTTGTGCTCACCAGGTTACTGAAAGACATATAGGTGAACTTATGTTCATAGCCTCTATGAACAAAAAAATGTCAGTTTGATTGCTGTAATACTATTTCGGATGCTTGGCATTTTGGATAGTTATATGTAGGACTCGGATCGATATGCTCGAAAAAATCTGCAGATATGCTCGAAAACAATGTGTTTTATGCTCGATAGATATGCTCGATAAACCCATTATATGCTAGATAGATATGCTCGAAAAAGCCATTATGCGGTTAAGTATGCAGAATATGCTCGAAAAACACCGTTAAAAACTATAGAAAGGAAAGTGGAACGAAAAAGACAATAACATATCTTTATATACGGGCTTTTATTTTCTAATTGTATGTATGATACACTGCGATATACTCGCATTCAAGTTTCAAGTATATATAAGAGAAGTTCTCTTATAAAAGTTACAGTTTAAAAGTTAATTTACAAAATGTTCAAAATTAGGCGAGTCAATGAAGTAGATTTGCATTAGTCTGTACAACAAAAATTTTATGTTTTCAGTTTTGAATGATTTTCTTAAATCAGTCAATAAAAGTTTCGATGACGAGAACGACCTCACTGAAGGTTAAAAACCTGCGTTTTTATTATTCGCACCAGATAGGGTTTTCAATAATTATTTCTGTTTTCGAACCTTAAGGATAGTCAGGGCCCGAATTCGGCATGGGGGAATTCGAAGGAAAACAAACTATTCAGACGAAAACCACAAGAATATGCATTTATATGCTTCTATTCTAAAAACCGCGGTTTTATGCATTTATATGCTCGATAAATTTCAATTCTGTTTGTCCCAGTGAGGTGAAAATACCACCGAAAGGCTTCTTTCATTGTGTACTATTCAGGGGAAAAATATGCCAATATGCTCGAATCCGAGCCCTAGTTATATGTATAGGCCATAGAGTTATGTACCATTAAAGGAAAATTATTGCGTAGTTCCATTAATCAAACTTTCACATCGATCGCATGATTGCAACACAAGTAATAAAAACTTTATTTTAAAATTTCGCACTGCCGCCATCTTGAGGTTATGTAAACAATTCACCTTCATTAGATGCCAGTGCATTACAAGATATATAAACATTTACTGTACCACATTTCACTGCGCTCAGATGGTTAAACACGAGAGAAGTCTATTAAAATGTTTCATCTTCGCTTGGCTGCCATGTTTCTTTTGTAATTTACAGGCTTTCGAAAGTTACATAGATAATCTTGTAGCAGTGCCCTTTATCACCCCTGTATGCCTCTCACCAAGGCGGACCGGATTCGATTCCCGGTCAATGCATGTGAGATTTTCGTTGTGAAATGCCATGTCCTGTGGTTCGGATTCCACGTAAAACGGAGGTCCCGTGGCTTATGATCGCGATATTAACGTTCACGTTAAACTACAAGCTTCCTTCCTTTATCACCGTACAAAATTTCAGGGTGATATCTGTAATAGTTTCGGAGATATAGAATGCCAGTGAATTATTTCGCACAGCCGCCATTTTAAGGTTCTGTAAACAATTGAACTGTTAGACATCAGTGCATTATAATGTGTATAAACATTTGCTGTACCAAGTTTCATTGCGTTTGGATGGCTAAATCACGAGAAATGTCTATTTAAAAGTCTCAACTTCGCTTGTCCGCTTTGTTGGTTTTGTAGTTACCAGGTGTTTGAAAGTCCCATAAGTAAACTTCTAGTAGTGCCCGTTATCACCGTACAAAATTTCAGGTGATATCTGTAATAGTTTCGGTGATACTGAATGCTGGTGAAATATTTCGCACGGCCGCCTTGTTGGATTGGTGAGACACATTAAAATTTGAAGGGCACGGTCGGGGTCTTCCAGAATGGTGCTATGATCTTACCGAGTTTCATCGAAATCGCTCCAGCCATTTAGACGTTATTAGGGGGACAGACACACACACACACATGAATCACCCACACGCACACACAGACACACGAACAAAAGGTGATCTGATAAGCCTTTTTTTATATAAAATGAAAATAGGCTAACAAAACGTAATACCTTACATTAGAGAATAATGGTGGTGAGAAACTACAGATCGGAAATGCAGAAATTCAAACAGTCACTAAGTTTAAATATTTGGGTTCAATAATAGAAGCTGGGGGAACAAGTTCGTCTGAAATTGAGAAAAGAGTAAGTGAGGCTAGGAGAACAATTGGGGCGTTATATTCCGTTTATTGGAGCAGAAGTATTTAAAAAAAAAAAAAAAATTATTTACAGTACATTGATACAATTTTTTTTGTTATATTGAGAGGAAACTTGGACGTTGAACAGACAGCAACAGCGATGGATTATTGGAGGGTGGCAACAATATCAAGATTAGATAAAATTAGAAATACGAGATATTATGCTGGTAAAAAATAAATTTACTAGAAGAGGTTGAAGAAAGAAGATTACAATGGTTTGGACATGTGAAAAGGATGTAGAATAGTAGAATTCCAAATGTAATGTTACATTGGCGAGGTGAAGGCAAACGGAAACGGAACAATGGCTGGATGGTGTAAAGAGAAGCGTGGCTACCAGAGGCTTAACCAAACAAGATTGCTGAAGACCATAATTTGTGGAGGAGTAGAATATTTTTGGGTTAAAAGGAAAACTATTTTATTGTAGAATATTCCTAATAAAGAAGACGATATTTATCAGTAACAACCTGTACCCGGCATGCATTACGAAGCCATCGAAGAAAGTGTTGGCGTTGTTATGTTGTTTGAAGTGCTTTTGAATGTACAATATGTGTACAATTTCCATTAACTGCCTCTAAACTATCGTAAAATGGGTTTACTAATTTATTCAGAAACATTCGTGGGAGCGTCCACAACAACTCAACAAAGTTACATCGTAATCGGATGAATAGCATATGATCGCATAGGAGACATACAGAATATACCGACTAACACGTAACTTTCACTTTTATACAGAGATATGATTACCTGACAGGTTTCTTGTATTTGGAGGGCTGATACTGTTTCTGGGCGTCACTGTGGGTTAGTTTATAAGTTAACAGCAACCTAGGATAACAAGGAACATGCAGGAAATTGAGCCTAGCGTGAATTATTCTATTGGACGGCAGACTGGGCATTGTGGGACACGCGATATTGCAAGTTCAGTGGGGCTACGATAAAGTGCAGTCCCTAGTAATGGTCTATGGGATAGCTGTCCCGACCAACAGTATCGGTGATGGTCGCCACTTGCCCATGAGATGCACAAGACATGTAAAGTCTCCTAGTGATTTGCTCTCACGCTAAAATATTCGAATATTGAACGAAATGAAAGTTGGAGGTTTGAAAACCCTGAGGCTGTCAGTGAAACTTGCACTCCCACATCCGATACTGATTGGCTTATAAACTTCTCAAGAAGTGCGACTCAGTCTTATGAGAACACTCCAGGGTTTAATTGAGCCTTCAATCATTCGCACGCTGCTTTTCTTGCTAAATACTCAATCGTTATTCCATTCATACATTTATTCTTTCTTTATTGCTTTCATTATTTCCTTTTTTCTCTGTCAATATTTTTCTTACTTTCTTTGTTTCTTTGTTGTCTTCTTTTTAGCCTATTTTAATTTATGAACAAGGTGTTCAGCAAAGAACATATAGCCTACTTTCTCCTAAATGTATGAGTAGAGTTATAAATCTTTGTATGTATCAAAGAGTATAATTGAATCATTTCTTGGTTGAAGACCTAAGAAACTATTTACCTCTACCAAACACCAGAACTTCGGAATAACTACTACCATCATTGAAAAAAGAAAGAGAAGACATATCTCAAGAATTTTATGGAACTGGAGACATAATCGTCCGGGCGTGGGCAACATCCAACTTTGAGTTGAGGTATGTGTTTACACGTCAGGCTGTCCATGGTTTTCACCACCTTAATTGCAGGACCTACAGTGACGTGTGTATGCCGACTATGTGGACAAGCTACCACTTAGAGCTATGTAGTAAAAGAAAACAATCAAAGACTATGCAATTCAAATCCCCAGGGCGCAATTTTAGTTTACATGTTCATTCAAAATTTTCGATTGCTATTTGGCTGCAATAAAAGTATTAATTAATATCGTGAACAAGCACCAACAGATAGCGTACATGTACTATGTGAGATCGTTTTGTTCTTTAGTTCAAATAACATTTTCAAATAATGCACAATAGGCTGTTACAAAACACATTAAAATAAAAATGTATCGTATTATCAACTCGTCATTCTTCAAATTCGATGCGTATTGAATGCCAATGGTATCCTATCCAATAGAATCCCACGCAGACCAGTCACGACATCTGGTGGATTCGGATAAGATAATCCTAATAGGGCGAGTGCATCCTAGCGGCCATAAAAAGAAACTTTTCAATTAAAGCTGTAATGATATCTGTGGGCCGGTGCGCAGTTCGCAAGCAGTTGGCCATGATAGTTGGCCTGGTTGCTGTTAGATGTCTCGTGCAGATCCACTGGCGAATTTTGTTTCAATGAAATAGATATTTTCCATTGTGTTATGCACAATATAACGCTTAATTTTAGAACGTCTGAGAAATTACAAAACTATAATTAAAAATAAATTTTAAAAATTCTGATAGGATTTGAATACTAGTCATACGGGTGAAAGCATAACGCCTTACCACACAGCCATATATATCAACCAAAATTCACCATCAACTGACTATTACAACGTCTTAGCAAATAATGGTTCAGACTAAACGATTTCTTCAGTGGAGTATATTTTTATATATAAAGCATTCCTTACTACGTTTATATTATTTCTATCAGTAGGCAATAAACAATCTATTGTAATATGTGTCAGGCACAAGATATCAGCTACCATCTTGTCTTGTAACTGACGCGGCTCAGCTTTTAAACGTCCCTTCTGCAGTATAACATTACAAGATAAACTATAATTTCGAACGGGCCACGTCCTTTAGAACATTTAAAACGATTCTCGGTTCGATAATCGGAACTGGTGGGTCCCATGTTATGGATTATAAAGTGTGCATAATTCACACGGCTGCAATCCTGAAATGGTACGGATGATTACCTTGTAATTTGGTCACAAGACGAGTCCTATGTTAAGGTATGTTGTGAACTAATTTGGTAGAGATCGGATGATTAGTTTAGTCGTTATTTTATTTCACGTTTTTAAGGTTTGAGTGGCCGCCATTCAGTTAGGTAAAGAAGGCGGTGATATAAAACATGACACTGAGGTGCCCTTTGCCAGTGCCACCTCTGTACCAAATTTCGTTCAATTCGGTTTCACCGCATTTGAATTGATAGGGGGGATTTACATACCAAATCCCACTCACACACACACACATACACACACACTCACACACAGACAGACACACAATCTTTTGGTCCTGTGTAGATCTCATAAGTCTACTTTCAATTCTTGTAAAAATCGAAAGTAGGCTAAAAAATAGGCTTATGAGATCACCTTTTGTCCGTGTGTGTGTGTGTATGTGTGTGTGTCCCCTAATAACATCTAAATTGCTGGAGCGATTTCAATGAAACTCGGTAAGGTCATAGTACTATTTTAGCCGACCCCGACCGGGCCCTTCAAATTTGATTACGTCTCACCAATTCATCATGGCGGCTGTGCAAAGTATTCCACCAGCATTCTATATCTCCGAAACTACTCATATCACCTTGAAATGTTGTACGGTGATAAAGGACACTGCTAGACGTTCTCCAATGTGACTTTCAAACAACAAAACAAACATGGCGGCCAAGCGAATTTGAAACATTTAAATAGATTTTTCTCGCGATTTAACCATCCGAACTGAGAAAAACTTGGCACTTGGTACAGCAAATGACTATACAAATTGCAATGCATTGATATCTAATTTAGTTCATTTGTTTACATAACCTCAAGATGGCGAATGTGTGAAATAGTAAAGTTAAGTTTTTATTTCTTGTGTTCTAATCTTGCGATGGAAATCAACGCTTGAATAATGAACTTACAGAATAATCTTCATCTAGGAGTACATAAATCTATGGACCACATATATTCAAATCCAACACGGGGACCATCCGAAATATTTAGACTCTTCTCAATATCTATTAATCTATGACAGCAATCAAAGTGAAATGTTGTATGTTGATATGTTGTTTGAGTTTTCAGTCTTTTGACTGGTTTGATGCAGCCCTCCATGCCTCCTTGTCCTGAACTAATCGTTTCATCTCTACATAGTGAACCCATGTACCATTGGTTCAAGGGGTCGAATCCATGTATTGTTGTAAAAGGAAGAAAGGAAATATACAGTCTTCAGAGGAACATAGAAAGATTTTATACAAGAAGGCTAGCATAACGTTGTGAAATAAACTGAAGCCAGGTGGCCAGGAAATGAGATCATGCCTGACGCATCGATAAGGAGCCAGTCACGAATATAAATAGAACGAGTGGAATTTTCCAAGCGGGTGACAAAGAGCGTGTTTCGGAAATCGCCCTTACCTTGCAGTAAAATGGCAACCGCGCAGCTGTGCCAGAAGAAGAATAATTAAATTTAACCCATTTGCAAGAATAAAATTAACTAAAGAAATACAGGATTGTGAATCATTTCGGAATAGAGATTTTTGTGTGGAGAAAAAGGTTTTAATAATTGCCCAGGAGAGAAGTGCATACGTGGCCATACGTCATTGGGGGTTTCCCGAGACCCGAGGAGTGGGGAATTAAAAATCAACTGTAACACCCACACAGCTGAAGACTAAATTTTATTTAATATCTCAGAACTGCACGATCGATTTTCATGTGCAGAGAGGTCATTTTACGTTTAGAAAACAAGCTTTCCAGAGATATAATTTTTAAAAGTGTGCGACCATTATTTCAGAAGTTGGTTTTGGAAAAGGCGTGGATTTTATCTTTTTGTAGCCAAAGAGTATAAAAGTCCTGGCAGAACCAAGCCAATCATGCAGTATTAGGCCGTCCAGGGGGCGTGACGTTGAAGCATCACATCGAATGCAGTTTACAAGGACTCCTTGAGGGGAGGTGCTGCATCACGCAGTATTCAGACGTATGAACCTCAGGGGAGGTCATACCGTGCAACAAGTATAAGCAGTTCATATGCAGTATTAGTCCGTCCAGGGGGCGTGACGTTGGCGCATCATAACCGCAAAGTATTATTCCGTCCAGGGGACGTGAAGCACTATCATCGTTAATGCAGTCTACAAGCATTCCTTGAGGGGAAACGCTGTATCACATCGTATAGACAGTATCCGACAGCCCGAGGACGTCGCTGTATCGACAACCAACGTGCACCCGTAAGGAGTGGCCGATAAGTATTATTATAGTATCGCCGTGTGGAGAATTAGGAAAATCCTAAATACAGGATCTAGTTCCGCCAGTATCAATCTTACAGTGAAAAGTTCAGTAATTATAGTCAAAGCAGGCTGAGAACTTAGAGCACAGGCGATAGGTCTTCAAAATACAGTTCAATTAGACGACCGAAAGTATCGTAACGTTTTTGAAGTGCCATAACAGCGAGATAAACATTCTATCAACTTTAAAGAACCCGATCAGGGTTGGACAAAATAAGGTTCGCATAGTATTCTGAAAAGATAGGAATTCGAGAACAGAATAATCAGAAAGGAGAAGTAAATTCTAGACAGTGTTTCAAGGAAACAAACGAACTATAAAAAGCACTAAGTTACGAGGAGTATTAGATGCTAGAAATTAATAGGTCACCGATAGAGAATCTGGGGGACCGTGAACGAGACAGACTTTCGCTAGACCAACCAATAGGGTCTAGGAAGAAGCAGTTTGAGCTAATAATAATAATAGCTGATCGTCAGGAAACCGGAATTGGAGTACTATTCCAGGGAGGAGGTAGATTGTTCGAGACTTTCACATTCTGGTCAAGATAGGAAGCCGACATTTACTAGTTTCACCCTTGGAGACGGGGAGTCAAGAAATCACGTGTGAAAGGCCTAATAAAAGCCTTAGTGATTAGAATCTGTGTAGTGTAAATGTATAAAAATTGTGTTAAATAGTAATATTTCAGTGATTTTATTGTGTATCATAGAAGAATACACAAGTGAATTTTAAAATGTTACCAGTGTTTAATGTATATGAGTTATATGTGTGTCAAGATATGTCAGTGTATGAAATGAATTTGTGCAAGATGGTTTAATCACAAATTGTGGGCGAAATGAAACATCGTTGGAAAGTACGGTCATGGACCGATCTGAACATGTGAGTAACCATTTTCATTATGTTTTGTGTTGGGGAATGTTTGTGTACAATCCACTGGAGTTTGAGAAATAGGGATGTTTTTGAATAACAAATAACAGAATAGGAGCGCGGTCTGAACAAATAAAAATTGAGAAATTATAAAATAATTATATTAAATGAATAAATCCTTTAGAGGAAATGTATGAGATAAAATATCAGCGTATTTGATAAATGTTATAAAAGCAAGCGTAATAATAATAATAATAAAAACTATATAAATGGAGATTAAGTTGAATTATATGAAAGTAATAGCTTTTGAGCTCTAGTAAAAGTATAAAGACATGGTATGAATACATGTTCTTAAAGTATAGCGATTATTGTCACGGGAGAGGATTAATATAAAAATTGAGATATAGATCAATAGTTGATGTTGAATTTATCAGTTCTTTGGAAGACGTTTGGCCTTAAAGTAATGTATACCGCAATGTAGTGCATTAAAGTAAATTGTCACGCTAGGAAAGCGTTGAATCTAAATGCACTTGGTAAATTAATTATGAGGGACAGTTGATTGCGGTAATTGAGCTATGATAAGTCCTCCATTAGGGATGTAGATTACGAGGCGGTGTATAAAGGGTACGAATTTATTGTATTGATGAGCGCAGGTTAGACCGAGGTCGCCCTAAGCCGCGAATTAAAGTCCTCCAGTATGGGATGTAGTTCCCGAGGCAGTGGAAGAATCGAACCAACTTTCGTTTGTGTAAAGCCCCAAAATATTGTTGTTGTATTGAATTATTCTTACCCATCAATGATGACACTTCATAATTAATAAATACCAAGGTTACGGAAGTGGTCTATGAACCTAAATAATGTTGTAAAAATAAAAATGAAAGAAACGCCAGGTCTGTTCAGAGAACTGAGAAGAAGAAATAGCTGGTTTAAAAGCATGAATGTAGCTGTCCGGTGTGGGCAAGGCTTGAGGTCTCCCCTCTAGGCAATAAATGGCACCGAGTGGTTACGGTCCAACCCCTCGTTATTGTAAGTGTGGTAGGTCGGAGAGGACCGTCTATTGGAAGTAATAATACACCGTGAGTGTTTAGAATTTGTTAATGACCCGGGATTCGAACCGAGGTTCTTGTAGATGAAAGTACCGCTTGCCAGTTCAGATCGTAGCTTTCTTATGTGATAATAGTCTTTTAAGACAAATAAATAAAAATCCCTAATGTAATGTTATATTGATGTAGGATTTCACGAGTTCAATGAGGACAATTAGATTTCGGGAGTGATCTTAATTTTTGACTTTGTTCAAGTAGTCTTCTGTAACTCTGGAGTACACAAGTATTTTTCCAATCACTGTGGTGAATTTGTTAACTTGAGAGAGGTGATAACGTGAGAACATTGTGGAATGCCCAAAAATTTAAGTAAAGGAGTAATATGTACTTTAAATACGATTATAGATGGTTTTGATTATAAGAAACTCATAAAATAGATATGGAGGTGTGTAAAAGAATGACACCGTTCATATTGGAAAGTATCGAGCCATTGGAGCTCGTGATTGTACTTAACTTTAAAAGGGATACTTTATGGAAGTGAAAAGAATTATAAGTTTGTTGGTTTGAAGGAAACCATGTATTTTAATATACTATTTGTTTGATTTTATGTATTCCTTGTTCACTTTGAACAAGTTCGGAAGGATTGGTCAGTAGTTTATTTGTTTAATTTGTTTGTAGCGCCATATATTTGGTAAATTAAATGTTTTATAATAGGAGTTGATTTTGTTTTTTTTATTTTTGGCAGTGTATCCTCTATTTAATCCAAAATGTGTAAGTCACAGAGTGGGAGAACATACCAAAACCCCGAAAATCCCGATTTGAGCATTGCTGGCATACTGTGATTTGCATATTTCTTGATAAACGGGCACAATAGCTACCCCACCCTACATCCGAGGCAATCTGTTTAACATATTCTAACCTTGGTCTACCCCTACAGTTCTTGTCCTCGACCCTTCCTTCGCTAACTAAGCTTGCTATTCCTGGATGTCTTAGTATGTGTCCTACTAACCTATCTCTTCTCTTCATTAGCAGTCGCCAGAAACATCTCTCCTCTCCCACTCGTCTTAATACCTCTTCGTTTGTAACCCTATCTACCCATCTGATCTTCATCAGTCTCCTGTAACACCACATTTCAAATGCTTCAATTCTCATCTTTTCTGCTGCACCAATAGTCCAAGTTTCACTTCCATAGAGCGCCACGCTCCAGACAAAGGCTTTCAAAAATGATTACCTAATACTTAAATCTATATTCGATGTCAACATATTCCTTTTTTGTAGAAATGCTTTCCTTGCCTGAGCCAAATTTGCTTCGACCGTCACTGGTTATTTTGCTTCCTAAGTAAAAGAACTCTCATACTTCCTTCAGCTTTTCACCTGCCAATTTGATGTCCATAGAGGTTTCTGATTTATTTCGGCTGCATTCCAGTATTCTTGTTTTATATTTATTAATTTTCGCCATGATTTCTTTCCATAAGACGGGAGTCCTTACCATTCAAAAACTCATTCAAATCATCAGGCGTGTCAGCCAAGTTTACGATGTCATCAGCAAATCTCAGAGTTGAAATTATTTCTCCTTGAATCTTAACTCCCACTTTAAATTTTTCTCCAATTTCCTCCATTGCTTGTTCAATGTAAAGATTGAAAAATATGGGTGATAAGTTGCAGCCTTGCCTTACACCTTTCTGAATACCAGCTTCTCTCTCATGTCCTTCAGCTCGAATGACTGATGTCTGGTTTCTGTATAGATTGTATATCACCCTCCTATCCCTGTACTTTATTCCAATAGATTTCGAAATGTCAAACAATTTAGTCCTATCAACGTTATCAAAAGCCTTTTCTAGGTCTACAAATGTCATGAACGATCTCTTGTCTTTCCTTATTCTACCTTCCAAAATCAGCCTAAGACTTAGTACAGCTTCCCTTGTTCCTACATTTCTCCTGAAACCAAACTGGTCTTCACCAAACTCCGTTTCTATCTGGCTATCCATCCTCTTGTAAATTATTCTAGACAGGATCTTTGAAGCATGAGTAATCAAGCTGATTGTATGGTGATCTTCACATCAGTCAGCTCCCACTTTCTTTTGTATAGGGATGATAACATTCTTCTTGAAATCAGGGGGTACCTCACCTGTCTCATAAATCCTACACACCAAGTGAAATAACCTGATCAGACCTTCATCTCCTATGCAGCATAGCAACTCAATCAGTATATCATCTATGCCTGGTGCTTTGTTCCTGCTTAAGTCCTCCAATGTTCTGTCAAATTCTGATCTCAATATTAAATCTCCTTTTGCATCCTCATCAATTTCCTCCTCCCTTTCCATTACATGATTCTCAATCTCCTTTCCCTTATACAAACTCTCTATGTAAGCTTTCCATCTCTCAACCTTTTCTTCCCTATCTGTTAGAGGCTTTCCATTAGTGTCCTTAATATTACAGCACTTAGTCTTCTTTTCCTCAAAAGTATTCTTAATCCTTCGATAGCTGTGTCTACTTTTACTAATTTCAGACAATTTTCTATACCTGCACATTTCTCATTCAACCATTCTTCTTTCGCTTCCTTGCACTTCTTGTTAAGCTCATTTCTAAGAAGTTTGTATTCTGCTTTCCCCTTTTCATCTCTTTCATTCTTGTATTTCCGCCTTTCATCCATCAATTCTAGTATACCCTGAGTGATCCACGGTTTTCTACCTATTTTTTTCTTTCCTACCAATGTTTTCTTCAGCGGATTTTGCTATTTCATTCTTCAAAAGTGCCCATTCGTCTGCAATTGAAGTTTGTTTAGGGTTGGCTTTTGACTTTTCTTCAGTTTCTTCAACTTTAATCTGCATTTCATAACAACCAGATTGTGGTCAGAGTTTATGTCTGCACCAGGATATGTTTTACAATCCAAAATCTGGTTTCGAAACCTCTGCTTGCCCATAACGAAGTCGATTTGGTAACGTCCTGTATCTCCAGGTCTCATCCATGTGTATATTCTTCTATTGTGGTTATTGAATAAGGTGTTAGCTATGACCAACTCATGCTCGGTGCAGAATTCCATCAGCCTGCTTCCTCGATCTTTCCTTTCACCTAATAGTCCAGTCAATAAACGAACTTAACCCTACATCAGATGCGGGATCGTTTTTTTATTTTTTGATGTTGTTTAGGACCATTAGGTAGTTATTAATCAAAGTTTCCGTCATCCCTCCCCCCATGCTTCGTCCGCCATCTTGAAAAAACTGTCAGAATTCGGCACTTTTTTCAGTTTTTGGCCTCTAGCTCATTCCCAGTTCATTTTTAGCCTACTTTTCATATTTTGCAAAAATGAGGAAAAAGTAGACATGAGATCGGGCAAATGTGTGTCTGTCTGTCTGTCTGTCCTTCTGTCTGTCTGTCTGTCTGTCTGTCTGGCTGTGTGTGTGTGTCCCCCTATCAACTCCTAAACGGCTCCAGCAATCGAATCAAAATTTGGTAGGAGTAAAGATCTATACCTGAATATCTCACGGCCATATTTTAAAATGATGTCAGTGCTACCAACAGCTGAAAAATCGCAATTGAAATTTGAGTTCCATGTTGGATATCGTGGAATGTATCAATTGGAGCTATTTCAAAATTGGCCCACGTATAGATAATAATATTGCAGTTAAAATTCCAGGAGGCCATACATGGCAGTGTAGCCAAAATGATTATAAGCCTGCTGATAGGTCCAAATTTTAAATGCATATAAGTTCTGTACTATCAATTGGATTTCAACCAAATTTCGTATGTGGTATGTGTACTTAAACAGATATGACTGAGCGTATTCCTAAGAGCCAACAGGGCTGCCAAATGTTAATAAATGCTCTCATTTTTTTAATCCAAATACCTATATATCAGAAAGTATTGTGACCGTTTAGTTGATGTCAACAACCACGATGACTCAACTAACGACACATAAATCGAATAAAAAGTACCGTGAGGATCAGGTGACCTTCCAAAAGGCTAAAGCGGCACGAGAGTCCGTAGTCCACAGGGATCGTGGTACATGGTGACGATGGTCATAGACCGCCTAAGGAAAGGTTCACCTTAAAACTAGACTGAGAAAATAAACATCCAGACTCATGTAAAACACCGTGAAAATTTATTAAAATTCACAAGCCCCTAGCCTAGTTCGGAGGGTTATAATCGGCTAGTCCGCAAATTAATAAATAAACTAAGATAAAGAACAGGTCCCCTACCTGAGAAGTTACTGAAAACCCTCGCGAAAGATCTAACTCACAATGATAAAGCAACAACAGCAACGCTAGGAATATGGCACGACGCAAGTCCCTAGTTCAAGTTACAAGATCAAGCTAATATCTGAATTTATATTTAACAGGGTAGCAAAACAAATCTAGGTTAGGATGGTACCATTTCGACATTTAAATTTAACATTAATTCAACTAGCTAAGTCCTATCAATTAACAAAATTTACGGCGATGACGTCCGTAAAAGAAAACAATTACATCCAAAAGCTAAGTGTACAGCCATGAAAAACAAACAATTTAATTATGCTTAATAACTATGTGCTAACAGCACACAATAAAGTAACATGTAGGGTTTAATACACTTGACATCATAAATTAATAACGAAATAGACACAGTAGTTTTATTAAAAATTCCTGCCTACACCTTGGTTTACTCTTTGTAAACCATAGTCATCTAATGTGTATAGTTACGGTGACGAATGCGCAGTTGAGACCACGTCTGACATCGCATGGCCTGAGCTCCACAAGCTACGAACTCTAGGTTCGCACATGCTTCAGGTCGCTACAAAAAAATGTCAACTGTCCTAGTCATTTCCTCACAAGGAAATTATCTTCAACTGCACGGCTATGTCAACAGTTCCAGAATGCAAAGAACAAAGTTAGATAGAAAGAATCGTTAGTTAGGCTTGTTTTACAACAATTATGCATTTTATTATTAGAATGTCGGTTTATAGGTTTATCGTAGGTTTATGGCGAATAACATTGACAATAGCCTGGGCACGGAGTGTCTCCAACTGAGATCATTCTCCACCAAAAAGCCTCGACTCAACAGTCGGAATATAATCAACGAGTATAACAACTCGGACACACAATAACACGGGTTACCAGCGGCGCTAAGCTCGCGTTCATAACTCTGGGATAGGCCTGTACAACAGTTACCTTCCAGTAACATCTGGTCAACGGGGTCATCCCCGGACAAAGCATACAATAACATCCTGACATAACAGGGTAGACTTCACCATCCTATAGAAAACCTTACATAACTGTACCTGTCATAAGACAATACACGCAACAGAGCGTTAAACTAACAAAAACCGATCCATAAAACAAGTGATCAAATACAAGAGTGGAAACTGATTTCCATAAGCAAAGTAGCAATGAAAGGAAAAGCGAATACAAATTGTACTCTGTCCTCGTCTATAGTAGTTTTGTCTCACAATGAAGCAGGCGTGCTCTAGGTCACTGGGTTACATAACCAGTTTATTCAAGGCCGGCGATTTAATCAATACAAAACCTGAACTTGGCCGGTTCATAAAAAACTTTACCAAATGTTACGGATCTCTACAGAGTCCGTGTATCAAATGCACGCTATAAATCTGAGTATAGTAATACACTTCCGTCTTTCTACCAAAGACGTCTAAATGAAAGTAAACTTACAATAACTGAAGCTCTTTGCTTTAAAAATGCAACTCAGTAGTTGCTAGAACATCAAATAAAAACCTGTCTCACACGACACAAGAAAAAAAAATGATAAATGTGGCACAGATTCACACACTAGATCTGCTTAATGATACGTTGGGAACCGCGTTCGATGCTAGGCAACGAAACATTCCTTCTAGTTGTTAGGTTCAAACATGACCAAGAATAGCTTCTGAGCTTATTCAAAATGAAATATAATGCATTTACAAACTGGTAGTTACTGTCGACTACCTAAATGATACGACCGTTCTAACGACAGTCAGGGGTGTAACAAAGGATGGCTGCGAAGAATGCAGTCAATTAATAACCAAGGCATCTGATTGCCATAACTACAGTCAGCAAAGACTTGAAAATTACCCCAAGTAGGGTTGAACAAAATAGCCTCAAAATGACTACGATCAGGTTCAGCAAAAAGGTAGGCATTGACGTTCCACGACGTTCACCAAGCTGCACCAGGGCTGACCAAAATGACTGACCCCAAGGGTGTCTCACTCTAAACTGAAATAAATGACATCTAACTAATCTAGTTACATCCCTACCTAGAAAAATGGCTGACACTGAGTGTGGTTGATTCACAAACTACATTAAAACTACTATACCACCAGAAACTAGAACAAAGAAGGGGTGTGATAAAAACTCACGAAATGGAGGAGCTCTCACTCAGCTCTCTATTCCACAACAAGGGTTGTACATAAACCTCTCTGGCTCTCTGGATCGGTATCCTCCTCATCAGGATTCCCAACTGGACTCCCCCAAAGACCAGGGTTCGATTTGTCCCTGTCGACATCTTCGTGGATATGCCTGGAAATGGCATTTTGTCTCCTTCCCTCTCGTTCATCGTTCTGGAAGTTCCACCATCACGCTGGTTCCTGTAGAAACGTCACCCCCCCCCCATACTGGGATGGTATTAGCACATGGTGACTGCTTCAACCATGGTGAAGAAAAGTCCAATCACGTGGGTAGCGAAATAAGTTGCGTGATTATTCATCCTCTCACTTCCAAAATTATAATGTCCGTCGTGACTATTATAGGCTTCAATTATAAAATACGACACAGCCTTAATCTTGCAGATGTGGATTAGCATGTGAGCTAATACTATTTTATAATGCTGCACGTGCTAGTGACGCTACTTTTGTATCACGCAGCATCCGTGAATTATACGACGTTTCAAAGATGAAATTTCCACTTTGGCAATTTAAATATCTCATACTATTATAATCACACTTATTCAGGATAATTGTAACACTATTACCTGTATATTTCCACTAGGCATCTGCCCTCCACATACGCGTGGGTAATATGTGATGTCACAGCAATGTTGTGCAATACACTATACTTGCCAATAATTATTTCCCAAGCTTCTTATTTAATTCACTGGACTTCATCGACAGTGAATATTAGTATTTGCTTGCTCGATGGCACCTTATAATCTCTTTTAACGCTAAACAGCGGATATTCTTCTACGTCTCGTAGGACAAATGTAATTCCACGCCTACACAAGGCGGATTCTCAAGACGCAGTGCTCCGGTACTGGGTGTCTCTAGAAAGTAGGTCGTCAAAACGAAAACGTTGAGCGACTACTTACGTTCCTTTTTGCGTATCTGCAAGGGTATTACCTTACCTAAAGTAAAAATAAACATTCTGCAAAATGTTTTAATAATGCAGCATGACGTAATGGAATATTCTGAGTCTCGTAGGAAAGATAAAAATAATTAATAAGACCTCAGATAATTATTAGCAGTTTACACCAGTCAAAAGTGCGATTCACCGCTACTTCAAAGTATCGCGTGATCTCTCAGCTTCACGTGGCTTCCTGGGTGTGTTCAAAAGTACAACATCCCCTCATAAATGCTCTGTCATAAAAAAAATATCACATGAACCATAGCTCAGCGGGTTCATCTGCCTCTCTGTCGTTTCAAATAAAATGTTGGGATAACATTTTTATTTGCTTTGAAATTCATTCAAGAGTGATATTTTTTTAGATTGGCTGCATTAAAGGTTCCAATGCGTTCTCCTGTCCTAATGTCTATTTTCCCTCGAAGTAGGGTTCCGTTCTCCCTCTTCTTGGATCTGCAATTCTCTCAATTGTTGGAGGTACTCACGGCTCTCCCGCGCTCTTCCTTTCCAATCCCTGTCTGGCTGGTATCTAGGGTCTCGATTTCTGTCGTAACCCCCACTATATCGATAGTCTCTACGAATACGTCCGTGTTGCTGATTTCTTCCTTCATTCCCTCGGCGGTTGTTTTCATGACGTCGGTTGTCGTCCGTCCTTCGGTCGAATCGCCGGTCCCAATGACTTCGCCGGTCATCATGTTGATTTCGAGTATACGGAGTGTTGTTCCATTCTCTCCTGTTATAACTGTAATTGTTATCACGTCGCCCAGAATCCTCTGTGGTTTGTGTTTGTTGTGGCGTCTGGCTCACTTTATCAACAGTCGTCAGATTCATATGTCTATCCTCGCGCCTATCAGCCTTCTGCTGACGGTGTGTAGGAAACTGTTCTGTGTTAGCGTCCAACCTTCGCAGTATCTGGTCACACTGCTGGAAAGTGGATGCCCCTGCAGCGATTAACACACGTTGTACATCCGCAGGATACTGCCAAACAATTGTGTTCACCAAATCTTGCTCGGACAATGGAGGCTGAAGACAACGGAGCTTCGCGAGCTGTATTGCGAAGTAATTCGCATAACGAGTAGGTGTATTAGAACTGTACCTTCGAGTGTACATCTCAGCTCGGATGCTCTGCTGGATGTCGCTCGACCAATATGTTCTTAATAACGCTTCCTTAAAGTCTTGGTAGCCTGTGAATGAGTATCGGAATGCTCTGAACCAGGTACCGGCTTGTCCCTCAAGCAGTCGCTCTATAACTCTTAGTTCCCTCTCTGGAGTTACCATAGTATCACGTAAGTAGCTTTCGACATTTGCTAGGAATTCCACTGGAGTAACACCGCTCCCAGTTCCCGAGAAGCGAGCTGGTTGCTCCTCTCTTGAACGAATTATGGTGACATTTCCCTGCGTATTCGCGGGTATGAAAGTATCTTGCATGTAACTCTGCGTAGGAGTGTTAGTCTCATGACTAATTCGATTAGATGCTGGTTGAAACGGGTGAGCGTTAAAGTTCAAGGTCTGACCTTGCGCTAAATTAGTGAATTGTGACGGTTGCGGTTCCATAGGCGCGCTGGGTTGGAAATGGGTAGGCATCATTCCTCCTGATTGAGATATAGGCGTTTCCTGAGATTCTCCCATCTGTGGGTGTACGTGTCTCTCTCTTGGAGTCGTCTCGAGTCTGTCCAGGCGTCTCTCTATTACTTCAAGACCTGGGATGGTTCTGGCTGCGACTTTGTTGCCTAAGTCGTTCAATTGCAGCTCGATCCTGTCAACCTTTCCCTTGAGGTTTGTGTCTACCTCGCGTATGGCCGTCCTAAGGTTATAACTGAGGTCTAACCTCTCGGTTACCGCGACTTCCTCAAATCTCTTTTGTAAGGAATCGATATCTCCTTCAACTCTGGACATATTTTCTTGGATTTTACCCACATCGTCTCTAACCTCGGCTACCTTAGCCTCGACTGTAGCTTCGTGTTCGTTGAGGTCACCTCTCAATAACATGAGGTCAATTTTGTGTTCCTCATGATGAACATCAACTGTCTCACGTAGACTGGCTACGGTTTCCGTCAATTCAGAAATGTTTCTCCTGTTGGTGTTAAGTTCCTCTTTAATCTCCATCATGCCATCAACGATAGTCTTCACGTTGTTATTAACGGCATTGGCAGCTCCTCTCATCAAGATTAAACCAACGTTCATGGTTGCCATGTCCTTCTTCACATTTCCGATAAATCCCTCGACGTGATCTAGTCGAGTCCCGAATTCTTCCCTGGTATGTTCCAGATCTGCTCTCATGTCTATCTGGACTTTATTCAAGGTTGTCTGAATTTGAGCTGTGTGCTCCTCCAATCGGTTTTGCACCTCCTCCCTAGCTCTATTCATCTGGTCGGTTAAGCAATCTACGCGCTGGTTAGCCTCCTGATGGTGTCGTATGACATCAACCCTAACAGCTGCTAAACCTGTCGTCAGATCATTTCTCGCTTCGATCCTATATGTGTCCATGTCTGCCCTGACTTGAGTTAAATCAGCCCTAACATTATTTACAGAGTCAGTGTTAATCTCTAAGTCCTGTCTTACATTGTTTATAGACTGAGTGTTAATCTCTAAGTCCTGTCTTACATTGTTCATAGACTGAGTGTTAATCTCTAAGTCCTGTCTAACCTTGTCCACTTGACCACTGACATTGTTGACTTCCTGTCTAACCTGGTCCACATGACCACTGACATTGTTGACTTCCTGTCTAACCTGGTCCACATGACCACTGACATTGTTGACTTCCTGTCTAACCTGGTCCACATGACCACTGACAGTATTTACAGCCTGAGTATTCTGACCTAAGTCAGCAGTAATCTGTTGAAGATTGGCATTCACACCTGCCATCATCTCTCCAAACACACGACGAATAGTTTCCTCATCCATAGATAAGAAATATATGAGAAAGTGAGGGATCAATTTCTACTGGAACTTACAGCTATGATTATTTACTTGGCGGTATAAAGCTTGCTTCATTTATATAAATATCACGAGTACAGCTGGAGTATGCAAACTAAGTGCTTCTACATTTACAAAGACAACGGTGAGCAAAGCAAAGTATTATATTTACTTAGGATGAGGCATCATCAAAGAAAATCCTATCCTTCATTTATTCAACACTAAAGCCTCACCCCATGGACTTCTATCAAACATGAATGCCATGCGGTCAATTGATCTGCAGTACGACTTTCTAAGTTCGTCCCAGTCCTGTCAATTTACCATTAATCAACATTAGGATCCTCAAAAAAAAAATAACTTGGTACTGAGGGTCACCACGTTAACGTCGGCACATGAGTTGGGCGCCATTTTATGTGACCGTTTAGTTGATGTCAACAACCACGATGACTCAACTAACGACACATAAATCGAATAAAAAGTACCGTGAGGATCAGGTGACCTTCCAAAAGGCTAAAGCGGCACGAGAGTCCGTAGTCCACAGGGATCGTGGTACATGGTGACGATGGTCATAGACCGCCTAAGGAAAGGTTCACCTTAAAACTAGACTGAGAAAATAAACATCCAGACTCATGTAAAACACCGTGAAAATTTATTAAAATTCACAAGCCCCTAGCCTAGTTCGGAGGGTTATAATCGGCTAGTCCGCAAATTAATAAATAAACTAAGATAAAGAACAGGTCCCCTACCTGAGAAGTTACTGAAAACCCTCGCGAAAGATCTAACTCACAATGATAAAGCAACAACAGCAACGCTAGGAATATGGCACGACGCAAGTCCCTAGTTCAAGTTACAAGATCAAGCTAATATCTGAATTTATATTTAACAGGGTAGCAAAACAAATCTAGGTTAGGATGGTACCATTTCGACATTTAAATTTAACATTAATTCAACTAGCTAAGTCCTATCAATTAACAAAATTTACGGCGATGACGTCCGTAAAAGAAAACAATTACATCCAAAAGCTAAGTGTACAGCCATGAAAAACAAACAATTTAATTATGCTTAATAACTATGTGCTAACAGCACACAATAAAGTAACATGTAGGGTTTAATACACTTGACATCATAAATTAATAACGAAATAGACACAGTAGTTTTATTAAAAATTCCTGCCTACACCTTGGTTTACTCTTTGTAAACCATAGTCATCTAATGTGTATAGTTACGGTGACGAATGCGCAGTTGAGACCACGTCTGACATCGCATGGCCTGAGCTCCACAAGCTACGAACTCTAGGTTCGCACATGCTTCAGGTCGCTACAAAAAAATGTCAACTGTCCTAGTCATTTCCTCACAAGGAAATTATCTTCAACTGCACGGCTATGTCAACAGTTCCAGAATGCAAAGAACAAAGTTAGATAGAAAGAATCGTTAGTTAGGCTTGTTTTACAACAATTATGCATTTTATTATTAGAATGTCGGTTTATAGGTTTATCGTAGGTTTATGGCGAATAACATTGACAATAGCCTGGGCACGGAGTGTCTCCAACTGAGATCATTCTCCACCAAAAAGCCTCGACTCAACAGTCGGAATATAATCAACGAGTATAACAACTCGGACACACAATAACACGGGTTACCAGCGGCGCTAAGCTCGCGTTCATAACTCTGGGATAGGCCTGTACAACAGTTACCTTCCAGTAACATCTGGTCAACGGGGTCATCCCCGGACAAAGCATACAATAACATCCTGACATAACAGGGTAGACTTCACCATCCTATAGAAAACCTTACATAACTGTACCTGTCATAAGACAATACACGCAACAGAGCGTTAAACTAACAAAAACCGATCCATAAAACAAGTGATCAAATACAAGAGTGGAAACTGATTTCCATAAGCAAAGTAGCAATGAAAGGAAAAGCGAATACAAATTGTACTCTGTCCTCGTCTATAGTAGTTTTGTCTCACAATGAAGCAGGCGTGCTCTAGGTCACTGGGTTACATAACCAGTTTATTCAAGGCCGGCGATTTAATCAATACAAAACCTGCACTTGGCCGGTTCATAAAAAACTTTACCAAATGTTACGGATCTCTACAGAGTCCGTGTATCAAATGCACGCTATAAATCTGAGTATAGTAATACACTTCCGTCTTTCTACCAAAGACGTCTAAATGAAAGTAAACTTACAATAACTGAAGCTCTTTGCTTTAAAAATGCAACTCAGTAGTTGCTAGAACATCAAATAAAAACCTGTCTCACACGACACAAGAAAAAAAAATGATAAATGTGGCACAGATTCACACACTAGATCTGCTTAATGATACGTTGGGAACCGCGTTCGATGCTAGGCAACGAAACATTCCTTCTAGTTGTTAGGTTCAAACATGACCAAGAATAGCTTCTGAGCTTATTCAAAATGAAATATAATGCATTTACAAACTGGTAGTTACTGTCGACTACCTAAATGATACGACCGTTCTAACGACAGTCAGGGGTGTAACAAAGGATGGCTGCGAAGAATGCAGTCAATTAATAACCAAGGCATCTGATTGCCATAACTACAGTCAGCAAAGACTTGAAAATTACCCCAAGTAGGGTTGAACAAAATAGCCTCAAAATGACTACGATCAGGTTCAGCAAAAAGGTAGGCATTGACGTTCCACGACGTTCACCAAGCTGCACCAGGGCTGACCAAAATGTCTGACCCCAAAGGTGTCTCACTCTAAACTGAAATAAATGACATCTAACTAATCTAGTTACATCCCTACCTAGAAAAATGGCTGACACTGAGTGTGGTTGATTCACAAACTACATTAAAACTACTATACCACCAGAAACTAGAACAAAGAAGGGGTGTGATAAAAACTCACGAAATGGAGGAGCTCTCACTCAGCTCTCTATTCCACAACAAGGTTTGTACATAAACCTCTCTGGCTCTCTGGATCGGTATCCTCCTCATCAGGATTCCCATTTGGACTCCCCCAAAGACCAGGGTTCGATTTGTCCCTGTCGACATCTTCGTGGATATGCCTGGAAATGGCATTTTGGCTCCTTCCCTCTCGTTCATCGTTCTGGAAGTTCCACCATCACGCTGGTTCCTGTAGAAACGTCACCCCCCCATACTGGGATGGTATTAGCCCATGGTGACTGCTTCAACCATGGTGAAGAAAAGTCCAATCACGTGGGTAGCGAAATAAGTTGCGTGATTATTCATCCTCTCACTTCCAAAATTATAATGTCCGTCGTGACTATTATAGGCTTCAATTATAAAATACGACACAGCCTTAATCTTGCAGATGTGGATTAGCATGTGAGCTAATACTATTTTATAATGCTGCACGTGCTAGTGACGCTACTTTTGTATCACGCAGCATCCGTGAATTATACGACGTTTCAAAGATGAAATTTCCACTTTGGCAATTTAAATATCTCATACTATTATAATCACACTTATTCAGGATAATTGTAACACTATTACCTGTATATTTCCACTAGGCATCTGCCCTCCACATACGCGTGGGTAATATGTGATGTCACAGCAATGTTGTGCAATACACTATACTTGCCAATAATTATTTCCCAAGCTTCTTATTTAATTCACTGGACTTCATCGACAGTGAATATTAGTATTTGCTTGGTCGATGGCACCTTATAATCACTTTTAACGCTAAACAGCGGATATTCTTCTACGTCTCGTAGGACAAATGTAATTCCACGCCTACACAAGGCGGATTCTCAAGACGCAGTGCTCCGGTACTGGGTGTCTCTAGAAAGTAGGTCGTCAAAACGAAAACGTTGAGCGACTACTTACGTTCCTTTTTGCGTATCTGCAAGGGTATTACCTTACCTAAAGTAAAAATAAACATTCTCCAAAATGTTTTAATAATGCAGCATGACGAAATGGAATATTCTGAGTCTCGTAGGAAAGATAAAAATAATTAATAAGACCTCAGATAATTATTAGCAGTTTACACCAAAGTCAAAAGTGCGATTCACCGCTACTTCAAAGTATCGCGTGATCTCTCAGCTTCACGTGGCTTCCTGGGTGTGTTCAAAAGTACAACATCCCCTCATAAATGCTCTGTCATAAAAAAAAATATCACATGAACCATAGCTCAGCGGGTTCATCATGCAAGCCGACAGCTTTAAACTATGCACACCTATAGTACCTGACATTCTATATTAATTTGGAGTAACTTATATACGTCAGTGCTACCAACACGATTCTAAGCCTGCTGAGAAGTCCAATTTTAAATTCATGTAACTTCTATACTATCATTTGGATTTCAACCAAATTTCGTGTGTGCTATGTGTACCATAACACATATGACTATGCCGATTCTTAAGAGTAACCAGGGCTGCCAACTGTTAATAAATACTGTCTCTATTTTTGTTACCCTAATATCAAAATATGAGAAAGTGTGCAAGCCAATAGCTCTAAGCTTTGCACACGTATATAACATGGCATTCTAGATTAATTTGGAGTAACTAATATAGGCCTACGCCAGTGCTGCCAACATGATTCTAAGCCTGCTGATAGGTCCAATTTTAAAATGCATGTAACTTCGATACTAACTAATGGATTTCATTCAAAATTGACACAACAATAGATCATATTATTTCAGATTATTTCTGATAAATACATGTATGACATTGTTGCCAACATGATTTTACGCGCGCTGTTAGATACAATGATTAACTGCATGTGACGATCATGCTATCCATTGGACTTTAACGAAATTTTGTATTCTGTACCTTAAGAGATGGAACTAAGAATATATTCAGTCACCAGGGCTGCCAACTGTAGTTCTCTATTAGGTTACATTATGTCAGGTATACAGTAGTTCGAACTAATTAGAAATTTCGATATTACCAATTTAATTTCGTCATTATTCTAGATAGATATAGATTAATCATTGGCATGAATCTTAAATTTTTAGAAAAGTAGGCTCTTTAGGTCGTCACGGAACTTCTTGTTTTGAAGATATGTTTAACTATGAAAATGTAGATTACTAAATATCCAACAACTTTGATGTGGAAGTTGTGTTTATAGGACCAAGCGTATTCGAGCTACGAGAAGCCGAAAAAGGGCGAAAATTGGCGATTTGGCAAACTTTTCACTTTCACTCCTCTTTCCGTCGCAAAAACAGGGGGAAGACTTGATATCAGCAAAAAAGTTTATTGAATAAAAGTTTTAGAGAATTTAATTTCCTTTAAAATTCATGTATAAAAAAAAATACGAGCAATGGGTAGGAGTGGGGGTAAATTTTACGAAAATAGAAGAAATGCGTATTTTTTTGTGATTCAGTTCTGGAGTGCCGTGTTGGTGAAAGTTTTTCGTTTTTATTATATTAAATCCATTTTTTAAACCGAGCAGTGCATCTAAATAATATTTGAACCATTTTTTGTATAAATATGAATAGAAGGGAGAGAACAAATTCGTTACACATTCATTTAAAAAAAGTTAGTGTGTGTTTACAAAATATAGATTACAATACAAGGCATTTTATAAATTAATTATTTACATATTAATTATTAGGGAATAATGAACACGGTAAAATAAATACTCCAAAAAGTGGGGACGTTTCGTAACGGGGAGGGGGGTCGGGAAGGCTGACTCTTCCGCAGGCTCTTCGTGGTATGATATGGATGAGTTTTCGATGTTTTCCTCTTCCTCCTCAGCGACTATCAAGGGACGGTTGTCGCAGGACTTTCCGCCGCAGCAGAATTTGCAGAAAGTGGAGCAATGCAGACCGGCTTTTCTGCATCCATATGCTGCGGAACAGCCGGTGACACCCCTGCATCATACCGTCTTCATCAGGGTACGAGTAGCAGCATCTCTGGTGGTTGTTGTCGGAATCAAGCCCCTGCTTCCTCTTGTCCAGCCAAACATGATAGGGTCTTTCTTCCTGCTCATCCAGGCCATCACTTGGTGGTATACCCTCAAGGAGTGGTATCGCGCTGCATCAGAGGTTGGGGGCAGCTTTTCTAGATTCAAGTTTGTCGTGGTGGCAACATATTTTGTGTGTCGGAGGTCAAAAGTGATTGGTTGATTTCCCCACTTTAGAGGACGACCAATATTTGCTCTCCTGCTTTGGAGGTGTCCTCTAATGTGGCTTCTGGGTCCATGAAGACATAACTTATCTCCAACAATATTGGATTCCTCCGGAACAGGGAACAACATTTGGTCTTTCCGAACCCATAAATGTTTGACGTTGTGCCACACCCGCTGATGGCGTGGATGAGCAGCAGGTTCTCGGCGAAGTCACACATAAATGATGAGGGGGAGTACATGACGTCAGGTGAATTGCCTCTTCCTATTTTTTTAAGGTGTGAGGACAACAAATCGTTTTTTATTGCTCTCATTGGACAGAAATTTGTCTTGGGGAGTTGTGTTGACTGTGGCTTCATCAAACACCACATCTGCTGAGGCGTTCAGCTTGCGCCTTCGTGCTCTTTCAGCATTCTTGATACTCATCAGAAGATTGTCTGGGAATCCGCCGAAGATGACCATCACCACTGTCTCATAATGCTAATGGATGGACTCGATATAATCGGCACAAATCTGCCCAAAAGTTGAATTTCCATTCCACACAACTTTGTGGAGCAGATGCCCACCTCGATGTCAGTGAGGTGATTTTAGGGGAGCTCGAAATCAATGGGCAGGGGTGTGAACGCTGCATATAAAGCAGACTTTGTGCCCTTGCGCATGCCATCCTCGTTGAACATCGACATAGGGTACGGTACAAGCTCTCAAGAGAGGTATTCCTCAAGGTCGTCCTGGGTTGTTTTTGCTATGCACATCCTGTGATAGAATGTGAGTGGGTCCACAGCAATCTTCTTGCCCCCAACTTTCAAGATGTTCTTGCCAGCTGCTAAAGATATCAATTTGTCCTTCATTTTGAAGGACACTTCACCGAAGGTTGTTCCCACTATTCTTGAGAGTCCTGCCATACCGACTTGCTGAGCCTTGTAGCAGTTCACCTGCTCACTTCCAACTACACCAGAGCAGATGCTCATAATTTCCTCTGCTTCAGGGAAAGAGGGTATTTTGAAAACCATTCGAGCAGCCGTTGCACAACTTGTTCGTCCCGCGTGATCCTGCTGGGCCTCAGCTCCACATGTTGTTCTGAAGACAATGCTGTAACTTCAGTGTACTGCTCCATTTGTTGAGCTATATCCTTAAGAGAAGTCATTCCAAGAGTCCACTTCAACAATGTACTGTCTGTTATTCCCCTTCCACTAGTCAAGCCACCTCCAACTTTCATATCTTTCATGAGTTTCTGTTCGGATTGTGAAATAAACCTTCTGTTGTGAATTTTTTGAACTCGGCCGGATTCATTCTGTCTTCCAAACATGACATTTCTTGAAGGTACAAATGCACACTTTTTGCATAAGGCCAATGTCCAGTAGAATGGAAAAATGGTATCATTTTGATAGTGTCCAAGTGGAGTATAAATTTCTTCACAAGAGTCACCATGTTATAGTACTGAACCCAGAGCTGAGATGTTGGACCTCTGCTTTGCAAATTGTGGACAGCTGTCGCTACTTCAGATTTGATTTCTTCGAAATTGGTAAATTCAATCGTACCCAGAATCAGTTTGGCCACTGCCTGATGTGTCAATAAGTGAGCCCTCGCAGCTCGAGAATAGGCATAGCCATGCAGCATTTTCGGCATAGATGGTGGCAAACAGCTCGAAGATTCCCAGTCAATGCATGTGTGATTTTCGAAGTGAAATGCCATGTCCTGTGGTTCCGATTCCACGTATAAAGGAGGTCCCGTGGCTCATGATCCTTGATCAAGGATGTGTAGACAGTGTCATCATGGGTTGGAGGGGCATTGATAAATGGTAGATATATTATTTTAGATCGCTGGAATTATTTGTTTGCTGAGGCATTTTCCATGTAACCATTCCATCCTGGCAAGTGTGTACCAGTTGACTTCCCATGTCTGCAGCGGACTGATATATAAAGTCAGTAGGAGCCAAGGGCAGGCAATCAAGATCCTTGATTACAACTGTTTTCAAGCCACCTTGTGGGTTCTTCACAAATCTTTGAAACTCAGTCGAACCAGCAAATGCTACCAACTGGGGGCATTCATCCTCGCAGAACGCGTGATGTCTCTTTCCCCTGCTGCATCAAATGGAGTCACGCATATGATTCCACCCATCGCCTGGATTGTCCCGTGGCCATCTATTGTATTGACATTTAAGTCAGCGTTGTCAAAAACCAGCTGACAAAAACCAAGAGCATCAGGTTTGAGAAGGGATGGTTGAGGTTGAGTCATAGGTGATGCCTCAATCAGTTGTGCCTAATAGTGACTGGGTTGGCAACTCCGACGTTTTCATTCCACAACTTTTAAAATTATTAGGAGTTTATATCACTGTTAGCAACTTCTGTATTTATCCTAAAGAATTCGTATGTATATATGTAAAATATCTGAGATACACATGAAATGTATATGTAACAAAATAAATGAAAAACATTTATTCATTAAACAATTAATTGATGAAATATATTTTGTTATTTACAATAAAAATTCAATATATATGTATATGCGTGTGTGTGATAGTGCGAGTGTATATGTGTGTGTGTGGTCACATTTATACAAAAAATGGTTCAAATATTATTTAGATACACTTCTGTGTTCAAAAAAAGGTTGTAATATAATGAAAAGGAAAACTTTCACCAACACGGCGCTCCAGGGCTGAATCACAAAAAACGCATTTCTTCTTGTTTTCTTAAATTTACCCCCATTCCTAGCCATTGCTCGTTTTTTTGATACATGAATTTTAAAGGAAATTAAATTCTCTACAACTTTTATTCAATAAACGTTTTGCTGAGATCAAGTCTTCCCCCTGTTTTTGCGACGGAAAGTGGAGCGAATGTGAAAAATTTGCCAAATCGCCAATTTTCGCCCTTTTTCGGCTTCTCGTAGCTCGAATACGCTTGGTCCTACAAACGCAACTTCCACATCAAAGTTGTTGGATATTTAGTAATATACATTTTCTTAGTTAAACATATCCTCAAAAATATGAACTGGACATGAGCTAGAGGCCAAAAACTGAAAAAAGTGCCGAATTCCGACAGTTTTTTCAAGATGGCGGACGAATCAATGGGGGAGGGATGACAGTAACTTGGATTAATAACTACCTAATGGTCCTAAACAACATCAAAAAAATAAAAAAAAACGATCCCGCATCTGATGTAAGGTGAACCCCCATTTTGAGCCTCTATTGACTGGACTATAATCCGAAATCTCCTTCGATCTTACCTTCTCTCCCTTTTCCTACATCAGCATTCCAATCTCCCATTACTATAACATTATCATCGCCCTTGATATACCTCGGAATTTCATCTTTTTCTTCATAGACCATCTCAACATCTTCATCATCAGCTTGACTGGAGGTGCACGTAGGTTTAGTATTGATTTTTGCTACAATAATCCGTTCACTATATTGCTCATAATATTCCACCAGCTGTCCAAGTTTCCTACTCAATATGAGACCAACCCCTGCTTGGCCATTGTTTGATTTAGTGCTAATGACCCTATAGTCACCTGACCTAAAGTCCTGTTGTTACTGCCAGCGCATTTCACTAATCCCAACCAAATCCAACCTCAACCTATCCATTTCCCTTTCCAAGTTTTCTAACCTTCCACTTGCTAGCAGACTTCTAATATTCCACGCTCCGATCCGCAGAATGTCAGATTTCCTCTTTGTCACTTCTGTGATGTTAACCCCCTCTCGAGTAGTCCCCACCCGGAAATCCGAACGGGGGACTAGTTTACCTCCAGACTGAAATTTTACAAGGGAGGAGGCCATCATCACATGTTGATAGAGGCAAAATAAGTAGGATATATGAAAATAGGCTGTTTAGTTCTTCACGAAGTGACTTGTTCATTCCTTCTCCCGCTTATTCTATTATTCTTTGACAGTATGCCTTCCGTCGGAGGGGAAGTAAAGCCGACGGTCTCAAGTCATAGATTTATGGTATGTAGAAAACCTTCCAATAACTACAATTGTTTGAAACTAAAATTTGTTGATTAGATTTGATAAAAGGCTCTATAATTCCCAAAATTCGTCGCCAGGTGCCGGTTGCCAAGTTTACGGATAGGAACTACTTGAAATTGATCGTCTGTAGTCCTTACCCGAATTACAGATAACACACACTGATACAGCCATCACTAGGGGCCGGATGTTGCCGCCGGAAAAAGTTTAAAATATGCACTTAAAATGTTCAAAAATGACTGTAATAAATTACCTAAAAATTCGAAAAATGCACTATAACATGGAGAAAATGATCTTATAATAATAAACTCGCCAATATTTCAAAAATGACATCCTAAGCTAAAACTGAAAAGTCAATCAAAATAGATTTCTAGCACTTAATAAAAGGTTTGTGTTCACTTTAGTCTGAGTTGCACTTTACTACGTATGTCACTCTAATGTTGTCAAATGTAAATGATCTGGGGTTATCAGCCAACAAATTTTTATATTTCGAAAAGCTGCGTTCAAGATCTACTGCTGTGATCAGAGCGTACTTGAAGTGAGGAAGGTCGGAGAGACGTATAAAGCTGTAACATGACTGAATTGGAAAAGAAAATGACTGTAAAAGGTCGATTTCTTTAAAATATGACAAAAAAATCTACCAAACTTAAAAATATGCTCTTAAAATGGAAAAATAGCAAAAAATGCAAAATAAAAATCACATATTTGAAATCGGGGTGGCCCGTCCTGAGTATCTATGTACTTCAGCATTGTTTTAGACAGCTCAGTAAAATGATGGCATGTCATCAACATACGGGCCCTTCATCACAATTAACAGACATATTCTACACATAACCAAAGTACACGGGGCTAGATGACCGCGTTGTCGCAGCCTCTAAACTGATGAACCAACCAACCTAGGAAGATGTACCATGTACAATAATACTTGTAGTATTGACATAATATCCAATAAAGAAAACACTTGTTCATTTACTGCAATCATTTCGTAATGTCAGAGCTCTCATTTCCTATTTGCCATTGCTGATGAAATTAGGTGGCCCTGAAGTTTCTGAAGAGTTTTGGAAATATAAACAAAGAATTGATTCAGTGGGAAGAAGTGATCGTTCGGGGAGTAAAGTATTCTTTAAGAAGCATTTAATATAAGCTGGAAAGATATTGCATGAAATGGGCGCAGTTTCAAAATGGCTGCCTCAGACATACCAGAGTAAGTTACTACGTTTCAATGTATCGAAGGGTCCTGATAATATTGTTAGTGAAGTACTTAAACTAGGAGGTAGGGCCGTGGCACGATACTTGGAGGTGATGTTTAATGTGTCCATAAACAATGCGCAAATCCCAGATGACTGGAAAAGAGCTACGGTAGTCCCAATATTTAAGGGAGGGAGCAGACTTGAATTGGGCAACTACAGGCCGGTTAGCCTTACGTCCGTCGTTTGTAAACAGATGGCGCATCTCATTTGCGACTAATTGAGGGAACAGTGGGAAACATTATCATGGTTTAATGATAGGCAACATGGATTTCGGAAAGGTTACTCATGCGAGAGTCAGATGCTATCACTTTTTCAAGACATTAGCGAATCGTTAGACCATGGAGTTTCAGTCGACGCCGTGGTTATAGATTTTGCGAAGGCATTTGAAGTCGTGCCGCATGACATGCTACTCCATAAATTAGCTTCGACGAAGATTGATAGAAGAGTAATTTTATGGATCCAAGAATTTTTGACGGGTCGTTCCCAGAGAGTGAAAGTCGAAGGCATATTCTCGGATGAAATTACCGTAACGTCGGGTATCCCTCAGGGCAGCGTAATCGGAACTTTGTTATTTTTGGCGTTTATAAATGACTTACCAAATGGGATTCGCAGTGACTGTCGATTGTTTGCGGATGATTGTGTAATATATCGAAAGATGCATGACTCACAAGACAATGCAGTGCTTCAAGAGGACCTAAACCTGGTCTATAAGTGGGCGATTGTAAATAAAATGAACATAAACACAAGCAAATGTAGTCTCTTAAAAATAGGAAAAGTGCGAAGGCAGGATTTTCAATATAACATTGGCTCGGAAATACTTGTAGAAGAAGATTCTTGCAAATATTTGGGCGTTCACGTAAGGAATGATATGAAATGGAGTAATCATTTAGGATGTGTAGTTTCAGAAGCTTACAAATCCCTGCACTTTGCAATGAGGGTATTAAAAGGAAGTAGTACCTCTGCTAAAGAATCAGGATATTTGTCACTTGTAAGACCTATTCTGGAATACGCCTCGGCGGTTTGGGATCCATATCAAGTAGGGCTCATCAATGAGTTGGAAATGGTACAAAGAAAGGCCGCTAGTTTTGTGCTCAGTGACTTTAATCCCAGGAGCAGTGTGAGCCGTATGTTAAAGAAACTTGGGTGGGAATCACTTGTGGCTAGGAGGATGAAATCTAGACTCTGCGCTATGTACAACACGTATACAAATCAACCAGCATGGGGTGAGCTTAGCAAACGATTGGGAATGCTCACTTACATGGGTAGGAGCGATCATCCTTTCAAAGTTAAGGGCCGACCACAGCGAACAAATTATGGTAAATATTATTTTGTAAACCGTGCCATTGATAACTGGAACTCTCTACCTGCCGCAGTCTTAGAGCCTTTTCCCAAACATATGTTTAAGAAAAGACTGACTATTTGTGAAAATACTCAAGTTTAGTTGTTGTATAATTGTTATTGAATTGTTATGTATCTATCTATATATTTAAAACACTAAGGTGATTTTTGTTACCGCGAGATTGAGAGAACGACAGAACCGATTTACTTCGTAATGCACTCTAACGAGAGCTCTTGGCTTGCAGATTTGCAGAGTTTCTTTAAAAGGAAAATATATTTTAGGGTATATTTTTAAATTATCAAAGAAAAACATAATATTTGCCGCTCCCGCGCTTGCGCACAAAGACTCTTTTCAACGAGGGAAATGGCGCTTGCTTCCCGCCGCGTCTAACTGAGATCTTTGTGTATGAGAATTAAACAGGGTCTCCAATATTGTTAATTATGTTCTTAGAATATACATTGAAATAGAATTATAAAATAAGCGAAGTATTGAGGGAGTTAAGCTGCAGGTTGAGTGTGTATGGTGTTTAGATACCTTGATATTGCACGAGGAAACATACAGTGCCGGAAAAATTAATAGCAACTCAGTGAGTTTCCACTTTATTTTAAGTTATTTCATGTTTCGGTGAGACAGTTGTTTTCTAATTAATACCATCCGAATATTTCTTGAAAAGCTGTTTAATTACCACTCTATTGCAAGGTAACACATTCAATTTATGTTCTTTACATGACAGTTTGTGTAGCTTTTGTAAATTTAAAGCACAAGAGCAAAAATTTTGCATTTTACATGTTAGTGCGTGTTGTGCCAGCAGATGGCAGTAAATGCTCCTGGAAGTTTTATTCATTGTTTACAGATGTCTCTGTTGTGTATACAGTTGCTAATTACTACTTCCTGTTGTGCAATCCTACTTCTTGTCTATTAATTATCCATTTGATTGATCATTAGACATTTCTTGCTATTGCCTGTTGAGTTTTTGTGATTGAGGAAGTTTGATTGACAGATTCTAATTCAGAAATGGTTAGAAAATGTGATATAACACCAAGAAAAGCTACAGAGATGGTGACTTTTAGTGAATGTGGTAAAACTAATAATGAAATTGTTGAAATTTTGGGTGTGTATTAAAGTATATTGAGAGACAGTTGGATACGTTTCGAGATAGGGAAGATGTTATGGGTGGTAGAGTGGGAAAATGTGGCAGAAAACCGAAAACTACATTCAGATGTGACAATGTTTTACGTCGATTATGTTTGGAAGACAGATTTGCTACCTCGGAAGAATTTGCAGAGAAATGGTGGGAAACTTCTGGGGTTAATGTTTGTTCTAGAACTGCAAGAAAGATTGCGAAAATTCGATTTGGTGTCTAAGAAGCCAGTCAATAAACCAATACTCACCAAACAACAAGCTATGGAGTGTGTACAGTGGGCTAATGAACATCAGCACTGGTCAGCCGAACAGTGGCGTAAATTTAGTGATGAATCAAAAATCAACATTGGTGGAAGTGATGGGGCTTGAAGAGTGTTCATGAAAGCAAGTGAAGCACTGAATCAAGCCTATACTATGGAAGCTGTTGAGTTCCCAACTAGTTTTATGCTTTGGGGGCGTTTCTCATACAACGGTGTTGGGCGTAACAATGTCATAGAATCTACCGTTAATTGAGCCATGTCCAAGACAATTTTGGAGAAGATGATGTTGCCGTCTGGACGGGATTTATCTCCAGGACAACCATTCATTGTTCAGGACGATTCAGCACCCTGACATCGCTTTAAAGTGGTCAAAAACTTCCTAATTAAGAAGGAAAATGTCACAGCATTGTCTTGGCCTGGCAATTTACTAGATCTAAATCCCATAGAAAATGTGTGGATGATATTGAAAGAAGTAAATAAGAGAAAGGAGGCCAAGAACAAAACTGCAATTGATCGAGACAATTGTAAACATCAGGTATCATGGAATACCCTTTGAAACTCTCCAAAATCTAGTAGATTCCATGCCAAGATGGTGTCAAGAAGTTGTGAGCTCAAAAGTCTCTCCCACAAAGTACTAGTGGAAAGATAAGAAACTATTCCAAGAGGTGTAAAATTTGACTCTTGTGCCTTCGACTAACAAATTCTACACAAACTGCCATGTAAACAGCAACAAATTAAAGTTTTCGTCTGGATTAGAGTTGAAATAAAACAAGATTTCATAAAATATAAGTATTGTAGTACTTTGTGCATACCTGTCTAAATGAATCATGAAATAGCTTAATATTAGGTGAAAAAGCAATGAGTTGCTATTAATTTTTCCGGCACTGTATGTCTGAATGGCCACGCGGCTAGAGTTCCAGGCCAGTAATTTGTATTACTCATGGTCGAGTGTGTTCGAATCCCGCCTCCGACAATCTTTTTTATTTCCGTTTTCCTCCTTCTTACGATTGGTATTACATTGTCGAGCAGAGTGTCTTTAAAAGGAAAATATGTTAGGGTATATAGCCTATCCAAATTATTAAAGAAAAATTTAATATTTGCCGCTACCGCGCTTGCGCACAAAGCCTCTTTTCAACGAGGGTAATGGCGCTTGCTTTCCGTCGCGTCTAACTGAGATCTTATGTTTGTGAGAATTAAACAGGGTCTTCAATATTGTTAATTATGTATTCAGAATATACATTGAAATAGAATTATAAAATAAGCGAAGTATTGAGGGAGTTAAACTGCAGGTTAAGTGGTATGAGGACTGGAACGGGGTCTACTCAGCCTCGAGTGGTCCAAATGAGTAGAGGGGGTTCGATTCCCACCTCAGCCATCCTCGAAGTGGTTTTCCGTGGTTTCCCACTTCGTCCTCGGGCAAATGCCGGGATGGTACCTACTGTAAGGCCACGGCCGCCTCCTTCCCTCTTCCTAGCCTATCCATCCCAATCTTCCATCCCTTCCCATCCCTCATGAGGCCCCTGTTCGCTTTGCAGGTGAGGCCGCCTGGGCGAAGTGCTGATCACACCTCCCCAGTTGTATCCATCCCGACCAGATGTTCCAAGCTCCAGGACACTGCCCATAGAGGCGGTAGTGGTGAGTTCCCTCGCTGAGTCCGTGGGAACCACCAACCTAGAGGGTAAATTGACTAAATAAAAAAACTGCAGTTTGAGTGTGTATGGTGGTTAGGTACCTTGATATTGCACTATTTGACAGTTGCCAGGATGTTCACGCGGCTGTAGTTCCAGTCCAGTATATTGTATTATGCATGGTCGAGCGGGTTCGAATCCCACCTCGGATATATTTTTATATTTCCGTTTTCTTCCTTCTTACGATTGCTATTACATTAAAGAAACATATTTTACTTTTATAATTCGCTTAATGTAACGGATTCTCCTTTGCCATCTATATATTTAAAACACAGGCGTTTTCTTTTGTAAATCGCCAACAACTCCTCACTGGACCGATTTTCATGCCACCCCGGAGGTTCTGGGTTCGATTCCCGGCTCTGCCACGAAATTTGAAAAGAGGTATGAGGACTGGAACGGGGTCTACTCAGCCTCGGGTGGCCCTAATGAGTAGAGGGGGTTCGAATCCCATCTCAGCCATTCTCGAAGTGGTTTTCCGTGGTTTCCCACTTCATCTTCAGGCAAATGCCGGGATGGTTCCTACTGTAAGGCCACGGCCGCCTCCTTCCCACTTCTTGCCTCACCGTCCCACTCTTCCCATCCCTTCATCAAGCCCCCTGTTCGCTTTGCAGGTGAGGCCGCCTGGGCGTAGTGCTGGTCACACACCCCAGTTGTATCCCTGATTCAGAGTCTCAAGCTCCAGGACACTGCCCTCAGAGGCGGTAGAGGTGCACTCCCTCGCTTAGTCCGTGCGATAAGCCAACCCTGGAGGGTAAAATAGCATTATTTTGATGTGCTATCACTATTGTTTTCTTTAATTCAACAATTATTAGTATTTAATTTCATGAAATTAACTTGCACATAATGTTATTCGCCCATATACAACAATTATGCATTCTATCTACCATCCGTCAGCGACTTCTACCGGGCCGATTTTCATGCTGTTTGCTTTAAGTTATAGATACATATTTCTACAATTCACATCAATACATTTTATTTCCGTTTTTCCATTGCATTACAGCATGTGATCGAAAGAGCTACCTGTTGTCCCCAATATCTGCAATCAGTTCCAGTAACTGACAACAGATGGCAGTACCTCGCCCATATAGTTCCAATAACCGAAAACAGATGGCAGCACCATTGCATCGATATATTTAATACATCAGACATGGCATGTTTTCATGTGATAGTTATTTATGAGAATTATAAAGGAGGGGCATATTTTCTATGATGTTTCCACGACATGTATACTGAAATAGAGTTATAAAAGAAGGGAAATGTTGAAGAACATTAACTGACAGCTGAATGTGTATGTTATTTATGTACCTTAATATTGCAATTCCTTCCCAATGCTTCGGTGGTCAAGTTGGTAGCGTCCTAGACTGAAAGTTATAATTATGCAACGTCGATATACTCTTAAAATATTAAAGAAAAAAGTAGTTTTTCAGGCACTCGCACGTGTCCACAATTGCTTTCGCCATGAGAGACACTTGGGAAACATAATTCGTTTGAAGGGCTCCGACATCGTGGTCACTCAGCCCCGTGTACTTTGCTGTGTATGTGTAAAATTTTCTCTGATGATCTGTGTTATTGTGATGCCTGCATTAAAGTGTGTATTTGTAATTAAGGAGGGGTATGGTAAGGAGACGGCCGAGGCCTAGGAACCGCCCCGGTATTTGCCTTCAGTGGAAGTGGGAAACTACGGAAAACCACATCCAAGATTGTTGAGGTGAGAATCGAACCTTCCTCTTCTTAGTTATACCTCAAGAGACTGAGTGTGCCCCGATTTTGCCCTTAGACCAGAATTAAAATTCTTGGTAGGGAAGGAAATGCAACTCGGGTCTCCGGGGCGATAGCCAAGATTAGGTGGGCTTCCATGTGTTAATACGATTTTTGACATGCACGGGTGATAGAATTCTAAAACTGCCTCCATTAGGGTGACTGCCGAAGTGAGTATTGAGTATAGGCCTATGCTCATTCCAGTAGTTGGCGAAGTGATTTTATTTTTCACTGCAAAATGTACTGTCATAACCTATAACAGGTGATGGAAATTGCTTTTTTTAGAGCAGTTTCGTACTGTTTATATCAAAATGAAGAGTTCATTCTGAGCTGCGTTTTCAAGCTATTACAAAAAAAATCGCTGGCAGGAACTATTATAAGGATTTTATTACAGGCGATCAGTCTCATCGCATTCTCCTCAGTAATCAATTTGAGTATGAAAGTGTCTGGACGGTGAATACACTGGTCATGTTGAACTTCATTGTATATTGTTTAATGATTATTTGTTTAGAGTACTGAGTTTAACTACGCTGTTGATTTCGGCAATGGAAGTATTATTTGACATTTAATATTTAGCGGCTCCGTGGATGCAGGACACTATTGTGTTATCGAATAATACGAAGCCACATTTAAAATTCAGTATAAATAGGCCATTTCAGGAACAATTCCGGACATTATGCAGTACAGTGTAAGGACCTTGACGATCAAATATAAACATTGTTCTAAATTGGATTTCTCTTGCGTAATATCTACGCGTGGTTACTTTGGTCTTTACTGTTGTGAGGGTAAAATTGATCTGCTGGAAAATAAAATATTTGACCGGCTGCAAGAATGTAATGATATTAATTTAAAAGTCATTGAACTTATATACAGTAGTTCAAACACATACATCGGCGTTAACAGATTAGATATTGAAGATGAAAGCCAGCTACTTTATTTCCCTACTATAGAATTCTTCAATTCCTTGGAATTAAGGGATTCCCCTCCACATACTCCGAACGTTTGAGCCATAGTTATGCTCCTTAGAAATCTGAACGTTTCCCAAGGACTCCTATATGGAAACATATCAATTGTAAGAAATATGTAAGAAATTGCTTGGATTCGGATATAATAGGTGCAGTAATATTAGGCAGAGAGCTCAAATCTTATGACTTGATTTAACACCTTCCGATATAACACTTGCAGGTACAGTACATTTTCTTTTAATGGGCAACAATTTCCTATTCGCTCGGCATACCTTATCACAATCAATAAAGCTCAAGGAAAAACTCTAGAACGTATTGGGCTATTTTCCTCATCACGTTTTCAGTCATGACTAGCATTATGTTGCAATGTTGAGAGTGCTAACTTTTGACGCCCTTAAAGTTGCAATAGTGCTAAGAAGTAACCGTACAAAGAATGTAACTTATATAAGAAGCTTCTTCAGTAAATATTTTTTCAATTGTCCGTCATGTTTTGACGGGTTTCAACTAGTAATTATTTATTTATGTATATCCAATTTGCCACCGGGGGACACACCTCCCATTGCAAATAAATGAATGAATAATGAACGAATGCCAATCCATGATGGAGAGTGTCATGAACAGGATGATTGGGATCAGGGGCGTATCCAGTGCAGTGCTGATGGGGTCACAGCCGAAATGCTCCTGATTTTCTTACAAAAGTTTGAGTTTATACAGCGTAATATTTGGCGTTAGCTATAATTTAGGATTGTGTCATAGCAAATATTAGTAAATCCACTGACCTGGCGTGTGGAGATCAGAGGATCGAATACTGGTGCTATCTTGAGTGTGGTTCTTCTCGAATTTGAACACCTCAGACACCCTATTTCAAGTGTTCCTGGGGCATTTACCCTGTCTTAAACCCAAATGTTTGAGTCTTCAGTCTCTTCACTGGTTTGATGAAGCTCTCCATTCCTCCCTGTCTTGAGTTAATCGTTTCATCTTAGCTACCACACTTAACATCCGAGGCAATCTGTTTAACATATTCTAACCTTGGTCTACCCCTACAGTTCTTTTCCTCACGCATCCATCCATAACTAAGTTTGCTATTCCTGGGTGTCTTAATATATATCCTACCAACCTATCTCTTCTCTTCATTAACAGTCGCCAGTAACATGTCCCCTCTCCCACTAGTCTTAATACCTCTTCATTAGTTACACTAATTAACCATCTGATCTTCATCATACTCCGGTAACACCACATTTCAAACGCTTCAATTCTCCTCTCATCAGCTGCTCCAACAGTCGAAAATTCACTTCCATAGAGCGCCATGCTCCAGACAAAGGCATTCGAAAATTACTTCCTAACACCAAGAACTACATTATTGATGTCAACGGATTATTTTTCTGTAGAAATGCTCTTTATTCTTGAGTCAACCTACTTTTTATATCCGCTTTGCTTCGTTCATCACTGGTTATTTTGCTTCTTATGTAACAGAAGTCTCTTACTTCCATTAGCTTTTCACCTGCCAATTTGGTGTACATAGGGGTTTATGATTTCTTTCAGTTGCATTCCAATATTCATGTTTTACATTATTTTATTGATTTTCATCATGAATTCGTTTTTTAAGACGGAGTCCTTCTCAAATACATTTAAAATAACAATTGTATTCCGTGAGTTAATTAGAGCCTAATCCACTGTTTGGGTTTATAAAAATACAAATGCCCAATGGATATTAGATTCCCCTTCCCAAGAGAACGTAGGATACGCAGCGGTGTAGGATATACTTCTGTGGTGGTTCTATCAAGTGACATTACCAAACTAGTTAGGATATTTGGCTTTTTGAAGAGAAAAGTAGAACGATTCATTCCACATGTTGCACTTGTGCTCCATATTGGAGCCAAACTTGAACGACCTAGTTAGAGAGAACAGCACTTGTGAGAAATACGACAAGACTGAGAGCTTACAATGATTGCAGAACAAGCGCTTGGGTTCTACGGCGAAACATACTGCATTACGTAGCTGTTGGCTTCGATATAGCACTGGTGATGTTGACTTATCACAGATGAAGAATTATCACTTTGTATGTAAATAAGAGAGCTCAAATGTATGATTAACATCCGAATTGTATACAGAATGGTCGAGAAGATTGCCAGTTGAACTTCTGCTATGAAGAATTTTTCAAAGTTGAAACCAATTACGGTAAACATTCCTTTCATACATCACTCTTTCAATTTGGACCAATAACGTGTAAGAATTTGAATAAAATATCCTTCTTTATTACGATAACAAACCACGACGCCCGTTATCGCTGGGCTCTTATCATGTATTACTTTTTACTGATCCCGACGGTTACCGCCGTTCTTTTGTTGACAATGAACAGCAACATTGATAGAATGGTGCACACGATTGAAGACAGTGATTATTGTTCAAAATGGAGATCGAAACATATTTATGTATTTATTTATTTTTAGCCTATTTTCAATTTTGAAAAAATAGGCTTATGAGATCACCTTTTGTCCGTGTGTGTGTGTGTGTGTGTGTGTGTGTGAGAGTTGTGTGTGTGTCCACCCCTAATAAAATCTAAACGGCTGGAGCGATTTCAATGAAACTCGGTAAGTTCATAGCACTATTCCCGGCGACCTCGACCGTGCCCTTAAAATTTTGTTACTTCTCACCAATCCAACATGGCGGCTGTGCGAAATATTTCACTAGCATTCAATATCTCCGAAACTAATACCGATATCGCCCTGAAATTGTGTACGGTGATAAAGGGCACTACTAGAAGTTCACCTATGAGACTTTCAAAAACCTAGTAACTACAAAACCAACATGGCGGTCAAGCGAAGTTGAGACTTTTAAATAGACTTTTCTCGCGATTTAACTATCCAAACGTAATTAAACTTGGTACAGCAAATGTTTATACACATTGTAATGCACTGGAGTCTAATTTAGTTCAATTGTTTACATAACCTCAAAATAGCGGCTGTGCGAAATATTTCACTGACATTCTATATCTCCGAAACTATTACAGATATCACCCTGCAATTTTGTACAGTGATGAAGGGTACTGATACAAGTTTACCTATGTATATTTCATAAACCTGTAAAGTACAAAACGAACATGGCGACCAAGCGAATTTGAAAAATTTTAATATACTTTTCTCGTGATTTAACTCTCTGAGCGCAGTGAAATGTGGTACAGTAAATGATTTTGCAGATTGTAATGCACTGCCATCTAATTTAATTCAATTGTTTATATAACCTCAAGATGGCGGCTGTGCGAAATTTTAAAATTAAGTTTTTATTTCTTGTGTCGTAATCATGCGATCTAAGTGAAAGTTTGAATAATGAACCTAGGCAATAATTGTCCTTGAATGGTACATAACTCTATGGCCTATACATATAACAATCCTAAATGGCGAGCTTCCGAAATATTTAGACGGTTCTCAATATCTATGAATCCTTTACAGCAACCAAACTGATCTTTTTATGTTCATAGAGACTATGAACATATGTTCACCTATTAGACTTTCAGTAACCTGGTGAGCACAAATCCAACATGGCGGCGACGCGAAGTATAAATATTTAAATGGACGTTTCTCGCGAATTAACTCTCCGAGTGCCGTGAAACGTTGCACATTAAATGCTTATATAAATGTTGATCCACTGGCATCTAATTTATTTCAATTGTTAACATAATCACAAGATGGCTGCTGTGCGTAATTTTAAAATCTCGTTTTTACTTCTTGTGTTCTAATCATGCGATTGAAGTTTGAATACCACCCGTACACAATAATAATAATCTTAATGTAATAGTACAAAAATAAAAATCCAACCTGGCGACCATCTGAAATATTTAGACGGTTCTCAATATCTACGAATCAGTTACAGAAATTAAACTGAAATTTTGTATGTTGATAGAGGCAATTAACATGAGCAGGATGTATGAAAATAGGCTGTATAGTTCTTCACGGAACTACTTGTTAAAATTTAAATTAAGTCATTCTGTGTTTATATTATTATCATTATATAATTTTTGCCGTTATGGACAATGTTTGCCCTTATGGACAGTGTTTGCCCTTATGGACAGCTTTTGCCCTTATGGACAGTGTTTGAACATAAATATGTCATGATGACACAATTTTCACTTTTCTCCCTTCGTCCTCTTCTCTTCCCAAAATCTTTTCTTTCCTTGACTCTTCTCCTGTTTTCGTTGTTCTGTCCATAATGTTCTTATCTTCTTATTTTCATTTACTTTCATTTTTAGCCTATTTTCAATTTTGAAAAAATAGGCTTATGAGATCACCTTTTGTCCGTGTGTGTGTGCGTGTGTGTGTGCGTGTGTGTGTGTGTGATTCGTGTGTGTGTCCCCCCCTAATAAAATCAGGAGCGATTTCAATGAAACTCGGAAAGTTCATAGCACTATTCCCGGCGACCTCGACCGTGCCCTTCAAATTTTGTTACGACTCACCAATCCAACATGGCGGCTGTGCGAAATATTTCACCAGCATTCAATATCTCCGAAACTATTACCGATATTACCCTGACATTTTCTATGGTGATAGAGGGAACTACTATAAGTTCACTTATGTGACTTTTGAAAACCTGGTAACTACAAAACCAACATGGCGGCCAAGCGAATTTGCGACTTTTAAATAGACGTTTCTCGCGATTTGACCAACCAAACGCAATGCAACTTGGTACAGTATATGTTTATATACATTGTAATGCACCGACATCTAACTTCGTTCAATTGTTTACATAATCACAAGATGGCGGATGTGCGAAATATTTCACCGGCATTCTATATCTCTGAAACTATTAGCGGTATCTCCCTAAAATTTTGTACGGAGATAAAGGGCACTACTGGAAGCCCATCTATAAGATTTTCAAAAACCGGTTTACTACAAAACGAACATGGCGGCCAAGCGAATTTGAACATTTTAAATAGACCTTTCTCGCGATTTAATGTTCCAAGCGCACTGAAACCTGGTACAGGAAATATTTATACACATTGTAATCCACTGGTATCTAATTTAGTTCAATTGTTTACATAACCTCAAGATGGCGGCAGTGCGAATTTTAAAATTAAGTTTTTATTTCTTGTGATGTAGTCATGCGATCGAAGTGAAAGTTTGAATAATGAACCTACGCAATAATTTTCCTTTAATGGTACATGACTCTATGGCCTATACATTTAACAATCCAACATGGCGACCATCCGAAATATTTAGACGATACTGAATATCTACGAATCTATTTTAGCAATCAAACTGCATTTTTTAATGTTCATAGGGGCTATGAATTTAAGTTCACCTATAGGACTTTAAATAACCTGGTGATCACAAATCCAACATGGCGGTGACGCGAATTATAAATATTCACATGGACTTTTCTCGCAATTTAACCATCCGCGTGCAGTGAAACTTGGTACGGTAAATCTTTATCCGAATGTTAATCCACTGGCATCTAATTTATTTCTATTGTTTCCATAACCTCAAGATGGCAGCTGTGAAAAATTTTAAGTCTCCTTGTTTTTTCTTGTGTCCTAATTATGCGATTGAAGTTTGAATACTACACGTTCACAATAATCTGCATGTAACAGTACACAACTCTAGGACCTACATATATAAAATCCAACAAGGCGACCATCCGAAATATTTAGTCGGTTCTCAATATCAACGAATCTATTGCAGCAATCAAACTGAAATTGTGTATGTTGGTAGTGGCAATTAACATAAGTAGGATATATGAAAATAGGCTGTATAGTTCTTCACGGAACTACTTGTTTATTCTTAAATTTGTTTCTGAATTCTCCTCTGTCTCCAATCATTTGTCTGCCGAACCCCACTTTTCTTAAGTCTTCCTCTATTTCATGATACCAATTAGTTTTTCTTTTTGAGCTGTTAACTACATCAAAGCTGTTCTTTGTAAGTCTCTTGTTGTTGATTCTCTGTGTGTGCCCGTAAAAAGTTAGTCTGCGTTTCTGATCATATCTGTGAGTCTGTCTGTGTACTCGTGTAGCTCTTTGGTAGGTCTTTCAATCCATATGCCATCTCTCTGTATTGCTCCAATTTTTTTTCTGAGAATTTTGCGTTCTATTTGTTTAGTTTCTATAATGCCTGATGCTCCAATTATTGTCGTTTCGGACGCATATAATGCTTCTGGTAGTAGGAACGTTTTGTAGTTTCTAAGTTTGGCCTGTCCTGATACGCTTTACTTATTATAATGTGGCCATGTGAGTTTGTACGCTTTCTGAAGTTTTACTGTTCGTTCTGTTAGACGCCATGTTTGATCCTCCTATTTGTATATATTCCCCTAAATATTTGAGTTGTTCGACTCTTTTTACGTATCCGTATATCGTATGTATGGTTTGCTTATTGTTGGTCTGTCGTTCCATGTATTGGGTCTTCTCATAAGATATTTGTAGACCTGTTTTGGCAGCTATTTCATGCAAGCGTTCCAGTGCTTCCATTGTCTCCTGGGTGCTATTACTGAGTATGGCTACGTCATCCGCAAATGCCAGTCATTTTATGATTGTTTTATTTTCCCGTGTTCTTCCAGGTCGTATTCCTTTAACTTGTTCCTCCCATTGTCTGATAATGTTGTCTAATACCATGTTGAATAAGATTGGAGAGAGCCCGTCTCCCTGTCTGACACCTGTGCGTATCTGAAACGGTTCCGATAATTCCCCCATGAACTTTATCTTGGAGGTGTGTCTGTGAGCGGCTGTTGTATAAGTGCCCTTGTTCTTCTGTCGATGCCATATTCATTCAACATCAAGGAGTGTTTCACTGTCTATGGAATCGTATGCTTTTTTAAAGTCCACAAAGGTAACTACAGTGTTTCTTGTCCATCTAACTTTCAGGAGTGTTCTCAAGTTCCAGCCAGATCTGTTCGATGCAAGATCTCCCTTTTCGGAAGCCTGCCTGATACTTCCCTATTTGTGTATCTGCTTGTGGTTCTAGTCTTTAAAGTAGATTTTGTAGTTGACTGGTACTAGTGAAATACCTCTGTAATTATTTGGATCTGTCTTATCACCCTGTTTGTGCAAGGGGTGGATCAATGCACATTTCTATTCCTCTGGCAATTTCTCTGTGACCCAAATGTCTGTAATAATATTATGAATTTTCTTGGTGATGTTTTTATCTTGGAGCTTCCACATAATGCCATCTTCTCCTGCTGATTTGTTATTTTCCATTTGTTTCATGATCCCCTCTATCCCTTCTATTGTAGGTGGATGAGAATCGGGATTGGATGTGGCTTCTTGGAAGGTTAATTTTTCTGTAGGTTACTAGCAGTTGAGAAGTTTATCAAAGTATTGTTTGAAAATTTTACAATTTCCTTTCGTGTTTGTTTCCAGGGATCCATCTGGTCTTCGGAAGCAAGATTAGGTGGTTGATAACCCTTAAGATTTTCTTTGAAAGTTTTGTCGATATTTCTTGTGTTGTTTCTCTTGAAATTTCCTCAATTTCTTTCAGCCTGTTGTTGTCGTACGCTCGCGTTTCTCTTCCGATTTCCTTCGACGATTGTTTCTGAACTTCGTGAAATTCCTTCCATGTTTCTGATGTTCTGTTACTGCTGAACTTCTGCCATGCCTGTGTTCTTCTCTCAATGGCTTGATCGCAAGTGACGTTCCACTGTCTCAACCACATTGCCGTCAGAACTGCTTTCGCAAGATCTGTACAAGTATCTGTTGAATTCTTATTGATTTCTTCGATGAGTTTTCCCCTGTTTATTTTCAAGTATTCTGGATCAGGTTTGACTATTTTGTTCTGTGCTGTTCGTTTTTCTGTCTTGGGATTGGCCTAATCTTAACTTGTAATAAGTAATGGTCAGACTCGATGAATCCTTTACGTGTTCTGACATTTAAAATTTCCCGCGTATATTAGTTGGAAATGTCAACATGATCAATCTGGAATTGTCTCCATATAGTGATGGGTGAATTCCATGTTGTAAGTTTTCGTCTTGGCTTTTGAAGTTGCGTGGACATAATTTTGGGGTTTTATTTTTATTTATTTAATAGTTATTAGATACAACCATGAAAAGGACATTTTACACTAATATTTTAACAATTTCAAATAATATTAACAAAAACAACAACAACAATAACAGGTAACAATTGGCAGTGATGGCAGAAAGGATAAATCTCGGGAAGGACGCAGGGAGTGATTGGGATAGTGATTAGGAGGGCGAGGGGTTAGGAAAAGAGGGTGAAAGGGATCTTCTCATGTTATGTTTGAATGTTCGATAGGGAGAGAATATGTCAATATTTGGAAGGGAGTTGCTAAGGGTAGGTAGACGGTGGAAAATAGAGCGCTTCTGTACTTCAAGACGTGGGCGAGGTACGTGGTGTAAATGGTTCTGGCGTGTCGAACGGGAGGGAATATGGAGTGGGAAGTAGCTTAAGAGCATGTTACATTTTGTGTAACCATTCATAATTTTATGTAGGAAACACATGTCAGTAAATTGTAGATGGCTTCTCAGGTCGAGTAAATTGAGCTGATTTAGAATGTCGGATTTGGCAAAGTGCCTTAGTGAAGGATTGCGAGCTTTGACAATTGATATGAAGAAATTAAAGACACTGTTCAATTTAGAAATATTGGTTATAGCCGAAGTAGACCAAATTGGAGAAGAGAAATCTAGGATAGGGAGAACATACGTGGCAAAGTATAATTTAAGTGCAGTGAGGTCTTTAATTTCTGTGAATCTGTATAGAATGCCGAGACTGCGCATTGCGCGAGATTTGATATGGTCAATGTGGGGAGAGAATGTGAGTTTATCATCGTGAATAATACCTAAATCTCTTACCTGAGAAACCGTATCCAATTTATTTCCACATATTTTATAGTCCGCCTGATTTCCAGATCTCAGTAGTGAGAAAGACACATTGAAGCACTTTTTCGGATTTGGAGATAACTTCCATTTGTTGATCCAATCAGTACATGTATTCACTGCTTCCTGGAGGTCAGCGTGGTCGTCAGAACTGGAAATTTTTCTGAATATCTTGAGGTCATCAGCGTTCAGAAGAAGGGAACACGGAGAATTTTGCACCCATGTGTATATATCGTCCATATACAGCACGAAGAGAAAGGGGCCCAGGATACTGCCATGAGTTACTCCTGATAAGACTGGCAGCCAGAACGATACAGACCCTGGAAGCACTACCCGTTGTTGCCTATTGGAGAGGAAGCTTTGTATTAGGGATAGGAAGGATCCATGTACATTGTATCGTGAAGCAAGCTTGTGGAGGAGAAGGAAATGGTTCACAAAATCAAATGCTTTGGCCGGTCAACGTAGATTACATCTAGCTGAGATTTTTGATCTATTGCAGAAATTATGTGATGGTTTAGAACAGTCAGATTTGTTAAACATGATTTTCCAGGGACGAAGCCATGTTGTTCTTCTGAGAGGTGTGGTTTGGTGAAAGTGAGGAGACGGCAATGTATTATTCTTTCGAAGACTTTAGAGAGTATAGGGACGATAGATATAGGTCTGTATGAGGAAATTTCATGCTTGCTGCCTGATTTAAAGACAGGTGTGATATCAGCAGTTTTCCATGAGTCAGGAAAAGTGCGGAAGTCATGCACCAGTTGATATCATGGATAAGGGGATGCTGAGAGATGCAGAGGTGTTTTTCAGGAATATAGGGCTTATATCTGATGGTCTGGTAGATCTGTTTGCGGGAAGAATTTTTAAAATATTTTGGATTTCATCGGGGGTCGTTGAAATTTGAGACAGTAAATCAGAGCAGACGCTAGTAAGTTGAGAGGGACTAGGGATTGGTACGGGAACTGAAAAGGTTGAATGGAAATATTCATTGAAATGTGTGGACCTCAATTCAAATGGGATTTCTTCATTATGGAGGTTTAGGTTAAGTGGAATTCTGGGAGTCTTTCTACGGGATGATATAAGTGTCCAGAACCTCTTCGGGTTATTCTTGAGATTTCCTCTTATGGAAGAAATGTAGCGGTTGTAATCTTCTGTCATATGAACTCTTGAAATTTTGCGTAGGTGAATAAATACATTGCGTGTATGAGGATTAGGACCTGATTTCCACAGTGACCACGCTCGAGTTTTGGTTTGGAGAAAGAGTTTGGTGTTTTGACTTAGCCAGTGCGGGTATTTGTTGGATTTGGGTACGGAGAAAGGAGCGTGTTGTTTAATGGCCAAGTAAAGTAAATCCTCAAACAAGGCCACTGCGCTGTTTACGTCTCTCTCATCTGTTAGCAGTCACCAGGGTAGAGGTGATACTTCCTGATTGACAGCTTGCCAGTCGACCTTTCTCCAAAAAGGGCAAGCTTTCTTATCGGTGGTGGGGCTATTTTATGTCTGCTGGCTGGGACGGGGAGAGTGGCTTCTATTGAGCTATGGTCGGTGTTCAGGATATTTCTTCCAACGGTCACAGTGACATTACGCAGGGTTGAAAATATGAGGTCCAGTGTTTCGGATTTCCTTGTTGGGTGTAGATTGAACTCTTTCAGATTTAGACCGTTTATAAAATTTGATATGATGAAAGTATCTATTTGGGGAGAGTGTATGGTACTATTGTCTACTGATGTCCAGGAGATATGAGAGTTAAAGTCGCCTAGCAACACTATTTCAATTTCTTGATTGAGGGCAAGAACAGTAGAGTTGAAACATTCTTCTAAGGTGTCAATTTTGCTGGAAGGTGGGCGATAGAAGCAACCTACGAGTAAATTCTTCCTTTTTGGGATAATAATCTCAACTCATATCATTTCGCAGAAAGTTTCTAAGTCAGGCAGATGTTTTGCCTTCAGTTTGTTATGAACTGCGATTGCAACACTACCACCCTTTGAGGATCTGTCGTGCCGAAACATATTGAACTCAGATGAAAACGGAAGATCCCCACAAGATACGAAGTCTGACAACCACGTTTCTGAGAGGCAGAGGATATCAAATTGATTGATTTCGGTTATATTTGCTAAACAGTCGGTTAAATTATTTTTTTGGCGCTCTGTGCGTTCTGGTAGTAGAGGTTAAGGGGTCCTGGGTTTAAATGAATGTCACCTGACAGTAGTAGTAGTATCAAGTAAACTGTACTGGAGGAAGCACGGTAACGTTGTACTGGTCCACGAGGTGTGGTGGAAACATGGCGGAGCACTGGGAGGTTACAAGCTGCCGCGGTCGAGAAAGTAAAATGTCTCTCTGCGACCTGTGATATGACTCCTTTTTCTCTCCTTACCTAACTGCGCGTTGAAATCTTCCATTCAAATTTTCACATATCTTTCAGGTATGTTATTGGTTACAGTACTTCTTCCATGTCATCCCAGAAGTCTTCAACTTCTTGTGGCGTCTTTCAGTTATGGACATTTGTAGGTGCGTGTGCATTGATCCTTAATTACCTGATTTAAAGGTAAGTTTGGAGATGCGTTCTGATGCGGAATTGAAGTCTATTATATTTTTTATTTATTTATTTATGCTTTTATTTATTTGTGTATTTATTTATGTATTTATTTATGTATTTATTTACTTATTTGTGTATTTATTTATGCATTTATTTGTGTATGTATTTACTTATGCATTTATTTATTTATTTATTTATTTAGGCTATTTATTTACTTATGTTTCATTTATTTATGTATTTATTTATTTATTTAGTTATGTATTTATTTATTTATGTAATTATGTATGTATTTATTTATGTATTTATTTATTTATGTATGTATTTATATATTTATTTACGTATTTATTTATTTATGGTATGTATTTATTTACGTATTTATTTATTTATTTATTTGTGTATTTATTTATGCATTTATTTATTTATTTATGTATTTATTTATGTATTTATTTATTTATTTACTTAGTCATACGCTGGTGAAAGTTTGGATCAGGAGAAAAGGAATATTTATGGACGATGTGTTCCTGTCCTCAGCTTCAAGCATAAGACCTCATTTGTCAGTTGATGTACAGTTTAGTAGGTTTGTGTTCATCAAACCTTACCGGTACCTATTTTAATGAATACTGTGTATATTTTACGAAGTCCAGAAGATAATCATCCAAATAAAGTTTCTCTACAAATTAATCTGTTTCCCTCGTACCATTCTGAGAGCGATAGGTTTTGCATCTTGCAACAATTCATAGTGAGGATTTAATAATTCATTATCAGATTTATTCATTATACTCTTTCCAGATTCTTGTGCCCAATCCTGTTTTTAAGGCTGAACGATTTCTTTCTACGAGGATGCACAGCATTCCGTTTAATATACAGAATTATTCAAAAAGAAGGAACAGATTCGCATCATTTATTTCGTCCGAACTACAAAATGCAGTACCATAATTCCAACGTTCCTGGAGAAACAAAAGTGTAAAATGTGTTTTTTTTTTCTCGATGAATCCACTTTCCATCTTTCCGGTACTGTTAAACGCCATAACGTTAGAATTTTAACAAGTGAAAATCCTATGGCAGTTATTGAACATGAATGAGATTCACCGAAGATTAACGTCTTCTGTGTCATATCTGTAAACAATGTTTATGGACCTTTCTTCTTCATGGAGAAAACTGTGGCAGGACTAACGTATCTAGACATGCTTCAAACATGGTTATTCCACGTCTGACGTTAACTGAATGACACCATTCCAGGACGTTGGATTGGAAGAGGAGGAGCAGAAGAGCAACTTCATCGTCAGTGGCCACTCATGTCTCCAGACCTCAGTCCGTGTGGTATTTATCTGTGGGGTTACGTAAAAGGCCGTGCTTTTATCCCGCTATGCCTGACACTGTTGAAAGTCTGTGACATCGAATTATTGAAGCTGTGAATTCGGTAACTAGAGACCAGCTGATTCGTGTGCGGCAAGAAATGAGTCACCGTCCTGTAACACATGGTGTTCGTATTGAATGCAGAATCAAGTAAAAATTGAGCTTTTCTCTTTCCAGGAACGCTGGAATTGTGTTTCTATCTTTTGTAGCTTGGAAGAAATACATTTTGGAAAACTGTTCCTTCTTTTTAAATAACCCTGTATGCCAGTAAATTAGTATCAGCAATCACTAAGCTTTTCTGGATATATCACATCACTTCGAACATTTGTATTTTTTATGAAGTTATACAGAAACGTGCATTCTTCCATTAAACACACCTCTCATCCTCGCTTCATTACACAACGTAGCCAGCTACTAACTTCTTGTCATTTGCCTGGCGAGGGATGAAATTGTCCCTGTTTCGCTCAGCTTCTAGATAAATATTTAATTCAGTTTTGGAACACAACCTCACGGCAACATTTGCTTGTGAATTCTATTCCTGTAATTCTCTTTGCTAATAATGATAATCACCAATGAGACTCAATTTGAAAAGTCCAGGACGTCATCAGCAGTTGTAGGCAAGGAATCTAAATTACAGACTCAACACGCTACAAATTACACAGCGTCCCTTGTTAAAGCAATGTGAGCATTTCCTTCCGTGAAATTAAAACAAATCCGTTAAAAAACACAATGCGATAATAAGTTGTTTCATTCAGCGATACGAAACAAAAGCTAGTTAAAGCGCGGGAAATATAATTGCGTCGTGCGATTTAGTTAAAGTGAATTTCATGACCAACATGGAGTTATTCATGGCGAGCGAAAAACTAAGCAACACTTGGAGTTTAATGAAAACAAGTTCATTTGAATTGATGTGAAATATGCAGATGTTAGAATTACCATGTAAAATACGGCACCGTTAATGGAAACGAAAGGCAGCTGTAATCAAGCTGTAGCTCATGAATCACAATAACAGGGCCTCTGCCAATAAGAAGAGCTATGGCTATAATTATGTTAGGTTATGGTCTCCCACTTGGATATACACTAGGTGTCAAGCCAGTGGCAGAAAGGAAGGATTGTCGTTGCCACCAGATACTTGCTACCTCCATAGCTAGTGGAGTGTATTTCTCAATTTTCTCCCTGCATTTATGATGGACTAGCATTACCCATCGCGGCTTCGCCCGTGAATATTGTAGTTGTAAGGAGTACACTAAACAACGTCTCAATCATGAATGCTATGACTTATTTATCATTTAATTTTGAATTAATGATAATAATAATTTGATAAAGACCGCAAACAATCAAACAGTAAAGACAATATAACACAACAATGGCATAAGAATATCAAAATCTCACGAACGTAACGTCGCATCACATGTATACAATTCGAATCAAAATCAAACTATACGGTTTCCGACTACAAACGTAAATATCAAATAAATGAGGTATATTTTACACACGGACTAAACACAAAATCAATTTACCTAAATTCCTATGACATAATAGTACGGTACACATCATAAAATTACACAAATCATATCTTCTGCACCCATATTTTACCCCTTTCAACTCATAAGTTAATATCCACCGCATCGAAATGCCCTTAGACACGTGTCTTTAATGACTGGTTTATATGCCGAGTATCACGTCCCCAAATGAAACCAATCGTGAGATATTGTTATTTAATAAAATGCAGGTCTATTCCCTTAACTCCCCTTTAGATCCAGAGTATCCGAAAATCCTTCCTTAGTGGACGTTTTCGACATACAACGAACATATCCCCAAAATGTCATGTTTCTAACTTTAATAGCTTTGGCTGGGAGATGTTTAGTGAGTGAGTGAGTCAGTCAGTCAGTAAGGACACTGTTTTATACAAGAGATATTATGGTCATTCGGGACAGCGATGTCAAGTTAGTACGTGTGTACGTTCTTCTTGCCAGTTAAAATTGTGTCTGGAAATCTTGGACTAGAATATAATAGAATACCCTCTGCTGCAAATCTCGGATAACCAGAGATGGGGACGAGAGTATTATTTATTCCAACCATCAGCTGAGACATCTGATTATTACAATGTTTACAGCGATTCTCCAATAGTCTAACACAAAATTCCTTCTCCGTAAGATTAATACGTCACAACATAAATTTAAACATAAGTAACAAACCTACACGCGGCTTCAGTTGCGTAGTTGGTAGCATGCTGACCTTCTATGCCCAAGATCGCTGGTTCAAACCCGGCCGAAGTCGTCGGATTTTTAAGAGTGTTAAAAATCCCTCAGTATGCCTTTCTTCGGAGGGGAAATAAAGCCGGCGCCCCTAAGTCATAGATTTATGGCATGTTAAAGAACCTTCCACTAATTACACTTGTGCGAAGCTAAATTATAGGTTAAAATTTTGAATAACGCTCTTAGGTTCCAACGTTCGTCGCCAGGAGTCGACTGCTGTGGTGTCTAGTAACCAAGGTCTGAACTAGTAGTCGTTGACGGTTGCGTTGGCGGCAAAAGTAGGACAAATTGAAAATTTAATATCAGCAGTCCTATCTTGAATTAAAACAGGTAACAGACACTAATACAGCCATCACAATTAACACCTGTTATCAGACAGATTCCACACACACGCAAAGTACACGGGGCTACATGATCGCGTTATCGTAGCCCCTATAGTAAGGAACCAACCAACCTCTCTTCGTAAGTCCCTATCCATAAATAACCCATTCCTAGACTTCCCGATATATTTCTTACCCCGTCCACCCAGTAGCCCTTCTGCTCATGCTACGAAATCTTGAAATACACAAGAGGACATATTATTTCAGTAAAAGTGAATAGAACCAGATTCTTTGATGTTAATTGGTTCACAAAATCTTCAACAATCTTCCCTATAACATATGAAGGGCATGCGTTCTTGGGGCATCCTAACCAGACCAGTCTCTGCCGCCAAATAAATCTTTATAGGGCATAACTACTCGTATTATTAAAATATTTATTTTTAATTTTATTTATTTAAATCTAATTATTTTAGCCAAATATTAATTTATTAATTTCATTTTGTGTTATGTTTTTAATTTGTATGTTTAAATGTTTTTATAATTTTATTATTTATTTGTTCGTTAATTCCCCACAATCAATTTTCATGTTTTATTCTGGCACTTTCTTCTTTTTTCCCAAGAACCTCTCATATACACACAATGCTACCCCCTTCTCTCCTCCGTCCACTTCTTCCCCGGTTGTCTGTCTTTGGTAGTTTGCTCAAACTTCTGTTGTCCAAGTTTTTCTCTGTATAATTTTAATTTTAATATTATTTTATGATCTTCATTTTTTATAATTCTATTTTTAAGCTTACTTTATTTAATTGTAATTTCAATACCGGTAGTTATTTTATAAGCTTATACATTGTTACAAATTATTTATTTTCAATTTTAATTTCTTTCATACTTTATTATTTAGGCCTTCATTAAAATAGTTTTTGTTAAGAACAAGAAGTTCCGTGACGAACTAAGGAGCCTACTTTTCATGCCAATGATTATTCTACAGTATATGAACCTATCTAGAATAATGACGAAATTAAGTTGAAAATATCCAAATGTCTAATTAGTTCGAAATATTCCTGGTATAATGTTTCCTAATAGAGCACTACAGTTGGCAGCCCTGGTGACTGAATATATTCTTAGTTCCATCTCTTAAGGTACAGAATACAAAATTTGGTTGAAGTTCAATGGACGTTACATGCAGTTTGACATTGGATCTATCAGCACGAGTAAAAGCATGTTGGCAACAAGGTCATGCGTGTGCTGGTTAGAAATAGCCTAATCTGAAATATTATGATATCTTGGTTGTGCCAATTATGGACGAAATCCATTTGTTAGTATAGAAGTTACACGTATTTTGAAATTGGACCTATCAGCAGGCATTGGGTAGATTATTAGCTTGGGAATAACCTAACCCCCAAGGGAAGATGATGAAGAAAAAGAAGCGGGTTTCGGACTGGAGAAAAAGGATGGGGAAATAGGACGAGAGTCCAACAGAAGTTTTAACTTTAAGTATACTCAAAGGCAGCTGCCACTGCAAATCCGCTTTCCGATACCTAAAGTGGGTAGGGACTTGGGCGAAGCTAACAGGAAACGCAGCCGGAACTTGGGCTATTCGCAAGAAAGCTGCTATAGCGTATTCCCTCTCAAGCATAAATATACCTACTATGGGGAAGGGTGGTGGTCTGGCAAGACAAAGAGTAACAGATTTATTGTGTATCTGTTCAAAGGAGTTTGTTTCTAAACAAGTATTTTGAAGAATACAAATAATTTGAATCAACCTTGATATTTTAGTTCTTGAAATTGTAGAATTTCTAAAGAGCGACCGAATGCTTACAAGAAGGATAGGAACAAAGCAATTATACCCTTGGGAATAATTTTGGTAAGTGTACCAATAGTTGCATTTAGAAATGACTAAGCCTTTACCCAGCAAGGCGCCGACTAAAAGTTTAGACAATGAGAAACACTTAAATTTTGAAAAACCAACAATAAGTGTTAGAGAGAATCTCCACAAGCAGGAAGCTGGCGTAGCGAGCTATGCTTGCCTTGCTGGCCAGTTAGAGTTAGCTATTAAAGCTAAGAGAGACTTTACTAAGTTAATAACTAAGAGTTCTTGCTCAAATGCAACAAGTGGTGAAAACCCTATCAATGGATTTATTTTTATTAAAGAGGGCATAAACCTAGGAAGAGTCAAGGAAGACAGGATCTTGCCTAACCGTTATGTTTGAGAAATGATAAATCAAAAGAACAAATCTTAATTTATTTAACAATGAAAAAGGAAGTAGTTTATGTAACAAATATATAATTTTGATTTTTATAAACAATTGGGGTCGCAGACCTCCGAAAACATCTAAAGCTTGCGTCAGGCAATTGACAATTCTTGGGTTTTAAACCTTTTATATGCTTTAAAATCTTCGTAAGATTTTGAAGTAGCTAAGATAAATAAATGGGAAATTTAAAGATAATTGACGTAATTAAAGTTAAACAATAAATCAAGTACGAGATGTGTACTTTAAGGATTTCTAGATAGGTATCTTAGAAATATGAACAAATAACAACTTCGAAAGTAACAACAACAAAAAACAGGAAGAAATGAAATAGAAGTTTCTATAACTTTTTTTATTAATACAGAACTACTTGTGGCGATCGTACAAATAGGGCAGGTCACTTATTGTGAAACCTGAAGAGAACAATTGAAAGGAAGTTTCTAGAACTCCTATGTTTAAGTAGGGATCACGAGAAAAAATGGGGCAAATTTCCCTTTCGTGAAACCTAGAGATAACTTACTTTTGAGTAGAAAGAATTGGATTCCCTAATTAGAAGGGAGAAATAATTTAAGACGTGTACTAGACACGAAGTTTTACAGACATTAATTCGTTGTACGTGGAGCAAGTAAGGAAGGGCATTTATTGAGAGTGACACCTCATTGAAAAAAGACCTAAAGTAACAATTTTATTATTCTAGTTTGTTAGTAAAGGGTTTGGGAAAGATCAAATGGGATTGTGGAAGAGTGTTCATGGCCGTATTTATTGTACTCAGACGAGCGCGACGCGGATGAAAAGTTGAACAGGCACTATTTTCACTATAGTCTGTTGATATAGTTCAAAAGTTCACTGTAGTAGCACAAAAGGTTGATGGCTAAGAAAGCTACTGCAATGGTAAAAAATAACTAGTTACACTAGATTTGCGAGAGTCTATTGCTTGAAAAACTTGTAGGTTAGAGTTGAATGCACCAGAAAAATCCCAACGGAGGAAGAAAAATTAGATATTGATTAGCAGTTCATAAGGAAGATTCCTTGGTTTGAAAAAGTATTCCCATATGTGAGTGGAAAGTACATGACAGTATAACTGGTAGATAGAGTGTAGGTTCTGGAAGGTTCCAGAGCAATGATGACTTGTTTAAATTGGGTAGAGAATCCCTCGGCGGAAACTAGATTATATAGACAGTGGGTATTTTAGAAATATCCCTTGATGTGAGATAGCATCTCAGAAAATCTTTCATTTTGAAAGTTAGACTTGATAGTTTGAGTTTGATCAAGAAGATCTCTTGAAGGCAGTCATTTTATCACATAGCAAATTTCACTGTCTATAAAATCCAAATAAAAGCATTGAGTCTTTTAAAAGCGATGAGAATGTGGTTAAAACATGAAGTCGGTACTTATCTTTGCTGAATGAAGAAGGTGATGTTGCTGTTGACGGTTGATTCTAAAACTCGAACATGGCGTCGAATTTAAAAGATTGCATCTAGAGTAGAGGAGGCGAGCTTTAGTTAAGCCCCAACTGACTGCTTTGACTTCAGACGTACAAGTGAGACCAGCTCAACGGAGCGCGGAGAGACCAGGGAAGGGAAAAAAGGTGGGGGTAGGAGACAAAAGGAATACATATAAGAATAGCCAACTTTGCAGAAATACATTTTCTTGATGAAATGGTCTTCAAAGTGTTGATAGAAGGCGTCACTGGCGCAGCCTGGTGGGTGAAAAAATAGACGAAGTTCTCTTGATCACGGAGATGATAGCTGGCGATAGCGACGAGATCTGGTGGCTAGATTGGTAAGGAAGTCCTCTTGTACAGGGAAGAATTGAGGAACTTCAGAGATTCACTGCTAGATGACGCTAGGTGGGTCATGGAAGATATATATCTAGAACAGACATGCAGGTAGTGTAAGAAACATATACCAACAAAGAGAAATCAGGAGATCACTGATGGTGTTTCAGAAAAAAGGAAGGGATGAACTAAAACAAAGAGAAGCAAAACCTTACTCTGTCTTACCGTGTATTCCAAAAAATACACCAGGCATAGAATCATGTTGGCAGCACTGACTTATATTAATTGTTCCAAAATTAATCTAGAATATCAGGTGCTATGCGTGTGCAAATTATAGGACTGTTGGCTTCAATACTTCCTGATATATTGATATTAGGTTAAAAAAATATAGACAGCATTTATTAACAGTTGGCAGCCCTGATTGCTCTTAAGAATATTTATAGTCATATCTGTTATGTTAAACATACACTTACAAAATTTGGTTGAAATCCAACTGATAGTATAGAAGTTACAAGTATTTAAAAATTGGTCCTATCAGCAGGCTTAGAATCATGTTGGTAGAACTGAAGTATATAAGTTACTATAAAATTAATCTAAAATGTCAGGTACTATACGTGTGATTAATTTTAAGCTGTCGGCTTGCATAATTTCTGATATATTGGTATTTGGATAAAAGAATAGAGAGAGCAATTTTTAACAGTTGGCAGCCCTGTTGGCTCTTAAAGAATACGCTCAGTCATATCTGTTTATGTACACATATTACATACAAAATTTGGTTGAAATCCAATTGATAGTGTAGAAGTTATAGACATTTAAAAATTTGACCTATCAGAAGGCTTAAAATTATTTTAGCAACACTGTCATGTATGGCCTCCTGGTAATTAAACTGAAATAGTGTTATCTACATGTGTGCCAATTTTGAAATTGCTCCCATGCATTCCTTCCAAGATATCCAACATGGAGCTCAAATTTCCAGTGCATTTTTAAGCAGTTGGTAGCAATAACATCATTTTCAAATGTGGACGTGAGATCTTCCGGTATACATCTTTACTCATACTGAATTTGGTTTCGATTTCTGCAGCCGTTTAGGAGTTGATACGGACACACACACACACATACAGCCAGCCAGCCAGAGAGACAGACAGACATACAGAAGGACATACAGCAGACAGACACACATTTTCCCGGATCGATCGCATAAGTCTACTCTTTCCTCATTTTTGCAAAATGTGAGAAGTAGGCTAAAAATATCCAGCGTCTTAGGTCAAGAAGATAGAAAAATATGGTTTCATGAAATAATAACACTCCCAAAAGAAAATTCGTTGACATAGCAGGTGGTTAATATACAGTACAGACCACTAACCTATAAATGGTGGCTGGAGATTATTAAACTGAATGATGTCCAAATAATAATGATGATGATAATTGTTGTTAAAAGGGGCCTAACATCTAGGTTATCGGCCCGAATGATGTCCAATCGATGATTTGCTGTGAAATAAAATACTCGTGTGCCACACAATACTCGTAACAAAATACGAAACGGCGACAGATTTATTTTTAGGAACGGGTAAGTTAAGACACCAGACGTTTCGCTTTCCTAAAGATTGGTCTTTTAATGTTTATTGTCCAATGGAAAAAAATCAGATGAAAGCGCTTTAAATTAATGACGTAAATCAGACGATGTTGGTTCGTTAAAGATCTCTTGAAGCACATTTGGTGAATACATAACCAAATACAACCAAGACATGTCCTGCAACGGAGCCTCGGACTCAAATCAAATCTTCCAATTTAATGCATTGTACTCTATCTTAATTTGCAATAAAGGATTTGGTTTTATTGAGCTTAGTCATAATTTGATCAGCGCTGTACATCCATCACTGCGAACTACTAAGCTTTGGTGGTTTCAGGGGCACATTCGAGGTAGGAATTTGGGTATATGGAGAAGAGACACAGCATAGTTGCTAATGAATATCTCGAAAACTGATATTAGTTAGTATTTATTTAATTATTCGCTCTTTTCTAACTTATTTATTATTTAATTTATTTGAGATAAATTTCCTGAAAAAGAACAGACCACATTATTTGTCTACCATCTCCCTCCGCACCGCTGATGCACCTTCTGTTCTAACGTACGTGTTCTTCCCTTTGCGAGTTTGTTCGGGATCCCAGGAATGAATTAAATACCTGCTGTCTTCAAGCTCGTAACCACACACCTCATTATATTACCCCGGGTAACAGAGTGGGATCGATGATTTCAGAATTGTGATAAACTTCAAGAGAGACAAAAAGAACTAGATCACTAGTTGCTTAGTTACTAAGGAAGCAAAATATCAAGTGATGGACGAAGCAAAGAGGATAAAAAAAGTAGGTTGGCTCAGGCAAGGAAAGCATTTCTACAAAAAAGGAATCTGTTGACATTGAATATAGATTTAGGTATTAGGAAGTCATTTTTGAAAACCTTTGTCTGGAGCGCGGCGCTATATGGAAGTGAAACTTGGACTGTTGGTGCAACAGAAAAGAGGAGAATTGTAGCGATTGAAATGTGGTGTTACAGGAGACTGATGAAGATCAGATGGGTAGATAGGGTAACAAACGAAGAGGTATTAAGACGAGTGGGAGAGGAGAGATGTTTCGGGCGACTGCTACTGAAGAGAAGAGATGGGTTGGTAGGACACATACTAAGACACCCGGGAATAGCAAGCTTAGTTGCGAAAGGAAAGTTCGAGGACAAGACGTCGAGGGGCAGACCAAGGTTAGAATATGTTAAAGAAATTGCCTTGGATGTAGAGTGTGATAGCTATGTAGAGATGAAATTGTATGTATGTATGTATTGTTTATTGATAGACTCCACTAGTGACAATATAATAATTAACAATAAAATTTACAATTATAAACAAAACAAAAACAGCAAACACGTACAAAAATAGCAATACACTAATCTATTATAAATCAGCAACCACAACCATACAGACACGCACTCTAACATCCTATCTCAAGCATTCATTCATGCAATCCCTTTGTACAAGAAACATTACAATAATTATTACAGAAAAAAAAACTATCAACAGTAAACAGAAACAGGCAAAAACATAAAATAAAAGATAAGAAGACAAAGTTCAGAAACTAGGGAAAGTAATACAAGAGCGACATTCAAGGATCTAGATAACAGCAAACAAAAAATACATTACTTCATTCACTCGTACATTCAATCAAAAAATCAATCAACCATTCATTCGACCACATGATCAATCAATCAACGCAAATAGAAATTAACCCAATATGCAATACACTATTTTACAGCCCACTTGAGATATCTCTCATAACAGTTAATAGAGAGTCGAAGTGAATATCAGTAGCACGATTAGCTCAGAACAGGGAGGCATGGAGGCTGCATCAAACCAGTCAAATGACTGAAGACTCAAATAACAAGGGGCAGATTAACCACCCGGCAATAGGGAATTCGATGTCCAGGGTGTAATTCAATTCCCATCCTCTTTATGACTGTATTTTGCAATGAAGAGATGGTTACAGTGTCTCGACCCCTTAGCACAATAATCTCCACCACCGATTGTTTGTCGTCGAGAGGCTCCGTAGCTTCCCTCGTTCGAGGGATCGATGTTGACATGAGAATTCCCTCTCGATATTATCGGGATATAATCACAGAGAAAAGTTTCTCATTTCATAACAAAAACTAGGAAGACAATGGAGGATTGAGAATGACTTATCTGCGCGATGGAGTGAAGGGAATGATTAATGGAGGGGGAACGCTGTCTTCTTTCTATTGAGCTTCTTAGTGCTCCCAGAGAACATGTTCAGTGGACTATTCCCGAACAGGTCTTCATCATCAATTGATTTCTCTTGATATATTGTCGTATTCTGTCAATAATAATTTCCATAGAAACTTTGTTATCTTGTTCAATGCTATTTGTTTCTGTTTGTGTGCACCGGCACTATCTCAATATGTTGAAATAATAACTGGACGAAGCAAAATAATGTAGGAGTTTCTCTGATCTACAACAAGTGACCCGTAACCTCGCCACGAGCAAAGAGAAAAGAAAATATGAGGGCAAGATGCGAAGGAAAGAGCAAACATTCACAACAGTAACACTGAAACACAACAATGCCTCAGAGCAGTTTTCTCAATTTACAAAACAAAATAATGTAGATGGAAATTTCTAGCTTTCGAGGTCTGAATAGTGAACAGCTGTCATTAGGAATTTTATACAATGAAAAGAAATCATAATTTTGGTGCTTATTCAGTCGATCAACACGATTGTACCCAAATGAGATGGGTTATTCGCTAATCCTCAAAAAAATTACATGAGATTAATAAATACACTTGGATGACCAGTTTCAATCGTCAAGCGATCATCATCAGATCCATTAATAATAATAATATCGTATGGCCTCGGGTGTTGGGTGCAAGTTTTGTTATTTGACACCCAGAGGGTAGCTTGCATGTCGAATTTTGTTGTTCCTTGACTATGAAAGTCAAGGAGGTTAGATGTTTGATATCTAAGCTCCTTGAACACTATAGTGCTTTCTAGTAGAGAAATGAGGAACTTTGTGTTGGCGGAAACTGCCGAGATTAATTTTGCCATTAAGAACACGGCCTACTGAATTAAAATGGCTTCTTTGACATGCCAACATCGTATGACATGCGTATCGTATTTTTGCCGCCTTTCAAAAATCACTTACAACGGCCAGGAGCGAACCTGCAATCTTGAGGTTATTAGACCGACACGATATCCACTCACCCACCGTGGCAAGCTATCAGATCCATTACATTTAGGCTATAAAATATGTCTGAAAATATAGGTGAAAATATTTACAATATATACTCTTATTTAGTTGAGATAATGCAGCTCGTCAGTATGTGTTAGTTGTGGTCTTTGTGATGTTTTGTTTAGATACTGGAAGTAGTGATTGTTGTTGATGGTCAATTGAGATTGTTTTGTACAGGCTACGTACCTGGTTGAGTCTTGCGCGGTCCTGTTGAGAGCAGTTCACTCGGTCACTGTTTGCACTCGACTGAAGGGAAGTTGCTGTGTGTGAGGGTCCGTTATCTCGCTGGGCTGTTCCCTCTCTCGCATTCCTAAGTGCTGCGTGTTCCGCGTGCAAGTGTACCTGTAGTATGTTGCCAAGTCTAGTCTCTCAAATGTGCTGTATGTCACTGTATTCAGGATAATCTTCAACTATTAAAGACCGTAGATTTGATTCTCGCCACGCATAAGCTAGTAGCCATATAAGCGCTGCCCGGGATATGAGTCCATGAGTGTTGACCGACTGAAAACTACCAAACTTTTGTTTACTAAGGTGACAGTGAAAATGGCTTCAAACACCATTTCCCTTTGTGTGTAGCGACACTATCTCAATATGTTGAAATAATAACTAGAACTTAGCAAAATAATGTAGGAGTTTCTCTGATGTTTGCCCGTCAGCAACAACAAGTTTAGGAGGGGGCGGTGTCCCGTGACCTCACTACAAACAAGGAGAGAAGAACTTATTAGGGCAAGATGCTAAAACAAGAGTAAACATTCACGACCGCACTGTGCCGACTTTACGCTAGACGTTCTCAAAGAATTCGATTGTTAAGTGAATGATTTTCACCTTTTTCGAGAATTAAATATTTAATGCAGCCATGTGGCCATAGGTTTACACAAATACTACTTATATAAACTTAATTTCTACTGATGTGCATAATAACTGCTTGTCCTTGTTCTTTTTGTACAGATTTCCAAGTGGTCATAGTCATCGCATGCATGTCCACACAGTTCACACTTGCATTTAATTGAAGGCTCATGATACCTCTTTTTGTGACAAATGATGTGATGGAAGCCGTGTACTGCCATTCTTGTATAGACGTGACGCATTTCAAAGTTTGCTTTCGTCCATGATTTATCAATCGCTTTTGGATGAGTGTTGCCAAAAGGTTCCCTGATGCATTTGTGTTGGGTAGATATAATTGTGTCCTAAGATCTTCTATGAGGAAGGATTCTCTTGCCTGGAGATAAACTAATTTGGATCTTGTAGTCTTTGAAACTCCAATTGCTTTCTTAATGTATACTGCTTTTACTTTTTTTAAGTGGACAGGTCTTTTTCATTGATAGATACGGCCAGATAATTTCTAAGCCATACGTCAATATTGGCAGTATATTTGCTTTAAATAGAGACATCGCTGTCTCTAATATGAGGGATCTTATATAACTTATTCCATGCATAGCCATTATTGCATATGTAGCTTTTTCTAATACATGTTTTGTGAAACACTTAGCGGTTGTTTGAAATGTGACTCCTAGAATCAGGAATTGAGGGTTGAACTGTTTTTCTTCTACATGTTGTCTTCCCTTTTTTTCTTTCCTTCGGCTTGTCAATTATCGGAATTGTTCTCTTTTCTTCTTTATTATTACTGGCCAGAATAGCTGAGCAGATCAGTGGCCATTTCTATAATTGCTGATCAAGGTTCGTTATAGTGATTTCTTGCTATGCCGAATCGTGATCAGTGACACCTCTTTCCTTTTATCTTCTTTTTTCCGTCACCCGTGACAACCGTTTGTTACTCTCTCGGCAGTCTTCTGTTTTTTCTATCCTGGTAGGACCTTTTTGTTTGTGCGCCCGCTCTCGTTTTCGAGATGCCTTGCTTTTCTATCCGTTTTTAGCCGTTCGTTTTTGTTTATCATAAAGGTGCGCGTAGAGGTGCGAATCTAGTTCATTTAATGTAATTCCGCGATGCCGGATTAAGCAGATCCATCAAGGTATGTTATGACTTGCTATCCCTGTATGTGTGTGTGCGTATTTGGTTATCGTATGGAATACTGGGGCGTATCGCCTACTCTAGTATGTCCATTGTGTGTCTGTATCGTTCCTGTTATACTTGACCCCCTAACGTCGTATCTTTTTGTGTAGGTATTTGGTACGGTTTACTGTATAGTGCCTTCTCCAGTAAAACCTATGCCATACCACTTTATCTTTTTGTTTGCCTTTTATCTTAGGATTGCGTTTGCATATGCAAGTCCACGAGTATGGCTTAATCCCTTTTCTAGCGTAACGTATTTTGATGGATATCTTTCATTTTGTGTAACGTAAAATCTCTCGTATTTATTTCATTTCGGTTAGTTGCCTCTCATTTTGTGGTTATTCATTTACGTCATATTTACGCGCGCTTTTATTAATACTCCGTCCCTCTCGCACTTCCTCACCTCCTTCAGGGCTATTTGAGCTACCGTTCGCTTCTTTGGCGGTACACTAATTTTTCCTGACTGTCTTGTCTAGCCCTTCTAATCTTTATTTTTCACAATGTAATTGTACCCTTCATGAGTATACTTTTCCCAAATGTGTTCCCCCCCCCTTTACAGTTACATCCTATCGATCATGACATTCACGTTTCGGTCCTTCTCCCGTTATTTTACCTAATATCACATATTTGACGTCCACTTAACCTCATTCATAGCATGTAATGCTTCCTCGTCATTCCTTGATGTTATCTCTTTGGTCAATACATTACCTCTCCTTTGCTTATGCGTCGTGTCTGAGTACTTTATTTCGTACGATGTTTAGTTCTTTATCTTTATGCAACTAGGCTAGGCCCATGGTTCTCAATGAATAGCGCATTCGAATAGAACTTGCATTCACATCGCAGTGAAGGTACGTTCAATCCATCGCCTCTGATACCTTCATAACCTTCGTCCAGATTAATGGGCCCTGCGCCAGGCTAATTGGTACACACTTCCACTGCGAACAACATCCGGCGGCACAAAATGGTAGCCAGAGCTTGTGGTTACTATTCGAATGTATCGCTCTACATGTAACTACACCTAGTTTCATTCTCTAAAATGACATAAGAACACCGCTTAGCCCTCAAATACGTCCACCTGTATGTGTAAGTTGGCAATAAGGTACTATATCGTGTGTTTGTTGTTTTCATGTGTCGAGAAGGAAAGATGGCTTCGGTTTGATGACAACTAGGCCATTATATATCATCGCCAATAAAAACAATTGGATACCCCATCCCATTGCCCTACTGCTGAAACACATATTTTTAGGAATAAGGGAGTAACATTTCTCTAAATCATTATGACTGCTTTTCAAGGTATTGTAACTTTCCATTAATGTGTGTGTTGGTAGAGGCACTAGCTGGTATTTGTACTTTATTTGTGTCTAAGTGTCTTCATTTCTTACGTCATGTATTGTAACGCAAACACAAGTTCAAACTGGAAAAATGTATCACACCCAAGAAGGTTAGTTTGTTCCCTGTCACCCCGTCTATGTCTTGTAATACGTGTGAAATTCCTACGATGACGTTAAATAATTATTTATCGATGTTTGACCCTTTAAGTTGCAAGTACAATTCTCTCTCTGCGCGTAATTATTCTAGTAATCACGGTAACGTAGCCAGTATTGTCAGTAAGTGGGACGTGAAGTTTTATGGTGAAAATGCTACCTCGTCTGTTTTAGAATTTATTGCCAGGGTTGAAGAATTATGCCAATGTCACCGGTTAACTCCTGACAGCATTATCCACTGTTTACCAATACTCCTAACTGGTAATGCCCTTAAATGGCACCGTCTGGTAGAATTCCCGTTCTGCTCTTGGTCTGTATTTACTCGTTCAATTAGAGAGCGCTTCACTCCTCGTGATTTTGACTTCTCGTTGAAAAGAGAGATTTGTGCTCGTACTCAGGGTCCGAATGAAAGTGTGGATGATTATGTCACGGCTATTACAATGTTAATGTCTTGTCTTCCCATTCCATTAACTGGTCAAGAAACTATCGATAAATACATCGTAACCTACATCCAGAATATAAGTTCTATGTACGTAGATCTTCTGTATTCGTTATTGATGACATCCTTAGCTTGGGAAGGGAATTCGAAAGTAATAATCGCCTGTGTAAGGAGTATATTCCACCACCTCCTCCCTCTGATACTATGTTTCCCGAACTAGCTTTTAATAGCACTGAAGGATACGATTCTTTTACTCCAAGTGTTGTTTCGCCTACTGTCAATAATGCTAGACATTGTCGCCTACCACATAGGTTAATTACTCATTCCACTGCTAGTAGGCCTGTGAAGTTCAATCGCGCCATCTATCCGCAGTCAACAGAACTCGACCCTCATCTGTTAATCGTGTCCGATCGAATGTTGCAACAGATACCATACCTATTAATATACGTCCTCGTCGTGATTATTTTCGTACTGGTGAACATGACAGTTCACATCCATGTTGGAATTGTGGTAAAGAACATCATTTCTGTATGTGCACAGACCGTCTTAAGGTTTTCTGTTTCGGTTGTGGATTACGCGATCTAATTAGAACTGCGTGTCCACGATGTAACCATCGCCAGGAAAACTAATGGGGCTAAGAAGATTTATTTCAGCAGAGACTACGCTTCGGTGATGACTGATGTTCTTCCCATCACAAATATGTTCAACATAGGAAGGTATATCATTGCTCTTCAGGTAAACGACTAGGTATTGGAGTACTCCACTCTGAGAGCAATGCAAGGGCGTACTATGAAACATGTAAGTGACGACAACCTGCAACAAATATCTACCGCTCATATTATCCAACTGAAGCGTTTTGTAAGTAAGGCCATCTATCTTTGCCACATTTCTTCTCTTTCTCTTAAGTGTTTATTTGTTCTAGTGACATGTTTTCCAGCTCTATTTGCTTCGAGTTAACGTGCGATGGCGCAAGATGGCGTTGCTATCAATTATAATTATATACTTCTTTTTCAGGTTATTCCTTTGAATAATATTTAAATAGATGACTTCTAGTCATTTTTCTTCGTCCCAAAATGTAATCTTTGTTCGAGTACCGTGATGGTCACCACTCAACCTTACCCCATTATTAGAATAAATTAATATCGCTCTCAATTAATCGTTCTTTCTTGTTTTAGTTAATTATCGATATCTGCTCTCTGACATCCAAACTTGAGAGATTATGGAAGGCAGCTATTGATATACTTATATTTATTATATATTGTAACCTGGTACCTTTGTAATTTTTGTAAATTTTTTTTGCGAGGAAGCTAGGGTTTTTATTTTATTTTTACTATTTTATTTTATCTGATTTAAGTTACGTTCTTATTATGAAATTTTCGTATTTTGATTTTTATACGTATCTTCATTGAAGTACACTCATTTGAGTCCTCCCCGACTTCCTCCTACTTCTAGGGTCCTTACCGTCACATTTTCGTGTTGTATCCCGTTTTCTAGCCTTCTCCCTTCCTTATGTTTGTTTAATTAAAATTTTTGTTCGTCTATTTTGGTGGACGCAACAAAAATTTTGGGGGAGTGTGTGGGAATCTGAACTGTTTTTCTTCTACCTGTTGTCTTCCCTTTTTTTCTTTCCTTCGGCGTGTCAATTATCGGATTTGTTCTCTTTGTGGACATTTCTATAATTTCTGATCAAGGTTCGTTATAGAGATTTCTTGCTATGCCGAATCATGATCAGTGACACCTCTTTCCTTTTATCTTCTTTTTTTCGTCACCCGTGACAACCGTTTGTTACTCTCTGGGCAGTCTTCTGTTTTTTCTATCCTGGTAGGACCTTTTTGTTTGTGCGCCCGCTCTCGTTTTCGAGATGCCTTGCTTTTCTATCCGTTTTTAGCCGTTCGTTTGTGTTTATCATAAAGGTGCGCGTAGAGGTGCGAATCTAGTTTATTTAATGTAATTCCGCGATGCCGGATTAAGCAGATCCATCAAGGTATGTTACGACTTACTATCCCTGTATGTGTGTGTGCGTATTTGGTTATCGTATGGAATACTGGGGCGTATCGCCTACTCTAGTATGTCCTTTGTGTGTCTGTATCGTTCCTGTTATACTTGACCCCCTAACGTCGTATCTTTTTGTGTAGGTATTTGGTACGGTTTACTGTAGAGTGCCTTCTCCAGTAAGACCTATGCCATACCTCTTATCTTTTTGTTTGCCTCTTATCTTAGGATTGCGTTTTCATATGCAAGTCCACGAGTATGGCTTAATCCCTTTTCTAGCGTAACGTATTTTGATGGATATCTTTCATTTTGTGTAACGTAACATCTCTCATGTTTATTTCATTTCGGTTAGTTGCCACTCATTTTGTGTTTATTCATTTACGTCATATCTACGCGCGCTTTTATTAATACTCCGTCCCTCTCGCACTCCCTCACCTCCTTCAGGGCTATTTGAGCTACCGTTCGCTTCTATGGCGGTACATTCATTTTTCTTGACTCTCTTGTCTAGCCCTTTTAATCTTTATTTTTCACAATGTAATTTTACTCGTTATGAGCATACTTTTCCCAAATGTGTTCCCTCTTTACCGTTACATCCTATCGATCATGACATTCACGTTTCGGTCCTTCGCCCGTTATTTTACCTAATATCACATGTTTGACGTCCACTTAATCTCATTCATAGCATGTAATGCTTCCTCGTCATTCCTTGATGTTATCTCTTTGGTCAATACATTACCTCTCCTTTGCTTATGCGTCGTGTCTGAGTAATTTATTTCGTACGATGTTTGGTTCGTTATCTTTATGCAACTAGGCTAGGCCCATGGTTCTCAATGAATAGCGCATTCGAATAGAACTTGCATTCACATCGCAGTGAATGTACGTTCAATCCATCGCCTTTGATACCATCATAACCATAGTCCGGTTTAATGGGCCCAGCGCCAGGCTAATTGGTACACACTTCCACTGCGATCAACATCAGGCGGCACAGGGTATAGTTGGACGGCAACGCCTCGTCAAAAATGAAACACTTCAGGAGACTCTCCAGACGTACCCTCCTCAGTGGCGGCAGAATGTTTTGCCGAGGGTATTGGAAAGCTGGTGTAACGATACGACAAATGTTCCAATCGTTTTGGCGATTATGTTGTGACATAAGAATAAAAAGAGCAAACATTTAGTAGTACATTCAGTTTGGTATGTCAATCTTTTTTTTATACAGTCCATCGGAACTTGAAAAAACAACAGCCCTCGCATATTCGGAAACACTAAAATGGAGATCGTAAATTTAAATCACAGAAAACTATCGATAGTTATTCAATAGTTTAAGAGTTATCGCCAATAAAGTTCGTTTAAACCTAATGATGAAGCAATCGCCCATGTTTCCACATATTTTTAACGGGATACTGCGCTTGAAACTACAATTTTAATGGTCAGCTGCCTCGCACCGGTCTGTAAGTTGATTAGATCGACGCTAAAATATGTAAATATAGACCTCCCCCATCAAAACGAAACTGCTGGTATTTGTGTTTCCCATTCTTTGATGTGGTGTCGCGTGACACTGGAACCTTTGACAAGGACGATCACAAGGCTCTGGAAGCTGTGAAAAGGATGATTCAAGCCAGAAATATGTGCAGAATTCCTGCGTATATTTTCAGACCTGACTTTATTCCAACTAGGCGGCTTCGGTGACGTAGTTGGTAGCATGCTGATCTTCTATGCCCAAGGTCTCGGGCTCAATCCTGGCCGGAGTCGTCGGATTTTTTAAGAGGGTTATTGATCCCTCAGTATGCCTTTCTTCGGAGGGGAAGAAAAGCCGGCGAGCCCATGTCATAGATTTATGGCAGGTAAATAACCTTCCACTTACTACACTTGTGGGAAGCAAAATTTGTAGCTTAGGTTTGATTAATGCTCTTAAGTTCCTACGTTCGTCACCAGGTGCTTGTTGCGATGGCATCTAGTAGTAGCCAAGTTCACAGCTCGATGTCGTGGACGGTAGCATTTGGTAGCGAAACTTGGAACTACTTGCAATTAACGTCAGCAGTCCTTACTTGAATTTTAAAAAATCCCTCCTGGCTCGCCGAAAGGCGGAGGTAGAGTTCACAGGGCAAACTAGGGGATAGGCAAAAATTGTTTTCGTAGAAGGACCGGCCCTCATTTTAAACATTCCATTATGAGAAAGCATTTTACAATCAGAACCTAATAAACTTTGTTTTTTGTCTTTATGCATATTTTTAACATTTTATTGTCTTATGGGGACGGTAAATTTTTCGTCATTTGGAGTCTATTTTATACTGGTGGTCACACTGCCCTTATACAAGGTTTCGACACACGATGTTGGTTGGTTCCTCAGTTTAGGGGCAGCGACAACGCGGTCATGTAGTCCCGTGTACTTTGTACTTTGTAGAATCTGTCTGATAATAGGTGTTAATTGAGATGGCTGTATTAGTCTGTAATTCAGCTAAGGACTGCAGTCGGTTAATTTCAAGTAGTAGTTCGTACTCTTGCTACCAAATGCTACCGTCAACGACACCTAGCTCTGAGATTGGCTACTAGATGCCACCGCAACCAGCCAGGTTTGCTCCATTAAATGCCAATTGGCTGTCATCAATGGAGCAATTTCAGTACAAGCACCGAGAATGTCAAATGTATTGCCCTAACAGAGTTTAATTCATATCCTGGCTGCTGTTTTATTGCGCATCATGGTCATCAGGCCCGTGGGGGGGACACTCTGATAAAACAGGGTAATCTGATGAAACGGGGGTACTATACTTTTCTCGTCTGGTATGTGGTGACATCTTCCGGTGAAAATAGTAACCTCTTTCTCACTTGATGACTTTCATTCTTAGAGCAGTTGCAATCTGTGGGGTCTAAGCATGCGTTCCCACAGGTGTAAAATCTATTTTTACAGTGTTGTGTTATAATATCCGCTTGTAAATTGTGTGCTTATATAACCAATACCTTATTATGAAGACTGTAAGATAAGGATGATATAAATTAAACATTGTTAGCACTACATAATTGTAGGTGTTTCAAAATGAATGACCGGTTTAAGTGCTGTAGAATCCCACTTGCTCCTAACATTGTGTTGTTGGATAAAACAGGGTACCACTAAGTTGCATAGAACAGGGTAGTACCCTGTTTTATCAGACCCACCATTGGAGAAAGGTGATATCCTGTCTTCGGGATCTATATCTGAGCCATCAAATGGAAAATAATCTGCTCTAACCACATCACGATCTTACCAGTCAAATAGACCTGTGCCATCCACATCAGGGCCTTCTCAGACAGTCAGGCCTAAGTCTTGGACTTCAGCTTTCCAAGTCTCTCCGAAACACATAAAGGCAGTGCCGAGAGCCGAAATAATGGAAGGAATAGCTAATAGACGAAGAGGAAAGACAGCTATTCTGACAACTTCCCCATACAAGGAAGAATTAACTTCATCTATGGAAAAGGGGAAGACTCGCAAAAGGAAGCATCAAATAGAGTCACAATCTCCCAGATTTGGGCCTTCTGACATCACAAATGTCGTAAAGCAGAAATCGAAGAAAGTTAGAAGAGTGCAGGCGTATGACACCTCGTCAGAAGAGGAATGAGAAAATAATAACGTAGCTTGCATTTATTGTAATGAACTATTCACTAATTCGAAGTCTGGAGAAGGCTGGGTAAAGTGTTTTAAGTGTGGTAAATGGGCTCATGAACAGTGTCCCGGCATTGTTGATGAAGATGATGAACCGTATAATTGTGATTTTTGTACATGAAGTGAATTTCAATGTTTGCAAAATGTATTTCTATTTTGTGATGTTCACTATAATCTAGTACCCTGTTTTATCCAACTCGTCTGATAAAACGGGATAATGGACAAACACTTATAAAAATAAACAATTTACGGTTAGGATTGTCTTTTTAATTATTTTCTTCATTGCCGTTTGTAAGTAGATATATTATACAACTGGTCATTAAAATATAACACATTAGTACAACAAGTTCATGAGATATGACACTTTGTTTATTAAGAACCCTGTTTTGACCGACTCTCCTTATCTGATAACTTGTGTCAATGTGGTATTATGTAAGAGAGGCTAAGAACGTGGGAAGCCTCTTCAGGAATGGCTGAGTTCGGAAACCTTCTCAGTTCAATCTGCTAGTTTGCGTGAATCCCGTTCCTATGATCACACCATTCCTAGGTAGAGCAAGGAGTGGAACCCAGGAACTATGGAACCAGAATCTCATTATGTACCATACACGGGCTGCCGGATTTTTTACGTACATGGCGTTCGACGGGTTGTAGTGTCTAATATTTGGGTAGAATTTGGCATCATTGTAGGAGCACCACACACACTGCTATGCTGCCTCACACACACTTAAAAGTCACCAACCTACACAGACCGTACTTTTCGAGATAATCTATAATCTGGGGTACCACAAGGGCCTGTACTGGGACGTGTGTTTTATATAATTTGTGTAAGCTAGTGGGCCGTGCGAGGACTCTCGCATAATGGGTTGTGTGTGCCCCATGTGTACAGACTACCCGCGTGGCTCTAGTACTATGCGGGCGGTAAGCGGCACAGTTCTGCCAGGGGCTACCGTCTTGTTTATTTATTTAAAAGCACTTTATAAACAAATAAATATATATCCGTTGACTTTTCAAGAAATGCAAGATTTTTCCTTTACTATTGAGACGATTTGGAAGATTTTGGTACAAAACACACCTTCTAACTTCTTCCGGTTTAGGAGCTTGAGTTTGGTGAAACATAAACCTTAGCGTTATGCCTTATATATATATATATAACAAATAGTTCTTTGAATAACAATACAGCCTATTTCCATATGTCCTACTCATGTTAATTGCTTCTGTTAACATACAACATTTCAGTTTGAAGGTTGTGATAGTTTCGTAGATATTGGGAACCGTCTAAATATTTCAAATGGACGGCAGGTTGTTTTTTTTTTATTTATTTACTATTACATGACGATTATTGTGTACGTGGGGTATTCAAACTTCAATCGCATGATTAGAACACAAGAAGTAACAAGAAGTTCGGCGACGAACTAAAGAGCCTACATTCCTTAAAATTTAAGATCTAGGCCAATGATTTATCTATATGGCTCTATCTGGAATAATGACGAAATTAAGTTGGTAATATCGAAATTTCTAATTAGTTCGAAATACTGTATACCTGGCATAATGTAGCCTAATAGAGCACTACTTTTAGCAGCCCTGGTGACTGAATATATTTCTCAGTTCCATCTCTTAAGGTACAGAATACAACATTTGGTTGAAGTCCAAAGGATAGCATGGACGTTACATGCTGTTAAACATTGGATATAATAGCGCGCGTAAAATCATGTTGGCAACAACGTCATGCATGTATTGGTCAGAAATAATCTGAAATAATATGATCTATTGTTGGGCCAATTTTGAATGAAATCCATTAGTTAGTATAAAAGTTACATGCATTTTAAAATTGGACATATCAGAAGGCTTAGAATCTTGTTGGCAGCACTTATGTATATTAGTTACTCCAAATTAATATAGAATGTCAGGTACTATACGTGTGCATACAGTAGTTTAAAGCTGTCGGCTTGCATACTTTCTGATATATTGATGTTTGGATAAAATAAATTGAGAGCATTTATTAACAGTTGGCAGCCCGGGTGGCTCTTAAGAATACGCTCAGTCATATCCGTTTATGTACGCATAGCACATACGAAATTTGGTTGAATTTCAATTGATATTGTAGAAGTTATATGCATTTAAAAATTGAACTGATCAGCAGGCTTATAATAATTTTGGCAACACTGCCATGTATGGTCTCCTGGAAATTAAACAGAAATATTATTATATATATGTGTGACAATTTTGAAATAGCTCCCTTTCATACCTTAGATGATATCCAACATGAAGCTCATATTTCAATTACGATTTTTCAACAGTTGGTAGCATTGACATTATTTTCAAATACGGCATTGAGACATTCAGGTACAGATCTTTACTCCTACTAAATTTTGTTTCGATTGCTGCAGCCGTTTAGGAGTTGATAGGGGGACACACACACACAGCCAGCCAGCCAGACAGACAGACACACACACATTTGCCCGGATCGATCTCATAAGTCTACTTTTTCCTCATTTTTGCAAAATGTGAAAAGTAGGCTAAAAACAAGATTCTAAAATTTCGCACAGCTGCCATCTGGTGGTTATGAAAACAATTGAAATAAATTAGATGCCAGTGGATTTACATTTGTATAAGCATTTAACATGCAAAGTTTCACTGCACTCAGATGGTTAAATCGCGAGAAACGTCCATTTAAATATTTATACTTCGCGTCGCCGCCATGTTGGTTTGTGCTCACCAGGTTACTGAAAGTCCTATAGGTGAACATATTTTCATAGCCTCGCTGAACACAAACAAGTAGTTCCGTGAAGAACTATACAGCCTATTTTCATATATCCTACTTATGTTAATTGCCACTATCAACATACACAATTTCTGTTTGATTGCTGTAAGAGATTCGTAGATATTAAGAACCGAATAAATATTTCGGATGGTCGCCATGTTGGATTTTATATATGTAGGTCCTAGAGTTATGTACTATTACATGCAGATTATTGTGAACGTGTAGTATTCAAACTTCAATCGCAAAATTAGGACACAAAAAAAAAAAGAGATTTTAAAATTTTTCACAGCTGCCATCTTGAGGTTATGGAAACAATTGAAATAAATTAGATGCCAGTGGATTAACATTCGTATAAGGATTTACTGTACCAAGTTTCACTGCACTCGGATGGTTAAATTGCGAGAAACGTCCATGTGAATATTTATAATTCGCGTCACCGCCATGTTGGATTTGTGATCACCAGGTTATTTAAAGTCCTATAGGTGAACTTAAGTTCATAGCCCCTATGAACATTAAAAAATGCAGTTTGATTGCTAAAATAGATTCGTAGATATTCAGTATCGTCTAAATATTTCGGATGGTCGCCATGTTGGATTGTTAAATGTATAGGCCATTGAGTCATGTACCATTAAAGGAAAATTATTGCATAGTTTCATTATTCAAACTTTCACTTCGATCGCATGACTGCATCACAAGAAATAGAAACTTAATTTTAAAATTCGCACTGCCGCCATCTTGAGGTTATGTAAACAATTGAACTAAATTAGATACCAGTGGATTACAATGTGTATAAATATTTCCTGTACCCGGTTTCAGTGCGCTTGGAACATTAAATCGCGAGAAAGGTCTATTTAAAATTTTCAAATTCGCTTGGCCGCCATGTTCGTTTTGCATTTAACCGGTTTTTGAAAGTCCTATAGATGGACTTCCAGTAGTGCCCGTTATCTCCGTACAAAATTGTAGGGAGATACCGCTAATAGTTTCAGAGATATAGAATGCAGGTGAAATATTTCGCACATCCGCCATCTTGTGATTATGTAAACAATTGAACGAAGTTAGATGTCGGTGCATTACAATGTATATAAACATATACTGTACCACGTTTCATTGCGTTTGGTTGGTCAAATCACGAGAAACGTCTATTTAAAAGTCGCAAATTCGCTTGGCCTCCATGTTGGTTTTGTAATTACCAGGTTTTCAAAAGTCACATAAGTGAACTTATAGCAGTTCCCTCTATCACCATAGAAAATGTCAGGGTAATATCCGTAATAGTTTCGGAGATATTGAATGCTGGTGAAATAATTCGCACAGCCGCCATGTTGGATTGGTGAGTCGTAACAAAATTTGAAGGGCATGGTCGAGGTCGCTGGGAATAGTGCTATGAACTTTCCGAGTTTCATTGTAATCGCTCCTGCAGTTTAGATTTTATTAGGGGGGGACACACACACACACGAATCACACACACACACACACACACACGCACACACACACGGACAAAAGGTGATCTCATAAGCCTATTTTTTCAAAATTGAAAATAGGCTAAAAATATTGGATTGATTGCTGTAAAAGTTTCGTAGATATTGAGAAACGTCTAAATATTTCGGATGGTCGCCATGTTGGATTGTTATATGTATAGGCCATAGAGTTATGTACCATTATAGGAAAATTATTGCGTAGGTTCATTATTCAAACTTTCACTTCGATTGCATGATTACAACACAAGAAATAAAAACTTAATTTTAAAATTTCGCACAGCCGCTATCTAGAGGTTATGTAAACAATTGAACTAAATTAGATGGCTGTGCATTACAATATGTAAAATCATTTACTGTACCATGTTCCACTGCGCACAGAGATGTAAATCACGAGAAAATCTATTAAAATGTTTCAAATTCACTTGGCCGCCAAGTTCGTTTTGTACTTTACAGGTGTTTGAAAGTTACATAGATAAACTTTTAGCCGTGCCCTTTATCACTGTACACTATTTCAGGGTGATATCGGTAATAGGTTCTGAGATATTGAATGCTGGTGAAATATTTCGCACAGCCGCCATGTTGGATTGGTGAGACACACTTAAATTTGAAGGGCACGGTCAGGGTCTGCCAGAATGGTGCTATGACCTGCCGGAGTTATATTGAAATAGCTCCAGCCATTTAGAAGTTAATTGGGGGGAACACACACCATCACACACTCACAGCCAGACAGACAGACACATGGACAAAAGGTGATCTCATAAGCCTATTTTTTTTCATAAAATGAAAATAGGCTAAAAAATAATGTTGGTTTGTTCGTCTTGTATGCGTTCATAAACCATTCATCCGATTGCGATCAAATTTTTGCGAGTTGTTGTTAACACTTCCGGGATGGTTATAGGCATAGTAGATCTAATTTACAATAGATGGCGCGCGAGTAGCTTCAATAAAATGTCGTGCGTTTGTTTCAACAAAGTCGCACATGCGTTCATATACCATTCATCCCATTGCGATGGAACTTGGGTGAGATGTTGTGTACACTTCAGGGAAGGTTTCTGCCTTAGTAAATCTACTTAACAATAGGTAGCGCACGAGTAGATTCAACAAACGAGCGACGACGCGCCAAGCTTTTCAACAAAGTCCCGTATGCGTTCATATACCATTCGTATGTGAGCGATGAAACTTGGGTGAGAGGTTGTGTACACTCCAGGCAAGGTTTCTGGCTTAGTAAATCCATGTTACAAAAGGTAGCGCATGAGTAGATTCAACAAATGAGCGACGACGCGCGAAGTGTTTCAACAAAGTCCCGTAAACGTTCATATACGATTCGTCCTATAGCGATGAAACTTCCGTAAGATGTTGTGGACACTTCAAGGAAGGTTTCTGGCGTGAATCCATTTTACAATAGGTAGCGCACGAGTATTTTCAACAAATGAGTAACGGCGCGCATATCGTTTAAACAAAATTACGTATGCGTTCATATACCATTCATGCGATTGCAATGAAATTTGGTGAAATATTGTTTTCTCTCCCGCGAAGATTTCTGATTTAGTAAATCCATTTTACAATTGGTAGCGCACGAGTATATTCAACTAATGAGCGACAGCGCGTGAATCATTTGAGCAAAGTCCCGTATGCCATTCATCCGATTGTGATAAAACTTTGGTGAGTTGAGTACAGTCCTGCGAAAATTTATGAATTAGTAAATCCGTTTTTCAATGGGTGGCGCACAAGTAGACTCAACAAATGAGTGAATGGTGCGCGAATCGTTTAAACAAAATTCCGTATTCGTTCATATGGCATTCATCCGATTGCGATGAAACTTTGATGAGTTGTTGTGTACACGCCAGAGAAGGGTTTCGACTTAGTAAATCCATTTTACAATAGGTAGCGCACGAGTATAAACAAATGGGTGACAGGACTATAATCGTTTCAGCAATGTCCCGTATGCGTCCATATACCATTCATTTCATAGTGATGAAACTTAGGTGAGTTGTTGAATACGCTCCCATGAATGTTTCTGAGATAGTAAATCAATTTTACAATAGTTTAGAGGTGGTTGCGGAAAAAGAAAAATATATAGCTAATCCAAAAGCAATTCAACAAACAAAGTCACAACGCCAACACTGTCTTAGATTGGCATTGCAACGCATGCCGGGTACAGCTAGTATATAATAAGATGATATTTATATATTGAACTTGAAGACAATTGATGTGGTGTTGTGACAAAGAGAGGCAGTAAACAGCGTCTGAATATATTCTTAGTTCCATCTCTTAAGTTACAGAATACAACATTTGGTTGTAGTCCAATGGACGTTACATGCAGTTAGACATTGGATATATAAGCACGCGTAAAAGCATGTTTGAAACAATGTCATGTGTGTGCTAGTCAGAAATAATCTAAAATATTATGATATCTTAGTGTTCCAATTTTGGATGAAATCCATTTGTTAGTAGAGAGGTTACAGCGTTTAACAGCTCTTATAATGACAGAATTCGTTGTACAGAGTCATTGTCTATGTGCGCCCCGATAAACACGGCAGCCTAGCCGGCTGTTACTGGCGCAGATCGCGGGAGCGCGTACCCGATTCTGCCGGTGGTGGGCGCGCATTTTCACACTTTTACCAAGCATGTTCAATAATGTGTACTTAAAGTGCTCGTAGGCGATGCTGAAAATGTCCTCCCTCTCTTGTAACACACACCTGACATCTTCTGATGAAAGAATATCTGTCAACTCTTTTAATATTTACGGAGCCTGTTTCCTTGAATCGTTTAGCGAGCCTCCTAATTGTACTGGCATTAGGCACAGGTCTTCCTGGAAACTTGATTCGAAATTTTCGTCTCATTTCAGAACAAGATTTTCTGCTTTTCATATACGAATTATGGATATACACACGTTCGCGCAATGTGAATTGGTGTCCAGGCATGACCAACAATCACAGTAATCACACTACTCGCTAAAGGTGCAACACTAACGTCTACGCTTTGCAGATACACGTCCATATGAATGACTAAACACGTGTGAACTAACGATATGAGTCCGCGGAGAGCACAGCACCGGCCGAACAGTGTACGCGCGCCCGCGATCTACGCCAGTCGCAGCCAGCTTATCTTGCCATGTTTATCGGGGCGCACACACTGTAGATAATGACCGTGTAGTTGTGTGTGTGGACCTATGGTTGCCGCGACTCGTCATGCGATCTTTCAAACTGTACGTACGTACAACGTCAGGCACTCTGAGGCTACTTTGTGTACCCTGTATGTTAGGGTTCAATTAGGTTCCCAGCAGCGTGTTAGGGCTAACACCCAAAGGTAACATAACCCTATCAACATATTCCCAGATTCATGTTCTTTAAATGTGAGGTATTGAATTCTGAAATTTTGCTATTTGTTAGCCTACTATTCACATTTTGCAAAAATACGTACGTGTTTTAAAATTGGACCTATCAGCAGGTATAGAATCATGTTGGCGCACTGACTTAATTACTCCAAATTAATCTAGAATATCAGGTGCTATACGTGTGCAAAGTAAAGAGCTGTTGGCTTGCATACTTTCTGTTATATTGATATTAGGGTAAAAAATTATAGGCAGCATTTATTAGCAGTTGGCAGCCCTGGTGGCTCTTAAAAATACGCTCAGTCATATCTGTTTAGGTACACATATTACATACAAAATTTGGTTGAAATCCAATTGATAGTGTAGAAGTTATATGGATTTAAAAATTGGACTTATCAGAAGGCTTAAAATTATTTTGGCAACACTGTCAAGAATGGCCTACGGGAAATTCAACTGAAATAGTATTATCTACATGTGTGCCAAATTTGGAATAGTTCCCATGCATACCTTCCAAGATATCCAACTTGGAGCTCAAATTTCTAGTGCGTTTCTTAGCAGTTGGTAGTACTGAGATAATTTTGAAATATGGGCTTGAGATATTCCGGTATATATACTCATACTAAATTTGGTTTCGATTGCTGCAGCCGTTTAGGAGTTGATAGGGGGGGGGGGGACCACTCACACAGCCAGACAGACAAACAGAAGGACAGACAGACACACATTTTCCCGGATCGATCTCATAAGTGTACTTTCTCCTCATTTTTGCAAAATGTGAAAAGTAGGCTAAAATATAGTTGGATGACCTGTTTCGATCGTCATGCGATCATCATCAGATCCATTACACTTAGGCCCTAAAATCTATGTCTGAAAGTATGGGTGAAAATATTCACAATATGGACACTTCTATAGTTGCAGTATGAGTTGAGATAATTCAACTCGTTGTTGAGTGTGGACAACTGCTCTCAACAGGACAGCGCAAGACACCATCAGATAAGTAGCCGGTATAATACAACCTAAATTGACCTTTTAACAACAATCACATATTCACTCTAATCAATCAAGTCTGGAGGTCAATCACCACTTCCAGTATTTAACAAAACATCACAGGCCACAACTAACAAATATTGACGAGTTGAATTGAGTAGTGATCATTTTTCCTCGGTTTTAATTAAAATTGGGAGTAGACAGGCGTTTGTATATTGGGAAAGTGTCCCTAATTTTGAGGGCCGTGGTTTGCAACTTTTATAACGCTCCGTCCAACAGTGTTGTCATGTCTCGTCTAAGTAAATAGCAGACAGATGGTTTACTCAATGTCACAGCTCAGCTGAAATGTGGGGGTGTTCCGGCCATAATCTGATTAGCACACGGTCTCACACCTGTTTGATATCAAGTCCGGGTCAGTTAAATGTTACAAGTTCATCGAGTTCTGAGCTGCGGGACAATGTTTTACCGCTACTCCAACTATATTAAATCAACCCATTTAAATGTGGTGCTTACTTGCAGAAGTTGGATCTATTTTGACTTAGTTCTTCCGTCCCTGTTAAGTGCCACAGCACCGGCAAGACTGCTTTGGAGGATATACAATATTTAAGTTCGACGACGTCAATAATATGAGTCGTCCAGTTGCAAATAGTACATTATGCAACGAGCCTATAATGGCATTAATTAAGACACGAGTATGTTTATAAAATGAGCGTATGCGAGTTTTATAATTTCCATACGATTGTCTTAATTACCATTATAGGCGAGTTGCATACGACTGTTTATGTTCGACGATAATTATTATAACTATTTTATGTTCGAACATAAATAATCATAAATATCTGTTGAGATTTCACCAGTTTCAAGTACTGAACAGAGCGCATGGGACGCAGAGAATGACTTGTATTTGACCATGGCCTCCTCAATTACCCTACTATGACACTAGGCCGGGAAGTGAAATTTAAATAAGAAGGCCGTGGAACTCCGCGCATCCAATCATCTAATTTGTCAAATAACTGTTTCTTGAGCTCTGATTGGTGGGAGAAACTGTTTCATAATGAAAAATGGTGTTATAATGAGCCTCATTATAGTTCAGTTTTCTGACATATAATAGTCAGGGTCGAACATAAACTCGTTTAATCCACTTGTGAATAAGAATCATTTTCATGAGAAACGTTTCTCTGGAGTTTGCCTCACGTATCTTTTGTGTTTCTTGTTTACTACTAATTGCTTTGTGTTTTTGGTTTTTGGTTTTGTGTTTGCTTTGTGCTTTTGATTATGAATTTTACTTTTACTTTGTGTTCCTTGTGTTTTGTTTTCTGCTTTTGCTTTTGTTTTAGAATTTTTCGTGTTTTTTTGGCTTCGTGTTTGTTTTCTGGAAAATCAAAATAAAACAATACAAAATCAAAATAAACAAAACAAAATCAAAATAAAAGCAAAATAAAGTAAAACAAAATAAAGAGAAGAAAATGAAAACAAAAAATAAAATTAAAAAAAACAAAACAAAAAATTAAATAAAACAATTTTGAATAAAACAAAAGAAAATCCAAAAACAAAACAAAATTAAATTAAATAAAGTAAAACAAAATAAAATAAGATAATAAAATCAATAATTTTACGACAAGATCCTTATTCACAAGTGGACTAAACGAGTTTTGCAACTGGACCACTCATACGTATTGATTATATGTCAGTAAAGTGAATCATAATGGGGTTCAACATTAAATCTCATCCACTGGTCGTCCAGTAGTGTTATGGTTTACAGCACTGCTCGATATTTGAGAGTTGATCCCCTTTAAGGCTAAATGTCCCATTTTTTAGTTTGTAATTCTGACGCCACGTAGCAGCACCAAAGCGAGACGGTTTTCTTTTTCATTTTTCTCTTGAACGAAAGCTCGTATTTGCGATCTGAAAACCTCTATGTATACTAGACTGCAATTGAATTGATATTAAATCGATGAATTTTCCAAAATGTGAAAAACAAAAAAGTTACTAACAGTTTTTATATCTCTGCCTAAAATATGATACAAACCTGGTAATACGAAAACGGAGATTTATTTCCTGATTCCAATGCATTTTTAGCCTACTTTTCACATTTTGCAAAAATGAGGAAAATGTAGACTTATGAGATCGATCCGGGAAAATGTGTGTCTGTCTGTCTGTCTGTCCTTCTGTCTGTCTGTCTGTCTGTCCTTCTGTCTGTCTGGCTGTGTGTGTGTACCCCCCTATCAACTCCTAAACGGCTGCAGCAATCAAAACCAAATTTAGTATGCGTAAAGATGTGCACCGGAATAGCTCACGTCCATATTTGAAAATGATGTCAGTGCTACCAACTTCTGGAAAAAACGCACTAGAAATTTGAGCTCCATGTTGGATATCCTGCAAGGTATGCATGGGAGCTATTCCAAAATTGGCCCACATGTAGATAATACTATTTCAGTTTAATTTCCAGGAGGCCAACCATGACAGTGTTGCCAAAATAATTTTAAGCCTTCTGATAGGTCCAATGTTTAAATGCATATAACTTCTACACTATCAATTGGATTTCAACCAAATTTTGTATGTAATATCTGTACATAAACAGATATGACTGAGCGTATTTTTAAGAGCCACCAGGGCTGCCAACTGTTAATAATTGCTCTCTCTATTTTTTTATCTAAATACCAATATATCAGAAAGTATGCAAGCCAACAGCTTTAAACTATGCACACGTATATTCTGACATTTTAGATTAATTTGGAGTAACTTATATACGTCAGTTCTACCAACATGATTATAAGCCTGCTGATAGTACCAATTTTTAAATACATGTAACTTCTATACTATCAGTTGGATTTCAACCAAATTTCGTATGTGATATGTGTACCATAACAGATAAGACTATAAGTAATGTTAAGAGCAATCAGGGCTGCCAACTGTTAATAAATGATGTCTATATTATTTTTACCCTGATATCAATATATCAGAAAGTATGCAAGCCAACAGCTCTATACTTTGCACACGTATAGCACCTGACATTCTAGATTAATTTGGAGTAATTAATACAAGGCAGTGCTGCCAACATGATTCTATGCCTGCTGATATATCCAATTTTAAAATACATGTAACTTCTATACTAACAAATGGATTTCATCCAAAATTGGCACAACAAGATATCATAATAATTCAGATTATTTCTGACCAGCACACGCATGGTATTGTTGGAAACATGCTTTTACGCGTGCTGATAGATCCAGTGTCTAACTGCATGTAACGTCCATTGGACTTCAACCATATTTTGTATTCTGTACCTTAAGAGGTGGAACTGAGAATATATTCAGTCACCAGGGCTGCCAACTGTAGTGCTCTATTAGGCTACATTATACCAGGTATATTTTGAACTAATTAGATATTTCGATATTACCAACTTAATTTCGCCATTATTCTAGATAGGTTCATATACTGTAGAATAATCATTGGCATGAAAAGTAGGCTGTATAGTCCTTCACGGAACTTCTTGTTCAGAATTATAATCGGGTGAATGGAATCGACAGCATTAGTTTGGGAATTGTTTTGAAAAGGGTGGTAGGTGGCGTGGCTTCACAGGATCCCTTGCGCAAGGAAAATTATGAACACGCTGACAGGGCGGAGGGAGAAGGGAACAATTTGACGACAGGAAGGAGTTGTCTTCCTCTTGTCATATAAATTATAGTTCGGCAAGTTACATGTACAAATGCCTAGGCGTGGAACAATATCTGAGTAATAAAATTATACTGTAGTAGTGTCACACGTTGACACAATGTGTTTGTACAGATTCATTTCTTACTTCCACAAACATTCTTGTTGTTAATAATACATTCTAGGGGCTTTGGACATCTTAGTCATCAGTCCCTTCGGCTGGCTGCGTGGCTCAGGGGTAACGTTCTCGCTTGCTGTTCCCAAGGTTTCAGGATTGAATCCTGGTGCAGCCAGTTGGCATTTGAGGGTGCGCGAATGCGAGGTAGCCGTGTCATTAGATTTACTGGCGCGTTAAAGATCCCCCTCGGGGCAAAATTCTGGCACCCCGGCGTCAATAAAAGCCACAGTAGTTATACGGGACGAAACACTAATAACATTATTATTATTATTATTATTATTATTATTACCATCAGTCCCGTATAGTTGATTATGTGTGTAACTGTATTAGAGTCAGGGATGGGGCAGGTGCCCTGAAACTTCACACACGTTACTATCTCGGCATTTACATGGAGGGATTGTGGAAATGCCGATGAAAACTCACTCAGGATAGATGCTGACAGCGCTGGATTCCTTTCAAGGTAACTGTTTTAGAGTTATTTGAGGATAAACTCCCGAACAAAAAACATATTGTTCCGACATTAGTAATACTTTGTGGGGCATAATTCTTACCGCACAGATCAGCGACTGGTTTCACTCGATGCGAAATTCAATACTGTATAGAAAGATATGACTGGTTTGTAATTAGCACGTTCTTGATATTTTAGAAATATTTTATTGGGAATATCTGTTCTAAAATCCATCCGATACGGACGTCCAACTCTAGGTATCGTCTTCTAGACATATCAAACAAGACCACAAACCGTGAAAAATTCTAATCAATCGATTTATTGATTGATAAGAAGTCAAATGCGCACGCACATAGACCTACATACATACTTACATTTATTTTGGTTCATTCATTCATTTCCGTGTCCGATCATTTCCAGAATGTAGCAACTCCGATGGCCTTGTTGTTTGCCTCGATCAGGTCCTGGGTAGTGCAGGGTTGTTCTAGTAGTGGACAAATGAGCAGGTGGGCTGGCTCTTGTGTTGCTCCACACTCGCAGGACGTGTCTCCATCAGCTGGAAGGATACCCCATTTCTGCATGTTGGTCTTGCAACGAGGGACGCCCACCCTGAGACGATTAAGTGATTTCCAAACAGGGTAAGGCAGGTCATTTCCTGGGGCTAGCTCTTCCTTAACAGGGATATCCGGCGGCAGCTTGCTCTTCCACCTGGAGATGCGGTTAGATTCCGATGTTCCCTCCAGTGGTTGAGTCCTGGCGATGAAACTCTTTCTTGATTTCAGTCGACGGACAACAGCCTGATGATTATGCAGTGGATGACGGGGATCATTAATCTGCTTCGCCCTCTCTGCATCAGCAGCAACAGCCCTTCTGATAGTTGGGGGAGCTATCCCAACAATCGGGTAAAGTTTGTCGACTGGAGTAGGCTTCATACATCCCGACAAGATTCGTATGGTCTCGTTGATGGCAATGTCAATCTGCTTGGTGTGACTGGATGCACTCCACACAGGTGAAGCGTACTCTGCAGCAGACATGCACAAAGCAAGAGCAGAAGTTCTTAGGACGTGAGGACTTGCCCCCCAGGTGGTGGCTGTGAGCTTCCTCAAAATATTGTTCCGTGAACTAACTTTCAGCCTGGTCTTATGGCAATGTTTCTTGAAGGACAGTGTTCGGTCAAGAGTAACACCTAGATACACGGGTGTTGGACAATGTTGGAGTTGTTTGCCTTGCCATGTAACATCCAGTTCCCGCCGAGCTTCTCTATTCCTTAAGTGAAATGCACATACTTGAGTCTTGTTGGGATTTGGCTTAAGATGATTGGCTTCATAGTAAGATCCAAGGGTATCTAGTGCAGAAGTCAACTTTCCCTCCACCTCTTCAAATGTTTTTCCTTGGGCAGCCACTGCAGTATCATCAGCATAGATGAAGAGCCTAGAATGTTCTGGTATGGGCTGATCGTTAGTGTAAATATTAAATAGCACAGGAGCGAGTACACTGCCTTGAGGTAAGCCGTTCTTTTGTATGCGCCATCTGCTCTTTTTACCATGGAGAAAGACTTGGAACCTTCTATTCTGCAGGAGAGTGCCAATAAGGGATGTTAGTTGGTAGTCGTTGGAGGTCTGGTACACTTTCCTCAGCAACTTTCTGTGGTTGATAGTGTCGTAAGCAGCTGTTAGATCGACAAAGGCAACTCCAGTTATCTCACCTTGTTCATACCCATCCTCGATGTGTTGAGTGAGGTTCAGTATCTGACTGCAACATGACTTTCCAGATCGAAACCCAGCTTGTTGGGGAATGAACTTATCTTCAAGGATGCCGCTAATTCGGTTGGTGATTCGTATGGGTCCTTGGTTCTTTTGACTCTAATTCCCTTCTTTTCGTGAGATCTGATACGACTCCGTGAGGCCATTCACTATAACTTACTTCAATTTTCATAGAAGTAATAATAGTTCATTTATGCAGGACATTTTATTACAAAAAACAAATTATGAAAATGCATACCAGGAGCAAAATTATTATGTATTTATATAGAATTAAAGTTCCTAAGATATTCCCATCTGCCTATTGTTAGTACAGGCAGTACTGCGTACTATAAACAAACAAACATATTATACCTAATTATTTCCTGTTCTTAATCCTCCGTGGCTTAGGCGGCAGCACGCCGGCCTCTCACCGCTGAGTCCGTGGTTCAAATCCCGGTAACTCCATGTGAGATCTGTGCTGGACAAAACGGAGGCAGACAGGTTTTTCTCCAGGTACTCCGGTTTTCCCTGTCAAAAATTTCATTCCAGCAACACTCTCCACTACCATTTCATTTCATCTGTCATTCATTTAATCATTGCCCCAGAGGAGTGCGTCAGGCCTCGGCAGCCGGCACAGTCCATATCCTCGCCGCTAGATGGGGGCTTCATTCATTCCATTCCTGACCCGGTCGGAGACTGGAAGCAGGCTGTGGATTTTCATTCATTTCCTGTTCTTGAAATCAATGCTTCAATTTTTTCCATATCAAAGATAACGTTTCATGATTTACACATACTAATCAGTATTTTACTTCACCTCAGGTTCTCTTATATCCATTGATCTGGTCATCCTGGGATCAATGATCTCAGGCAACAAGATTTTCACGCAGCAGCATGTCAGTTACATAAGCATTTTTGTCTCCAGATCTTTTCGTCCCTCTTTATTGTTTCTATGTGAATGTCCTTAGGCGTCCATACCACAAAATAACATATTTCCCGCTATGTTATTTCCAACTGGCCCTGGTTCTGGAAATAAAATTCATGTAAGTGTTAGAGAGTTATCAATCTTTTCTCTTCTGAATGGCACTGTTCTTGACATTCTCTTGGGTTCTTTTTTTCACTTACTTTCTGACAAACAAAATCCTTTTAGCTTTTTGTAGGCTTCCAGTATGGTCATATTCCGTGCAGAATAAGGGCAATTGACTTCGACTATAGCGTCATCTCCTATTAATCCGTCTGGGGAGGCACCTGAAAACCCATAAGTTTTATGTACGAAAAGACCACATTCTTCGACTTTTCTACCGATTTCTCCTCTAAATTTCGTTTTGCAATTCGCTCATTATCAGTCATACTGCATTGCTTTTGAGTGAAATTTGCCGTACAGAATGTTTTTTGCTACTGGAGCCCATTTCGAAGTATGTTTCCTCTTTAATACATATCCAAAATTGGATGCCGTAGGTCTGTACTTTCTAGCTGTGTGCCACTTTTCATTTTCCCTTTGGAAACTTGTTTCCTTTTCCAGTTTTTGTATATGGCCTTCACTAAGCGTAAGTTGCTTGATCTTCTCAACAGTACCTCATCAAAATCCAACTGCATTGATCGGTTTCCATAATCACGTGAGACAGTACGTATCATTTCATTAGACTGTTGTTGGTACAGTTTTTTTTTCCTTCTCGCGACAGAAATAAACTTTTTCGGAAAGCTGCTCTTCTTCTCTTTCTGCAGAGTGCAGTGTCCTTCACTATTATGGCATTTTTTTTCTAATCTGATTTCATTGTTTTATAGTGCCAGGAAGGCCCAAACTAAAAGACCAGCCCGGCAGCTTTGGATCTATGAGTGCAGGAACCTCTTTTCCCTCGATTGATCTGCTTACCTCCCGTAAATTTGCAACAAGGGATATATAATTTCCCGCAGCATTCCTGGTGGTGTTTGATACTCGCTGGGAACTTTTGCAATTAGGGGCTGCAAGCAATAACGCTTAAGTTTGGTTGCAGTTAGCTGTTTGTCTTCGCCTTGCCCGCTGGTAGTTCAAAAGTACTGTTTGCAGTCTTTATGGATCCCAATACAATCCAGTATTTCCAGAAAACAATTTTCCATTTTCACAATCGCTACGCATTTATTTTTCCACCCAAAGCATTGTTTTCATTTGAAGTCGAACTTGCTTCTCTGAAAAAAGTTGACACTGAATAGTTCGTGATTGTGTACTCCTACTCTTATGTATTAGAAGTAAAAACAAACTACACCCGAGGCGCGACAGCCCACGCAGGCCTAGGCCTACCAAACAACCGCTGCGCTGTTTAGCCATGTAGCCTGCAGATTGCGGGGTGACGTTTAGTCATCCAACTTGTACAGGTAAAATATAAGTGAAATCATAACTGTTCAGTGCATCACCGATTCTCTAATGCAAGCGTAAAGAAATATATAATTTCAAATATAAACGAGGAAAACAGCTTACGGGTGTGTAGATGTGTTTTTCTTTTTTTTTGGGGGGGGGGGGGGGCGCCTGGCTTCCATTTCTTGGTACTTAGTCGCAATCTCCCCTGGGATTTAGCAGAACGCCCTTGAATCGGTTATGGTGGTGGCTCCATTTTTCAACAAAAACGAAAAATAACTCCACGTGATGACCGTAATGGTCTCCACCAGTCGTAGCCTGCCTATATGTACATGTATCTATTCTACCAGAAATACTGTGCAAAAAAATAAAGTGCCGAAAATGGAACACCTAACGGGCATTAAAAAATAATACTGTTGCAGGTCAAATAAATTAAGCAAAAAGTATTTAATGAGATTGATGTACTAAAAACAAGAAGTCGTAACTAGGCACTGGTAAAATATCAAAGGATCACTCAGAAATATGTATTCAGACCTTGACAATAATTCAGAACTAACCAGCACAGCCAATCGCAACATTGGACTAGATGCTCGGGAATTCCATACCATCTGGCAAGGTTGTCGCTCATTCAAATCATTGGAGCTCTGCTCCCCTCCCCTCCCCCCCCCCTCCCCTCCCCCCCCCCAACCCTCCCCAACCGTTCTCCATGACCTTGTTCTACTGCCGCGCTTTGTTGCAAATACAGTAACACTTTTATTCATAAACTTCCCAAAGTGATCCCACCGGTTCTAATCATCCGATTTAGGTTTTCGATGCGGCTTTGGAATCAGTGAGTAAAACTCAACTTTCGTATTACCAGTTTGCTTTCGAATTTTAATCAGATATTTGAAAAACAAACAGCAACTTTTCTGTTTTTTTTATTAAAAGTAAGCAATTAATTAATATCAATTCTGCTACTAGACAGAGTATATAGCAGTTTTCAGATCGCACATCAGAGCTCCCCTTCGATACAAAATAAATAAATAAATAAATAAATAAATAAATAAATAAATACATTCAGCTTCGCTTGAAGCTGTTGAAATATATTCTTACCAAAGTGTCGGGACATTTAGCCTTAATGACTCCTACTGAAGAAGATCTACGCCCCGGCTACACCATTCGTCTTTCTTTCTTTCTTTCTTTCTTTCTTTCATGCTTCGTTATGCCTTCTCATAGAGCGCGTTTGAACTTGTTTATTGGCTTGATGAATGTTGCCTTCTTCTTTTCTTCTCCCAAAATCTTGGTTGGTTGATTCCTCAGTTTAAGGGCTGCGACAACGCGGTCATGTAGCCCCGTGTACTTTGGGTGTGTGTAGAATCTGTCTGATAACCGGTGTTAATTATGATGGCTGTATTAGTGTGTGTATCTGTGTTAATCAAAAATATTGGAATGCAGCTGAAATAAATCAGAATCCTCTATGGACATCAAATTGGCAGGTGAAAAACTAAAGGAAGAAGGAGACTTCTGGTACATCGGAAACAAAATAACCAGTGATTGACGAAGCAAAGAGGATATAAAAAGTATAAGCATGTTAGCTCAGGCAAGGAAAGCATTTCTACAGAAAAGGAATCTTTGATATCGAATATAGATTTTGGTAATAGGAAGTCAGTTTTGAAAACCTTTGTCTGGAGCGTGGTGCTCTATGGAAGTGAAACTTGGACTATTGGTGCAGCAGAAAAGAGGAGAATCGAAGCGTTTGAAATGTGGTGTTACAAGAGAATGATGAAGATCAGATGCGTAGATAGGGTTACAAACGAAGAGGTATTAAGACGACTGGGAGAGGAGAGATGTTTCTGGCGACAGCTAATGAAAAGAAGAGATAGGTTGGTAGGACACATACTAAGACACCCAGGAATAGCAAGCTTAGTTATGGATGGAAGGTCGACGACAAGAACTGTGGGGGTAGACCAAGGTTAGAATATGTTAAACAGACTATCTCAGATGTAGGGTGTGGTAGCAATGTACAGATGAAACGATTAGCTCAGAACAGGGAGGAATGGAGAATTGCATCAAACCAGTCAAAAGACTGAAATCTCAAACAACAACAACATCAGTGATTCAGGTTGAAGGACTGCAGACGATTAACTTTTTCAAATAGTTACTACATTTACTACCAAATGCTACCATCCACGATACCTAGCTGTGGACGTGGCTACTAAATGCCATCGAAGTCAACATCTGGCGACAAAAGTTGGAACTAATATATAGTTATCAAAATGACCCTACAATTTTTGTCTTCACACAAGTGTAGTTAGTGGAAGGATATTTTTCATACCATAATTCTATGACATGGGACCGCTGGCTTTACTTCCCCTCCGAAGGAAGGCAAACTAAGGGATTTTGAACGCTCTTAAACAATCTGATGGCTTCGGCCGGGTTTGAACCAGCGAGCTTGGGCATAGAAGCTCAGCATGCTACCAACTACGCCACCGAAGGCGTTCTCCCTACATCACTTCATGAAGTCCCCATGTTGCTTGTTGTACCAGTCCTCACCCTACATTATGTGGTTCCGAATATTTCATCGTGTTCTCTCTGATGTTCACTCCACCCAATATATCCTCGATCTATTTGTATTTATTATTATTAATAATATCCTCCCCAGGGGCTCACATCTAGTGGGACGTGGATTGACGACCATGGGACTCCAGTTGAGTCCGGCATTGCTTCCACTTACTTGTACCGGGCTCCTCTCCGTCTTCTCTCCGGTCGACCTCCCTTGGTCAACTTTTGTTCTCTTCCGACCCAGATAGTATTACGGTATCTGAGTCCTAGGGAGTCTTTTCCTTTCCTGCCTTAATTGACCCTTCTCTCTCATATTTCCTGATCCCTCATTCTTCGTGGGGTCAGGCCTCTTGTTTTTCTTCCAGGTATCTCCTGCCTTCTGCTCAAGGCCCTCAAGGAGGCAGGGTGTGTGTAGCCCCACCACTTCTGGTGCACCCCGGATAGTGCTAAGCCCTCAGGGGCTCACAGTATCTCCTGCCTTCTGTTCAAGGCCCTCAAGGAGGCAGGGTGTATGTAGCCCCACCACTTCTGGTGCACCCTGGATAGTGCTACACCCTCAGGGGCTCACAGTATCTCCTGCCTTCTGCTCAAGGCCCTCAAGGAGGCAGGGTGTGTGTAGCCCCACCACTTCTGGTGCACCCTGTATAGTGCTACACCCTCAGGGGCTCACAGTATCTCCTGCCTTCTGCTCAAGGCCCTCAAGGAGGCAGGGTGTGTGTAGCCCCACCACTTCTGGTGCACCCTGGATAGTGCTACACCCTCAGGGGCTCACAGTATCTCCTGCCTTCTGCTCAAGGCCCTCAAGGAGGCAGGGTGTGTGTAGCCCCACCACTTCTGGTGCACCCTGGATAGTGCTACACCCTCAGGGGCTCACAGTATCTCCTGCCTTCTGCTCAAGACCCTCAAGGAGGCAGGGTGTGTGTAGCCCCACCACTTCTGGTGCACCCTGAATAGTTCTACACCCTCATGGGTTCACGGCTGGAGAGTTCGGGAGTTGGCGACCCCGAGGTGTGCTGAGCTGGGTTGGGGTTTTCCCTTTTTCCCATTGCCTCTGGGGAGGACCTCTCCTCTTTCCCCTTCCTATCTGCCTTTCATGTCTCTCCTTCTTTCTGTCCCTCAATCCTCATTCTTGGAGGATTGACGGCATTTCCTTTACCCATTCTTTTATTTCTCTTACTCTCCCTTTTTCGGTTTTCTTTTTAGCAAAAAATGAAAGTACACTTACGTATGAGATCGACACTGGGCGAAAAAAAAGTGTGTCTGTCTGTCTGTCTGTCTGTCTGTCTGTGTCTGTGTGTGTGTGTGTGTGTGAGTGTGTGTACTCTGAATGTGTGTCCCCCCCTCCCCTATCAATTCGAACAAGGTGAAACCAAATGGAAAGAAATTTGGTACAGAGGTAGCACTAGCAAAGGACACCTCAGTGTCATGTTTTATATCACCGCAATCTTGACGAAAACGTAATGGCGGCCACCCAAATGTGCAAAGCTTAAATAAAATTACGACCAACCTAATCTTCTGATCCCTACCGATTTTTTCAACAATATACATTTATGTATGTAGAATCGCTTCACCAAACTATAAGGTCATCAGCCCAATAATTTGCGGATGGCGGCCATGTATGTGTGCAAATCGATTCACCATATCAATTCAAACACGGGGAAACTGATTTGAATGAAATTTTGTACAGAGATAGCACTAGCTAAGGGCACCTCACATTCATGTTTAATATCCGTATAACACGTTGTATTTCAACAAGCCACCACAACTCTTTGAAAAGGACAAAGAGTTACAACAATACCCATACATTTAGGAGAAAGTAGGCTATATGTTCTTTACTGAACATCTTGTTTTAGTGTTTAAGCTTTAGTTAGTTCCAGTGGTAATTTAGTAGTTAGATTTACTTATAGGTTCATAGGTAATCCATTTCAAAATAGATAGCGCGCGAGTTGTTTAAACAAATGCGTAATGGCGATGCGTTCATATGCCACTCATCCCATTGCGATGAAACTCGGGTGATATGTTCTGTACACTTCAGGTAAGGTTTCTGGATTAGTAAATCCACTTAACACTAGGTAGCGCACGATTAGATTCAACATATGATCGACGGCACGCGAATCGCTTAAACAAAGTCACGTAACGTTCAAATACCATTCATCCGATTGCTAAGAATCTTTGGTTGGATTGTTGTGCACATTCCAGGAAAGGTTTCTGGCTTAGTAAATCCTTTTAACAATAGGCAGCGCACGAGTAGATTCAACAAATGGGTAACGGCGCGCGTATCGTTTTAAAAAATTCGTATGTGTTCATATACCATTCATGCGATTCCAATGAAATTTAGAGAAATGTTTCCACTCCCGCAAAGATTTCTGATTTAGTAAATCCATTTTACAATTGGTAGCGCACGAGTACATTCAGCTAATGAGCGACAGCGCGTGAATCGTTTCAACCAAGTCCCGTATGCGTTCATATACCATTCATCAGATTGTGATAAAACGTTGGTGAGTTGAGTACAGTCCTGCGAAGGTGTATGAATTAGTAAAACCGTTTATCAATGGGTGGCGCACAAGAAGAATCAACAAATGAGTGAAGGCGCGTGAATCGTTTAAACAAATTCCCGTAAGCGTTCATATGCCATTCATCCGATTGCGATGAAACGTTCATGAGTTGTTGTGTACACGCCAGGGAAGGTTTTCGACTTAGTAAATCCATTTTACAATAGGTAGCGTAATAGTATATTCAACAAGATGTTCAGCAAAGAACATATAGCCTACTTTCTCCTAAATGTATGGGTATCTTTATGACTCTTTGTCCTCATCCCTAACACAATCACCCCTACCACAATGTATTGTTTGTTTTCTTTTATATTGATAATAAGCCAGTAAGTGTCAAAATCAATATTATATACTTTATGATGATTGAATAACAAAACTACTAACTTATTGTAATGCATTCACGTCCGTTAATCTCTATATTAAGCCAGCCTGCAAAATTAAGGTTCTTCCGCCCCAATCACAGTAGGTGGTGCTGCGACCTATCAGTGAATTAATCTTTATCTTGTACGCCTATGCACTGCCATCGTAATGTACTACGATGGCAGTGGCCTAAGGGTGTTGAATGAGTAGGCAGTTTAAAGTAGCCAAGAGGGAGGCGATCCAGCTGGCAGTGTTTAAAGGTATTCGGAGCGCGATCGTGGCTAATAGTTGAACTACCAGTATTACAAAATTGCCATACTTCAGGAGGCCAGCTCAGGCATTTACACAGCGTTATGTTTGGAACAATATTACCCACATAACCCACAAGAGGACAGCACCGTACAGAGGCATTAAGAAGGCTGTGGTTGGGTAGTTCTTCTATTCTCCTTTTCCTAATGGCTTCTGTTTATGTGCGATGCTGGGACTGTGATTTTATTAATATACGAGTGTATACTTTATCCTCTCCTTTGAGCTAAATGACATTTTATTCAGTATCTGTGGAAAAAGCTCGTGCACATCATTTGTAAATGAATTCAAGAAAAAAAAAACCTAACTGTAGCAGAACTCGATCCCCAGTCAACTGCGTGTCAGACTAACATGCTAGCCCAGAGCTAACCGTATCCATGACGTCAGGTGTTCTTAACTGACATATTAGATACAAACTGTTGGCAAATAATGACTTTAAATAAACGATTTCTTCACTGCAGTACATCTTCATTAAAGATCATTTCATACAAAGTTTATATTACAGTACGGTATATCACATACAACATACTAAAACTACTGAAATATAAGACAGGCACATGAGGACAGCTGCCATCTTGTCGTGTGACACAAACGGCTCAGCTCTTTTAAGCCACTCATACTGTATAATATTATAATATTAAATTATAATAAATAACGGATCACGACCTTCAGGATAGCTTAAACCCCCCTAGGCTCGATAATCGGAATTGGTGCGTCTTGAGCAATTTATTAAAATGGTTGCATAATTCACACGGCCGCCATCCTGAAATGGCATGGCCGATGACCTTGAATTTTGGGTGAATGACGCGTCCTATATAAAGGTATGTTGTCACTGAATTTGGTAGAGATCGGATGATTAGTTTAGCCGTAATTTGAATTTACGTTTTGAACATTTGAGTGGCCGCCATTCTGTTTTGGTAAAGATGGCGGCGATATAAAGTATGACACTGAGATGTCCTTTACTAGTGCTACCTCTGTACCAAATTTCGTTCAATTCGGTTTCACCGTGTTCGAATTGATAGGGGGCGACAGACATTCAGAGTACACACACTCACACACACACAGACACACACACACACACACACAGACTCACACACACACATACACACACACACACAGACTCACACACACACACATACACACACACAGACAGACACACTTTTTTCGCCCTGTGTTGATCTCATAAGTCTACTTTCATTTTTTGCAAAAATCGAAAGTAGGCTAACAAATGGGTGACGACGCTCGAATCGTTTCAACAAAGTCCCGTATGCGTTCATGTACCATTTAATTCATTGCGATAAAAGTTTGGTGTGTTTTTGAGCACGCTCCCATGATTTCTTTTGAGATAGTAAATAAATTTTACAGTAGTTTAGACGTGGTTAACGGAAAATAAATAAATATTGGGTATCCGTAAGGACGTACAAACAAAGTTACAACGCCACTACTTTCTTTGATTGGCTTTGCAACGCATGCCGGGTACAGCTAGTATATATATAAAAAGGAATGTCTGTGTGTTCGTCTTTTATGCGTTCATAAACCATTCATCCGGTTGCGATCAAACTTTGGTGAGTTGTTGTAAACACTTCCGGGAGGATTATAGGCATAATTAATCAATTTCAAAATAGATAACGCGCGAGTAATTTAAACAAATGCGTAATGGCGATCAAATTTTGGTGAGTTGTTGTGCACAGTCCCGGAAAAGTTATAGGTGTAGTAAATCCAATTTACAATAGATGGCGCTCGAGTATCTTCAACAAAATCGCGTGTGTTTGTTTCAAGAAAGTCCCACATGCGTTCATATGCCATTTTCCCCATTGCGATGAAACTTGGGTGAGATGTTCTGTACACTTCAGGTAAGGTTTTTGGCTTAGTGAATCCACTTAACAATAGGTAGCGCACGAGTAGATTCAACAAATCAGCGACGACCGGTGAAGCGTTTCAACAAAGTCCTGTATGCGTTAACATACCATTCGTCCGATGGCGATGAAACTTCGGTATGGTTGTGTACACTTCAGGCATGGTTTCTGGATTAGTAAATCCACTGTACGATAGGTAGGGCACGAGTAGATTCAACAAATACGCGCGAAGCGTTTCAACAAAGTCCCGTATGCGTTCATATACTATTCGTCTGATAGCGACGAAACTTGTGTGAGATCTTGTGTACACTTCAGGGAAGCTTTCTGGGTTAGTAAATCCACTTAACAATAGGTATCGCACAAGTAGATTAAACAAATGAGCGACGACGCGCGAAGTGTTTCAACATAGTCCCGTATGCGTTTACATACCATTCGTCCGATAGCGACTCAACTTAGGTGAGTTGTTCTGTACACATCTGGGAAGGTTTCTGGCTTAGTATATCCACTTAACAATTGGTAGCGCACGAGTAGATTCAACAAATGAGCGACGACGGGCGAAGCGTTTCAACAAAGTCCTGTATGCGTTCACATACCATTCGTCCGATAGCGATGTAACTTGTGTGAGAGGTTGTGTATACTTCAGGCAAGGTTTCTGGCTTAGCAAATCCACTTTACGATAGGTAGGGCACGAGTAGATTCAACAAATGAGCGACGACGAGCGAAGCGTTTTAACAAAGTCCCGTATGCGTTCATATACTATTAGTCAGATAGCGATGAAACTTGGGTGAGATGTTGTGTACACTTCAGGGAATGTTTCTGGGCTAGTAAATGCACTTTACAATAGGTATCGCACAAGTAGATTAAACGAATGAGAGACGACGCACGAAGTGTTTCAATATAGTCCCGTATACCTTCATATATCATTCGTCCGATAGCGACTAAACTTGGGTGAGTTGTTGTGTACACTCCGGGGAAAGATTCAGGCTCAAAGTCACGTAGCGTTCAAATACCTTTCATCCGATTGCTATGAATCTTTGGTTGGATTGATGTGCACACTCCAGGAAAGGTTTCTGACTTAGTAAATCTTTTCTACAATAGGTAGCGCACGAGTAGATTCAACAAATGAGTAATGGCTCGCGTATCGTTTAAAAAAATTCGTCTGTGTCCATATACCATTCATGCGATTGCAATGAAATTTAGAGAATTGTTGTTTCCACTCCCGCAAAGATTTCTGATTTAGTAAATCCATTTTACAATTGGTAGCGCACGAGTACATTCAACTAATGAGCGACAGCGCGTGAATCGTTTCAACCAAGTCCCGTATGCGTTCATATACCATTCATCCGATTGTGATAAAACGTTGGTGAGTTGAGTACAGTCCTGCCAAGGTGTATGAATTAGTAAATTCGTTTTTAATGGGTGGCGCACAAAAGATTCAACAAATGAGTGAAGGCGCATGAATCGTTTAAACAAAATCCCGTATGCGTTCATATACCATTTATTTCATTGCGATGAAACTTTCGTGTGTTGTTGAGCACGCTCCCATGATTTTTTTGATATAGTAAATCAATTTTACAATATTGGTTAACGGAAAATAAATAAATAAATAAATATTGGGAATCCAAAAGCACTTCTACAAACAAAGTTACAACGCCAACACTTTCTTTGAATGGCATTGCAACGCATGCCGGGTACAGCTAGTATATTTATATTATAAAGTGCATCAAAGCAAATGAGATGGCCCCTGTCAAAACTGTGTTGCATCAAGCCCGCATAACAATAAAACCGGGAGTCAGGTATATACTGCACACATTGGGTGCCTACAAGTCACCGATCGCAAAAAAATAAGCATTGAATTTCCCGCTGCAGTGACGAATTGCGATCTGATTTCATTTATATCAACAATTTGTTTATGAAGTGCATTTACCCTAGAATGGTAGCGTCCTGCTCCCCCCATTTCTCCCTTTGTCCAATCTCACCAGTACTTGGCAGTCCTAAGATACAGAGCAAATATAGTTTTAAAAAATAGTAAAAAATATAAAACACTAAAGCACAATCGAAATTAGTCCAAATTTGTCAAAAAGTAAAAAGGCAAAAAAAAAATTCAAATATAAAATAATATCCAAATGAGACAAAATACAAAAAATTATCTAAAGTAAAACAAAATTCAATATCTAAAATGAAAACAATTAGTCAAAATTAGTGAAACCAAGCTCAAAATTAAATAAAAACAAAAAACAAACAAAATTATTCAAAAACAGTCCCTAACCATTCTGCTAGCCTAGATATGAGACGCCAAGTAACAAAACTCGTTTAATCCACTTGTGAATAAGAATCATTTTCATTTTCTCTAGACTTTTCCTCACGTATCTTTTGTGTTTGTTGCTTACTACTTTTTGTGTTTTTGGTTTTTGGTTTTGTGTTTGCTTTGTGCTTTTGCTTTTGAATTTTACATTTTGATTTTCTTTTTTGTTTTTTGTTTGTTTTCAGCCTTTGCTTATTTGAATTTTGTTTTTTGCTTTCGTCTTTTTAGTTTTGGTTTTCTGATTTTGCTGTTTTTTAATTTTGTGTTTCTCTTTTTTCTTCTTTTGCTTTTGTGTGTGAATTTTGCTTTTTGATTCGTGTTTCTTGGTTTTTGTTTTGTGTTTGATTTCTGGAAAATCAAAATAGAACAAAACAAAATAAAACCAAGTAAAACAAAATAAACAAAACAAACTCAAAATAAAACATAACCAAATAAAAACAAAAACATAAAACCAAATATAACAAAATAAACATCAATTTAAAACGAAATAAAGTTAAATAAAACAAAATTAAATAAAGTACCTACTAAAATAAAATACAGAAATTAAATTAATAATTTTACAACATCATCCTCATTCACAAGTGGATTAAACGAGTTTTGCAAATGGACGACTAAAAAAGTTGACGTAAGTGGTATTTAGGATCAGTTTCTAGAATCGTACCCGTCGTGGCCGATGCGAAACGCTAGCGATAACAACGCAGCAATTAGTGCTACAGTTCTGGGGTTCAATACGGCAGCCCCTGTCGCGTCCAAACCGCATAACAGTGGTTTATACGCATGCGAGAGTTCCCACCTGGGTCCCTAGTTATTATTAAAATTACTATTATTATTATTAAATAATTTAGTCCCTATATACAAAAGCCAAACTCCGACACCACCACACAGTTGTCCTACCAATGGCAATCTACGCAACTGAGACATCGTCAAACACAGTTCACATCAAGGACATCGAGAAAATTGAACAACAGATACTATGTAAGATATTCCCACCCAAGTTTCAAGAGGGTATATGGATACGAAAAAGCTCGGATGAACTATACGCATTAAATGTATGATTCTCTTCAGTCGCACGCAAACGGCGTAGCCTATGATATTTTATGGACATTTAACACGAATGGATGATTCACATATGACTAAGAAAATATTTCTTATCATCAATGGGAACGGTGAAACCAAAAATCGCTGGCTAGTAGATACGCAAATGGACCTTACTGAAGTCGACATTGATCCAATGACTACAAGAAGGACTACATACAGACACAAGATCAGCACCCACAAATTTGCACTCAAGAATCCATCCGAGAAACCTTGATACTCCAAAACTCACGGACACAAGAAAGACGGCAGGCCCAGAGTGAAAGAATGAAGAAATTTTGGTCAATAAGAAGTTCAAAAAGATGTATTCCAGTGCTATTTAATGGTTCCACGTGCTCCTTAGGGGGCTGAACGTATATAATAATAATAATAATAATTAAATAATCAGTTAGCTGCAGCCCCGGAGGTCCTGGGTTTGATTCCCGGCTCTGCCACGAAATTTGAAAAGTGGTACGAGGACTGGAACGGGGTCTACTCAGCCTCGGGTGGTCCAAATGAGTAGAGGGGGTTCGATTCCCCCTCAGCCATCCTCGAAGTGGTTTTCCGTGGTTTCCACTTCGTCTTCGGGCAAATGCCGGGATGGTACCATCTTCAAGGCCACGGCCGCCTCCTTCCCTCTTCTTTGCCTATCCATCCTCACCATCCCTTACCTTCCCTCATGAGGCCCCTGTTCGCTTTGCAGGTGAGGCCGCCTGGGCGAGGTGCCAATCCCACCTCACCAGTTGTATCCCTTCCGATTCAATGTTCCCAGCTCGTGGACACTGCCCGTAGAGGCGGTAGTGGTGAGTTCCCTCGCTGAGTCCGTGGGTTCCACCAACCTGGAGGGTAAACGACAAAAAAATATCTAGGTTAATGAACGAAAGAAATTTTGATGAAATTTCCTGGTAAACATCCCCCGGTTTCACCGTTTTGTATTCTTATTAAGACTAAACACGTCGCATCGTCTCCTCGCGGGGTGTTTCAGAAAGTCTATCTCAATATTCTATTCGCTGGAGAAGCACATTTATCTGATGTCCCCGGAGATGAATATCATGAACTGATGAGAGTAAAGTAATCACGAAAATTCAAACAGGGCGTAAGTCCATTGACAAAACAAGAAGTTCCGTGACGAACTAAAGACCCTACTTTTCTTAAAATTTAGCTGTATGCCTCTCACCAAGGCGGACCGGGTTCGATTCCCGGTCACTGCATGTGAGATTTTCGATGTGAAATGCCATGTCCTGTGGTTCGGATTCCACGTAAAACGGAGGTCCCGTGGCTTATGATCGCGTGATTAACGGTCACGTTAAACTACAAGCTTCCTTTTTTCTTAAAATTTAAGATTCATGCCAATCTATAAAGACCTATCTAGAAAAATAGCGAATTTAAGTTGGTAATATCGAAATTTCTAATTAGTTCGAAATATACCTGTAGACTAATAGAGCACTACAGTTGGCAGCCCTGCTGACTGAATAAATTGTTAGTTCCATCTCTTAAGGTACAGAATACAATATTTTGTTGAAGTCCAATGGATAGCATGGACGTTACATGCACTTAGACATTGGATCTATCAGCACGCGTAAAATCATGTTGGCTACAATGTCATGAATGTGTTGGCCAGAAATAATCTGAAATATTATGATCTCTTTTTGTGCCAATTTTGGATGAAATCCATTTGTTAGTAAAGAAGTTACATGCATTTTCAAATTAAACCTACGTGTGCATATTTTAAAGTGTTGGCTTACATACTTTCTGATATATTAATATTTGGGTAAAAAATAGAGACAGCATTTATTAACAGTTGGCAGCCCTGGTTGCTCTTAAGAATAAGCATAGTCATATATGTGGACCGCCCTATTAAAATAAACATATTCTTGGCGTGCCTCCTAGCTGCATCACTGGAACCAACTAGAAAAGAAAGGAGTACGCAGTGGAAATGGATGTTAATTTCTGACCTGTGCTGGGCCCGTACTTGCAGGCCAGATGTGCCGAGCGACTCCAGACTCCGTGAAGGTGGTCCCACGACGAGTGGTAGGAATACCCTCCTGGTGCTAGAAAGCTAGAATAAGTTAGGCCTAGGTTTGAAGAGAGAGAGAGAGAGAGAGAGCGAGCAGCCCGATCGCCAAATACTACTAAATAAGACACATGGGTAAAGAAATGGAAATTTAATGAATTGAAACCGAACACACAAAGAAACCCGGCCAGAATAACACACACAAAAAGAATACCCTTCACCTAGGGGTCAAATAAAGTCACTTTCAAACGGGGAAGATAAATATAAATAACAATAAATAACTTACGATAGTAAATAACGTTAACAAATTAAATTCATACCTGTGCTCACTTCGGTGAAAACGATGTAAAAAGGGAGGAAGTAAAAGATCAAGAGGCAATCGAGCCGGTCGCTGGTCAACAACAATCACTTCTCTGCCTAGAGATGGATGGTTGTCATGACGACCACAAATAACAAGCATAGCAAAGATAAAGCAAGAGGCTGTGTGCGTGTCGCAGAGGCTGTGGCGAGCAATGGGGATGCGATCGAGCTGGCAGTCCCCAGAGAAAAGGAATGCAGAAACCAAAGATACTACAAGGAGAAACAAATGACGTCAAGTGTCCGTGAAATATATCATGATACATACACGCAATCAAACACACAAAATGCTAGCCGACGATGCAGTAATAAAACACAAAGCAACTCGTGCTTGTAGGCAGTCTAGCAAAATATGCTAAACCTATATAGTCCCCAACTTACGTTCCGAGTTCGAGCTGAATACGGTAAGGCCTACTTAAAGTTACCGCCGTGATCCAGTTGCCCGAAGCATGGAATGAAGGGAAAACATAAGGGCTAAAATATATGGTGTCATGCCTCGTGTTGGGAGAATGGTCGAAACGCCAACGTCCACAAACCACGGGAGACCCATTCGAAGATATGCCCAATCAAAACAGCATCAATGCACCTGGCAGCAAGAAAAACATACACTCACAAAATCACTCGCAGATATATTTCACGGCACAAATAAAAGGTTAAACGAAGACTCAAACAAAATAAAACAGGAGACCGCCATTTCGATTGTACCACAGCAAATCCAAGCACACGACGAAGATCAAAAAGAAAGGTTAAATTTAGGAAATGAGCATAGTGGACACAAGGTTAGATGTATTACATGAGTAAATGGAAGGCTTCGGCATAATAACAATGTTAAATAAAAAGGAAAAACAATACATTTTAAATAATAAGGCGGAGAGCCTCAAGGCACGTCCGGACAGAAAGTATCTCACATGGCGTCTGAGTCCACCGGGACGGCCGCCAAAGAAAATAAAGAAATGAGAGATGTTAAACATGGCTCAGGATCCACACCACCCCCCAAAAGAAAAATTATTTATAATAATAAAAGATTTTTCTTTTTACATCACTAAGCACCACCGCTTTGAAATCAATCATGTCCCAAGTGTTCCAAAATACACAACATCCTTATCACACAGGTGGTTTGTCAACAACTATAACAGTACACAAAATATGAGGGGGGAGGGTGATCGATATAACAGTCACTTAAGCAATTGAGCCATATCAGAAAGAATACAGTTATAAAATGAAGTAATATATAAAAATAATCAGATCGCTTCGGCGATCGCAATAACAGTACAGAACTCCTTCGGGGTCCCCAAAGGCGCGCGTTCCTTTGACGATCCCTGGGCTTGTCATAATGGTATTACGGTTCGCCTGCGCGTTACAATGACAAGAAAAGTAGATAGAGACACGGACGAAAATCATAATCAAAAGACTTTCGCCCTTTGACGCCGAAGTCTGCCATTCTCCTTATACCCATCATGAAAGTGACGTATTAAAATAACAAAGAAGCGATATAATGTGTCCATTATTTATAGAATATAAATTCTCTACTGGCCGAATTCGCAAAAATACATATTTTTACAATAAATATTAAGTTACACAGAGTATGTAGGCCTATTTCTTCTTGTATTATTTTCTTTCTTGAGCTCGTAAATTTGTACTTGACTCTGCCTCGGTCAAAATTGGTTCAATAATAGGCAGGTCAAGGAGACGCCATATGAATACTAGCTTCCTTGGATAACATAAGAAAATTATGATTGGCTAACCTACGCAGAAAAAGGACAACATTAATCACAGCAAATAAGAAGGTTACACAATAAATGGTTTCAATTGAGATATGTGAGCTCTGGATACGTCGGTGGGATTCTCCTTGGAGATCAATTCAACAGTGACAGGTGTTAAAAATCTAGTGATAGTTTTGGGCGTGCTCCAGCGAAGCATTAGCTTAGCTGACTCCTTATTCTTGGCCGAACTCTGTGGGTGCAGGCGCACTAGCACTTCGTCATTCACCTGAAAACAAACAGGTTGCCTACCCTTGTTATAGCGAGACGCCACGCGATCTCGTGCCCTTTTCAGATGCCGTACAGCAACTTCCCATTTTTCTTTGACTGAGGTACGGCGGGATGGCGCAGCCAGATAATCTATTTTCCACTGAAGCTGAAGTGGATCAACAATACGCCTTCCTAAAAACAATTCCGAAGGGGTAGAATTCGTCGATTCATGAAGAGCAGTGTTAAATCCTAAGGAGAAAAACTGAAGATTTGCGTCCCAACGTGACTGATCTGCGTTGTGGAACGCACTCAAGCAAGCCTTCAAGTTACGATGAAACCTTTCAACGTGATTTGGCTGAGGGTGGTAGGGTGCCAAAAAGACATGATCAATTCCCCAAGAAAAACACATTGATCTAAAAGACTTGGACCGGAAAGCGCTCGCATTATCGGACACTAAAAACTTTGGAGGACCAAAAACACCAAAAATATGATTGGTCAAAAGCCTAACAGTGGTACGTGTCGTGATTTCCCTGACAGGAAATAACCATACAAATTTTGAAAATCCATCAACGACAGTAAGTATAGCTTGATGACCAGAAGATGACCTAACTAGGGGACCAAAATAATCTATAAACAGGCGCTCATTAGGATATGACATCGTGTCAGCGTGGTGAAGTCCAATGCGAGAATTCTTTGCTGGCTTAGAACGTTGACACGTAACACATTTTCGGACGAAAGCAAATGCATCCGCTTTCAAATGAGGCCAGAAGAATTCCTGAGAGATTTTATGGAAAGTCTTCGTCATACCTAAATGTAATCCAAAACAGGATTCATGGAAATACGCCAAGAGCATACTTCGTATATTCTCTGGCACGAAAATCCTACATTTCGAAGATCGAGGAGCGGTATGCACTATAACATCATTGCGCAATGAAAACTCAGATACACCAGGATCTTTCCCGAGAATTTTTTCACGCAATGTGACACAAAATGGGTCATCTGCTTGGTACGTACGGATGTCAGTAAAAGACCATGGAATGTGTTGGAGAAGATTCACTGGCTCGGGGATCTCAACAATGGGAGGAGGTTCCTCAAACATGGGTGACAAACAATCCGCTACAACATTTTCACTGCCTCTGACGTGAATGATGTCAAAGCTGAAAGAGGATAGACGAAGAATCCAACGATTTATACGTCCCAATTTTTTGACATGCGAGCGCATCCAGGACAGAGCTTCATTGTCGGTATACACTATGAAAAGCTGATGTTCTAGAAAAGATCTGAAACGTTCACAGCCGAATACGACAGCCAGACTTTCTTTCTCGAAAGTGGAATACCGGCGTTCGCAATCATTAAGCATCCGACTGGCAAAAGCGATGGGTGCCAAATTACCATGCACCTGCTGACTAAGCACACACGAAACTGCGACATCACTCGCATCACAATGTAACATAAAATCTTTCCCAAAATCCGGAGTTCGAAGGACGGGAGCAGAAGAAAGACATTCTTTCAATTTCTCAAAGGCGAGACACTGGTCGTGGCCCCACACGAATCGTACATTCTTCTTCTTCAAATAATTCAGGGGCGCTGAAATGTCCGAAAAGCCCTTAATGAACCTACTGTAAAAGCCTGCCATTCCCAAAAAACGTCGGACTGCTTTCACATTCGTGGGAGTAGGGAACTCTTGGATACATCGCACACGCTCAGGGTTCACTTCTATGCCCACATCCGAAAGAATGTGACCTAAAAATTTGATTTGCTTCGAAGCCAAAGAGATTTTGTCCGGGTTAACAGTGAGTCCGTCTCTGCGAAGACGACATAGGACTTCACGTAAATGGATCAGGTGATCCTCAAAAGACTGACTGTAAATCACGAGGTCATCTAGATAGTTAAACACAGATGAATACTTTAAATCTCCAAATAACTCGTCCAAAACCCTACTCAATACTTGTCCGCCGATAGAAATGCCCATGGGTAACTTATTGAACTCAAAAAGGCCGAACGGAGTGGAGAACGCAGTTACCTTACGGCTCTCGGGATCGAGAGGAATTTGATAATATGCACAATTCAAATCTAGGACGGAATAGTACTTCGCCCCATGAAAATGCTGAAAAGCACTCTCCAGAGTTGGAAGGGGAACGTTGTCGAACACCACCTTAGAACTGAGTCGACGATAATCAACTACTAAACGAAAAGTACCCTCTTTCTTAGGCACCAGGAATGCTGGACTACCATAAGAAGACTTAGAAGGGCTCACAACACTGCGTGCCTTAAGATCATGAATATATTCTCTCATGGCAATGAGTTTGGGTGGAGAGCAAGAAAATGGCGCCGACCTAACTGGAACCTCATCAGTCAAATCAATATGACACTCGTAGCCGATAGCGGAACCCAGTTCCGACGTGAGAACATCTGGAAATTCATTCACCAAATCAGATAAAGCGTCACGTTGACTCGTGAATAAAGTAGGAGGGATTAGAACAGCAGAGATACCAGAAAAATTACAAGGAACACTCGCTTCACAAGTATTAAAATGAAACCACTCCTTGGATTTAAACAAAAAACTGAAGGAATGATCCGAAAAATCAAGCCTCAACCCTGCTTTGTGCATAAAATCAGAACCTAAGATCATAGGCGTAGATAAGTCATCCACCACATGGAAGTTCCAATACCAAGAATAACCACATATCTTAATATGACACGTTACAACGCTAAAAACAGAAATAGATGACTTCACCGCAGAATAAAATTTTAAACCCCCATCTTGTGGACAGATCTGAGTAACAGGAAGCTGTTCCGCGATGGAGCGCTGAATAAATGAACGAGAAGCACCAGAATCCAGTAAAGCGGGTATCGACAATTTCTTAACACTTACAGGGACCCAAGGACAGAAGTTTCCAGTCGTGGAAATGTTCATTTCCCGGCGAACTTCATTGCATGGCCACTCCGGCGGGTCTAAACCGGGGACCCATGCTCGTTTCCCTGACGCGAAGCACATCTAGGACAGGCTATGTGCGTCACGTCACGAAGACCACATGTGTGACAAAACACACGAGAGGGCGCACGGCAGGAATTAAAATGATGTCCCAAACGATCACAATTCCAACATTTTATACGGTTATACATGTTCGGGTTTCGAGGTAACTGTTGATCCTGAGGAGCGGGATTCGCAGAAGAAGTAGCATTGGGAATACTCCCGACAATATGCGAGTGGGGACGGTTAACTGCCCGGTCCTCCTGACGAGATATTGAAGATGGGTGCGCAGTCCTCTGAATCTGGGATTGCGCGCATGCAGTCTCTGGAAACAAATTGTCAGAGGGGAGGGGTGGGGGTACATATGACTTGCGCAGGCGCCGATTGAACTCGCATTCACGTCCTTGATCAACAATGTCAGCCACACTATACACACTGGACCGGCGTATGAAAGACTTGTACTCAGGTGCTAGATTTCTATACACAATATCAACAGTTTCAATAAGGGGAAGGGGCTGCGACAACCTACTTATTAAAGTCATTAGCCCAGTAACAAAATCGTCTACAGGCTCTTCCAAACCCTGGGTACGGCGATGAATTTCAGCCTTCAAGTCATGTTCAAAATCATAAGTCGTAAACCGCTCCCTTATTGACTTACAGAAATCAACCCACGAGATGAAAGATCTGTTGGTAAGTCGATACCATTTTAAAGCTAAACCACTCAACAATAACGGTAGGTAGATAACAATGTCGTCTGGTTCGAGGTCATAACAATGGCAGAGTTCACTGACCCTGTCTAAGAACTCAAATACAGACGAAACTCCCAGTTCACCAGAAAATGAAATTCCCCACTTGGACACTATATTGGCTACGCCTCCCTTGCGATGGCCTTTCACCTCAGTCAATGGATTAGTGTCTTTCCCACAGACACTTTCAAACGATAGCAGATCATCGTCAGACTGGATGAGCTCCTTCTTCACGTTACAACCTGGGAGAGAATACATGGCTAAACTACAGAAGTACTGCTAGCTACAATTCAAAACAATAACTACAAATGTCTTGCCTCCGTCCTGCGCCTGAAATGAGTACGAAACAAGAAGTAGGGTTGGTTAGAACATTACCAATGCTGGGGTTCGTTGATAGGGTCCAACTCATTGCACTCTCCTTACAGTTTGTTATTTTTATGGTCCATACTCCTTGGAAGTTCACATTGACTCTCAATATTTGTTTGCATAGTATGCAATAGGGAACATGAAACAGAATAAAAACAACATTGAAAAATTTGCAGCGAAATATTAAAATCCAATGGATATGGCTAAGCGACCAGGAGACTTAACCACGCTCTGCTACCATCTGCACCGCCCTATTAAAATAAACATATTCTTGGCGTGCTTCCTAGCTGCATCACTGGAACCAACTAGAAAAGAAAGGAGTACGCAGTGGAAATGGATGTTAATTTCTGACCTGTGCTGGGCCCGTACTTGCAGGCCAGATGTGCCGAGCGACTCCAGACTCCGTGAAGGTGGTCCCACGACGAGTGGTAGGAATACCCTCCTGGTGCTAGAAAGCTAGAATAAGTTAGGCCTAGGTTTGAAGAGAGAGAGAGAGAGAGAGAGAGAGCGAGCAGCCCGATCGCCAAACACTACTAAATAAGACACATGGGTAAAAAATGGAAATTTAATGAATTGAAACCGAACACACAAAGAAACCCGGCCAGAATAACACACACAAAAAGAATACCCTTCACCTAGGGGTCAAATAAAGTCACTTTCAAACGGGGAAGATAAATATAAATAACAATAAATAACTTACGATAGTAAATAACGTTAACAAATTAAATTCATACCTGTGCTCACTTCGGTGAAAACGATGTAAAAAGGGAGGAAGTAAAAGATCAAGAGGCAATCGAGCCGGTCGCTGGTCAACAACAATCACTTCTCTGCCTAGAGATGGATGGTTGTCATGACGACCACAAATAACAAGCATAGCAAAGATAAAGCAAGAGGCTGTGTGCGTGTCGCAGAGGCTGTGGCGAGCAATGGGGATGCGATCGAGCTGGCAGTCCCCAGAGAAAAGAAATGCAAAAACCAAAGATACTACAAGGAGAAACAAATGACGTCAAGTGTCCATGAAATATATCATGATACATACACACAATCAAACACACAAAATGCCAGCCGTCGATGCAGTAATAAAACACAAAGCAACTCGTGCTTGTAGGTAGTCTAGCAAAACATGCTAAACCTATATGGTCCCCAACCTTCGTTCCGAGTTCGAGCTGAATACGGTAAGGCCTACTTAAATTTACCGCCGTGATCCAGTTGCCCGAAGCATGGAATGAAGGGAAAACATAAGGGCTAAAATATATGGTGTCATGCCTCGTGTTGGGAGAATGGTCGAAACGCCAACGTCCACAAACCACGGGAGACCCATTCGAAGATATGCCCAATCAAAACAGCATCAATGCACCTGGCAGCAAGAAAAACATACACCCACAAAATCACTCGCAGATATATTTCACGGCACAAATAAAAGGTTAAACGAAGACTCAAACAAAATAAAACAGGAGACCGCCATTTCGATTGGTTCCACAGCAAATCCAAGCACACGACGAAGATCAAAAAGAAAGGTTAAATTTAGGAAATGAGCATAGTGGACACAAGGTTAGATGTATTACTTACATGAGTAAATGGAAGGCTTCGGCATAATAACAATGTTAAATAAAAAGGAAAAACATTACATTTTAAATAATAAGGCGGAGAGCCCCAAGGCACGTCCGGACAGAAAGTATCTCACATGGCGTCTGAGTCTACCGGGACGGCCGCCAAAGAAAATAAAGAAATGAGAGATGTTAAACATGGCTCAACCCTAAACATGGATCAACAAGAACGTGAGCTATGTGATTGTTGGTTGGTTGGTTCTTAAGTTTAGGGGCTGCCTCACACCCCTGGGTTCGTGGTTCAAATCCCAGTCACTCCATGTGCGATTTTTGCTTGACAAAGTGGAGGCAGACAGGTTATCTCCGGGTACTCCGGTTTTCCCTGTCACAGTTTCAGTGCAGCAACACTCTCCACTATCATTTCATTTCATCTGTCATTCATTTAATTATTCCCCAGGCGAGTGCGACACACTTCGGCCGCCAGCACAGTTCATATCCTCGCCGCTAGATGGGAGCTTCATTCATTCCATTCCCTGACCCGGTCGGTTGACTGGATACAGGCTGTGGATTTGCATTTTTCATACAAAGCGTACCTCAACAAATATCAATGGATAGATATTTTTACCTTGCTATAAAATATGGTGTTTGCAGTTTAATTGAATTAGTTTATCACCAACAATGTCACTCACTGCCAGCTGGATCACAACCTCTAACTGCCTGTTCATAAGAGAGAGTTGCGCGAGAAAGCGCCAGTGTCGCCAAACAATCGCGTGTGACCTCTTGCTATGGTTACACGGGCTAGTTTGCCAATTCTACTGAAGCCTTTAAGTTCTGTTTTTTTCTGCTGCACTTTTGAAGGTGCCATATTATATTCTTCTTGCAGAAATGTAGTGGCTAGACAATGCCTTGCTCCAATTAAGAGATATACTTTTTGAAACAAGGCACCTGTCAATAATACAGTCTGGAATAATACATCGTTATTGTGCTTGTCTCATTTTTAACACTTAGTTCCCTATCACGTATCGTGTCTCTTAAAGTGTGATGCATCACCAATAATGATCTACAGAGTCTGTCCTGAAAGTAGTCGGACTGGATTTTTCCCGCGCAGACGGACCGACTGTCCGCGGCTTCTCCGCCTGGGGTTGGTGGAGGGGGGTGTAAGGAAGGCTGGGAGCCAGCCACACAGTTGTTTCTCAGCTGTAGTGCAGTGTAAATCGCTCATCTCCATAACCTCTGCAAGTGCACCCGTCATGCTGCGCCATGGTTCGTCTGTTGAAACAGTGCACTATGCCATCAAATTTTGTGTTGAGCTCAACAAATCCGGGAAAGAGACTCACGATATGATCAAGACGGCTTACGGTGATAACGCCATGGGCAGATTGAGTGTTTTTGACTGACACAAGCTGTTTCGGGAGCGAAAATAGGAAGTTGAAGACGACGCACGTTCCGGACGACTTTCGAGCACCAAAGTGGATGTAAATGTGGCAAGAGTGAAGAATTTTGTGGACAATGACTGCAGAGTAAGGTTTTTATGTGGAGATCCGTAAACGGCTGAGAAAACGCATCGTCCGTGTCCGCCCAGCGTTCGCTAACTCCTGTTCGCTCCATCACGACAATGCGCCGCGCCACACAGCCTTCCACATGCTGGCGTACCTGGCCCAAATCAACATCGCAACCCTGCCTCAGCCACCCTACATTGCCCCAGCAGACTTTTTCCTCTTCCCACGCCTCAAAACCACCCTAAAAGGACATCGTGACTGCTCCGGGAAAGCGTTGCAACAGACCGTGACGAGGGAGCTCGACAGCATTCTGGTTGCCGTCTTCCAGAAAGCGTACGGGGTAGGAAATCCCGCTGACCTTTGAGGAATATTGAGCGTATGTTTCATTTCTGTCAATATATTTTTTAAAATTGATTCAGTCTCACTACTTTCAGGACACACTCTGTATCCGTATATATATAATGGTAGTTCAATAGCAAGTAAAAAAGAAAAGACATATCTATGTCCCGTGTTATTCTTAAAGAATAATTGTAATCATATTGTTTTTATGTCTCTTTTATTTTTAAAGAGGAGAAGATGGTGATAACTCGTGTGAAAAACAAGAAGTTCCGTGGCGAACTAAAGAGCCTACTTAAAAAAAAATAAGATTCAGGCCAATGATTAATCTACATGGATCTATCTAGAATAATGACGAAATTAAGTTTGCAATATCGAAATTTCTAATTACTTCGAAATACTGTATATCTGGCATAAAGTAGCCTAATAGAGAACTACAGTTGGCAGCCATGGTGACTGAATATACTCTTAGTTCCATCTCTTAAGGTACAGAATACAAAATTTGGTTGGAGGCCAATGAATAGCATGGACGTTACATGCAGGTAAACAATGGATCTAACTGCGCGCGTAAAATCATGTAGGCAACAATGACTTACATGTATTGGCCAGATATCATCTGAAAAGATGATCTATTGTTGTGTCAATTTTGAATGAAATTCATTAGTTAGTATAGAAGTTACATGCATTTTAAAATGGGACCTATCAGCAGGCTTAGAATCATGTTGGCAGAACTGACGTAGGCCTATATTAGTTACTCCAAATTAATCTAGAATGCCAGGTACTATAAGTGTGCAAGGTTTAGAGCGATTGGCTTGCATACTTTCTGATATATTTATATTAGGGTAACAAAAATAGAGAGAGCATTTATTAACAGTTGGCAGCCCTGGTTACTCTTAAGAATCGGCATAGTCATATCTGTTATGGTACACATAGCACACACGAAATTTGGTTGAAATCCAAATGATAGAATAGAAGTTACATGTATTTTAAGTTGGACTTCTCAGCAGGCTTAGACTCATGTTGGTAGCACTGACGTATATAAGTTACTCCAAATTAATTTAGAATGTAAGGTACTATACGTGTGCGTAGTTTAAAGCTGTCGGCTTGCATACTTTATGATATATGAGTAATAGGATAAAAAAAATTGAGTGCATTTATTAACAGTTGGCAGCCCTGGAGGCTCTTAAGAATACGCTCAGTCATATCTGTTTATGTACACATAGCACACACGAAATTTGGTTGAATTCCAATTGATAGTGTAGAAGTTATATGCATTTAAAAATTGGACTTATCTGCAGGCTTAAATACATTTTGGCAACACTGCCATGTATGGCCTCCGGGAAATTAAACTACAATATTATTATCTATACCTGTGCGAATTTTGAAATAGCTCCCATCATACCTTCCAAGATATCCAACATGGAGCTCAAATTTCAATTGTGATTTTTCAGCAGTTGGTAGCACTCACATCATTTTCAAATATGGCCGTGAGATACTCATGTATAGATCTTTACTCCTATCAAATTTTGTTTCGATTGCCCCAGTCGTTTAGGAGTTGATAGGGGGGGGGGGACACACACACACACAGCCAGCTAGACAGACAGACAGACGGACAGAAGGACAGACAGACAGACAGACAGACAGAGGGACAGACAGACTGACAGACGGACAGACAGACACACATTTGCCCGATCTCATAAGTCTACTTTTTCCTCATTTTTGCAAAATATGAAAAGTAGGCTAATAACAGACGCAGGGTGTGGCAACACTGAAAATTAATCACATTTTGACTACATGACGTCATACTCGAACTTATGATGGACCAACCTTTAGCATTGATTTGTGCGTATCTCTTGGCTTCCATCACTAACTAGCAGCGCCGATTTTCCATAGTGGAACTGGTAAGACAATAACACCGCATTGTATTATTAGGATGTGACGAAATATCCCTTTTGAAAACTGGTCAACACATCTTTTGATCCTGGTATTCAGGTCTTAAACTAAACATTAATTTTCTACAATATCTTCCGTTAGGTAGCAACATCAACGGTATTTAGGAACAGCGTATCCGGGGCCTCCCATACTTCACCCTGCTTATAGCCACTGTTCACAAAATCTAGGGCTGTAGTAATCTTTGTGATGTATTGATATGATTATCACTGGTTTACATGAGCACTAGAAGAGGATTAGTGAATCTTCCTTCACATTACAACATTCCCACCATTTTGTAAGCCTATTATTGGTAGCTAGTCTGGAACTTAATCAGAATACTGTCGCTTAACTTTAATAGTCACAATACACTAAGTTCGACAGAACAAAAACCAACAGACTGATAAGGAGTATCCTTAACCTCATAAATGCTCAGTGCGTGAATCGTTGATGCTCAACTCAGATTACCCCTAAAATCAAGTTCCTAACACTCGAGTAGTAGCATTCCAACGATTCCTTGTCTAAGTTCTGGTAAATTATTTTGCAAAGGAGGAGTATGCAGTACAGTCCCGACAATCAAATCCTGCTGTACCAAATATCTGCCTAATCCGAACAGGACTAGGAAAATATATCTACCAAATTTGTTTTGAATTTTAAAACAGGAAAAAAAATAAAGATTAAGATAAAACTAGTTTTTATTTCAAGTGCAACGTACATTCATTAGCACAGAAAATATAAAATAAATGCTAGAGGAGTGGACAGTGAATGTGGCGACTATCTTGTAGACAGGGCCTAGACCTACTAACAATGTGCATAACTAAGTTTGAATGCAATTTTCTTTACAATAACGACAAGACAAATTCAGGCTACTCGTTCTAGGTACAGTGTAATAGGTTTTCGAGCCGTAACGTCAATAAATGTTGTCGTATTTGATGAATATCGACCTAATCCGAACAGGGTTTGGTCCCGATTAGTTCTTATTAGTGGGACTCTGCTTTATACACGATCTCAAAACCCCTCAGGATGAGATCGGTTGACCTTGGAGGCCATGGAATGAGAGATAAGCTTTCTGAAGAACATCTTACCTTGTTAATAGAAAATAATACAGTAGGCTTAAGATAGGTTGGTTGGTTCCTCAATTTAGGGTCTGCGACAACGTGGTCATGAAGCCCCGTGTACTTTGGGGGCGTGTAGAATCTGTCTGATAACCCGTGTTAATAGTGATGAGTGTATTAGTGTGGGTTATCTGTTCTTTAATTCATGTAAGGACTAAAAACTTTGAATATTTTAAGTAGTTCCTACTTTTGCCGCCAAACGCCACCGTTAACGACTACTAGTTCAGAACATGGCTGCTAAACGCCACCGCAGTCGGTTCCTGGCAACGAACGTAGAAACCTAAGAGCGTTGTTTACATTTTTAACCTCTAATTTAGCTTCACACAGGTGTAATTAGTGGAAGGAGCTTATTCATGCCATAAATCTATGACATGGGACCGCTGGCTTTACCCGAAGGAAGGCGTACTGAGAGATTTTAACGCTCTTAAAAATCCGACGACTTCGGCCGGGTTTGAACCTGTGATCTTGCGCATAGAAGCTCAGCATGTAACCAACTATGACACCGAAGCCGCCGGCTTAAGATATGCACGTAGTAAGATAACTTGCCGTCGCTACATCGCGCTAAAAATAACATCACTATCCACTGTTTTTTGCTGTTATTACCCGATTTTCCAACTTGTCCAAGTAGTAAAAGTTCTCTCACTGAAAGAAAAGTGATCCGCACAATTTACAACGTGTCGCGTGTGGATATTCTCCTGGGTTCACAAGCACATCATGACTCCGACCCTTCCCGTATGTTGGCATATTTTCTTCTTCTTGGGGTGTTTTGGATACGACCCTGTCGATTTTTGAATCCCCGCAGTTTAAGAAAACATATCTATTAATTTCCTCCCCTGTGGCTCACATCTAGTGGGACATGGGTTGGCGACCGAGGGACCCCTGCTGAGTCCAGCATTGCTTCAACATACTTGTGCCGGGCTCCTTTCCGTCTTCTTTACTATCGACCTATCTTTGTCAACTATTGTTCTCTTCCGACCCCGACGGTATTAGGGTATCGTCTGATGCCTAGGGAATCTCTTCCTTTCCTGCCTTAATTGGCCATTTTCTCATCTTTCCTGATACCCTCATTCTTCTAGGGGTCAGCCTTCTATTTCCTTTCATGTTAGCCCCGCCACTTCTGGTGCACCCTGGATAGTGGTACACCCTCAGGAGCTCACAGCTGGTGATTTTGGGAGTGGTGACCCCTAGGGATTCCTAAGCTGGGTCTGATTTTCTCCTTTTTCCTCTGACTTTAAGGCGGATCCTCTCCTCTTTCCCTTTTCTACCTGCCTTTCATGTCTCTCCTTCCTTCCAAGTCCCTCAATCCTCGAGGGTTAAGGGCATTTCTTGTTCTCCTTTCGTTCATTTACTTTGGTTTTCTTTGGTTTTCCATTTCTTCTTCTATTATATAAGTTAGTTTTAGTTATAATTTACATTTCATTATCATCTTCACTTTCATCCGAACAAATAGGGACCGATAACCTAGATGTTAGGCCCCTTAAAACAACAATTATCATCGTCATCATGACATGCGTATCGTATTTTTGCCGCCTTTCAAAAATCACTTACCACGGCCAGGAGCGTACCTGCAATCTTGGGGTCAGTAGACCGACACGATGTCCTCTCACCCACCGTGTTTGAATACATAGGGGGAATAGATTTGCACACAAACATGGCCGCCATCCTCAAATTATTGGGTTGATGACCTTGTAGTTTCGTCAAACGATTGTTCATACATAAAGGTATAATGTTGCAGAAATTGGTAGGGATAAGATGATTAGGTTGGTCGTAATTTGACTTAAGCTTATAACATTTGGGTGGCGGCCATTATGTTTCCGTCAAGATGGCGGCGATATAAAACATGGCACTGAGGTGCCCTTTGCTAGTGCTACCTCTGTACTGAATTTCGTTCAATTCGGTTTCACCGTGTTCGAATTGATGAGGGGGGACAGACATTCAGAGTACACACACTCACACACACACACACACACACACAATTTTTCGCCCTGTGTTGATCTCATAAGTCTACTTTCATTTTTTTGCAAAAATAGGCTTATGAGATCATTCGTCCCTGTGTGTGTGTTTGTGTGCGTGTATTTGTGTGTGTGTGAGAGAGAGTGTGTGTGTACTCTGAATGTCTGCCCCCCCCCTATCAATTCGAACACGGTGAAACCGAATTGAACGAAATTTGGTACAGCAGTAGAACTAGTAAAGGTCACTTCAGTGTCATGTTTTATATCGCCGCCATCTTGACGGAAACGTAATTGCGGCCACCCAAATGTTCAAAGTTTAAATCAAATTACGACTAACCTAATCATCCGATCTCTACCAAATTTTGCAGGAATATATATTCGTACAGCAAGGTCATCAGACAAATAGTTTGCAGATGGCGGCCATGTATGTGTGCAAACCGATTCCCCCAATCAATTCAAACACTGTGAAACCGAATTGAACTAAATATGGTACAGAGGTAGCACTAGCTAAGGGCACCTCAGTGTCATGATTTATATCGCCGCCATCTTGACGAAACCGTAATGGCGGCCAACCAAATGTTAAAAGCTTGAATCAAATTACGACCAAACCAATCATCTGATCTCTACCAAATTATGCATCGTTATACCTATGTGCATAGGTAATCTTTTGACGAAACAACAAGATCATCAGCCTAATAATTTGCGGATGGCGGCAATGTATGTGTGCAAATCGATTCCCCCTATCTTTTCAAACACGTTGAAACCAAATTGAACGAAATTTGATATAGAGGTAGCACTACCAAAGGACACCTCAGTGTCCAGTTTTATATCGCCGCCATCTTTACTAAAACGTAATGGCGGCCACCCAAATGTTAAAAGGTTAAATCAAATTACAACTGACTTAATCATCTTATCTCTACCAAATTTTGCAACATTATACCTTTATGTGTAAAAGATCGTTTGAGCAAACTACAAGGTCATCAGCCCAATAATTGGCGGCCATGTACGTGTGCGAATAGGTTCCCCTTATCTTTTCAAACACGGTGAAACCGAATTGAACAAAATCTTGTGCAGAGGTAGCACTATCAAAGGACACCTGAGTGTCATGTTTTACATCACCGCTATCTTGACGAAAATGTAATGGCAGCCACCCAAATGTTAAAAGCTTAAATCAAATTACGAGCAACCTAATCACATGATCTCTACCAAATTTTGCAACAACGTACCTTTTTGTGGGAAGCATCTATTGATTGAACTACAAGGTCATCAGGCCAATAGTTTGCCGATAGCGGCCATGTATGTGTGCAAATCGATTCCCCGTATCAATTCAAACATGGTGAAACCTAATTGAATGGATTTTTTTTTACAGAAGTAGCACTAGCAAAGGGTACCTCATATTCATATTAAATATCCGTATATAACGTTGTATTTCAACAAGCTACTACAACCAACATTCAATTATTCTCCTTGAAAAGGACAAAGAGTTATAACAATACCCACGCATTTAGCAGAAACTAGGCTATATGTTCTTTACTGAACATCTTGTTTATATCTTCTGTCCTAATCATGCGATTGAAATTTGAATAATACACATACAAAATAACCTTCTTTTAATAGTACATAGCTCTTAGGTCAACATTATAAAAATCCAACATGGCGACCATCTGCAATATTTAGACGGTTCTCAATATCTACGAATCTATTACAGCAATCAAACTGAAATTTTGTAGGTTGATGGAGGCAATAAACACGAGTAAGTTATTTGAACATAGGCATATAACTACTTGTTATATACTTTTATCTCTCTTTTACGCTCCATTGTGGTAATGTGCTCGCTATGCCTCGTGATTTAAACAATATTTACGACGATTTTATCTGAAGAAGGCTGGATGTACTAGGCTACATGCAGTATTGGTAAAGGTGGATGTGTTCTACTTCCATTAAATTAGATATTTAATTTGCATACGAATACGGAGCATTATTAACCCTTTATAGGACAGAAGGACATGAGGGAAAAGCTGATATTCAGAAAGGTGTAAGGCAAGGCTGCAACTTATTAACCATACTTTTCAATCTTTGCATTGAACAAGCATTGAAGGAAAGTGGAACAAATTTAAAGTGGGAGTGAAGATTCAAGGAGAAATGATTTCAACTCTGAGATTTGCTGATGACATCGTCATCTTGGTCGAAACGCCTTATGAATTGAAGAGTTTTTGAATGGTATGGACTCCGTCTTGAGGAAAGAATTTATGATGAAAATTATTAAATATAAAACAAAATACTGGAATGCAGCCGAAATAAGTCAGAATCCTCTATGGACATCAAATTAGCAGGGGAAAACTAAAGGAAGTAGGAGACTTATGTTACTTAGGAAGCCAAATAACCAGTGATGGACTAAGCAAAGAGTTTATAAAAAGTAGGTTAGCTCAGGCGAGGAAAGCATTTCTACTGAAAAGGGATCTGTTTACATCCAATATATACTTAGGTATTAGGAAGTCATTTTTGAAAGCCTTTGTTTAGAGCTTGGCGCTCTATGGAAGTGAAACTTTAACTATTGGTGCAGCAGAAAGGAGGAGAATTGAAGCGTTTGAAATGTGGTGTTACAGGGGAATGATGAAGATCAGTTGGGTAGATAGGGTTAAAAACGAAGAGGTATTAAGACTAGTGGGAGAGGAGAGTGGTATCTGGCGACTTCTAATGAATAAAAGAGATAGGTTGGTAGCACATATACTAAGACGCCCTGGAATAGCAAGCTTAATTATGGAAGGAAGTGTCGAGGGCAAGAACTGTACGGTTAGACCAAGGTTAGAATATGTTAAACACATTGCCTCGGATGTAGGGTGTGGTAGCTATGTAGAGATGAAACGATTAGCTCAGGATAGGGAGGCATGGAGGGCTGCATCAAGCCAGTCAACAGACTGAAGACTCAAACCACAAATAGTACAGTGCTAAAAATATTTTATTTACATTGAATTCTTTGGCCTAATTATAATTATTACAAATTTTATATTTTGTTTTCATTAACATTTTAATGCTCATAATTACTTTTATGTTCGACCCTCATATTATATGTCTGAAAACTGTATCATAATGATGGTCATTATAACACTATTTTTCATTATGAAACAGTTTCTCCCACCAATCACAGCTCAAGAAACAGCTGTTTGACCAATTAGATAAGGATACCTTCGCGCATGCGCTCAAAATCCAACATGTCTATATAAATTACCGAAAGTGCACCGTCCATATGTTCGCGTAAATAAACTGGTGAATATGAGACAAGAAATAGCACTGTACCTTAATATACCCAAACCCAATTTCTACACAGCGCGTTGATTTCAAACGACTACGGTGACAGTTTTACTGAATACTGGTTCACGATCTGCACATATGGCACTGAAGCACACAGAGCGCATGCGTCGACCAGAGAGCTTGGAACACAGAGATATGCTACCTAGCGCACCACCCGATCACAAATTTCTAGTTACTGAACAGATATTTATGAATATTTATCTTAAAACATATAATAAAGTTATAATTATTGTCGAACATAAACAGTCGTATGCAACTCGCCTATAATGGTAATTAAGACACTCGTATGTCTTAATTATAGCCATTATAGGCTCGTTGCATAATGTACTATTATATTTTTCGCCTACTTTTTACATTATGAGACTTATGAGATCGGGCAAATGTCTGTCCTTCTGTCTGTCTGTCTGTCTGTCTGTCTGGCTGTGTGTGTGTGTCCCCGTATCAACTCCTAAACGGCTGCAGCAATCGAAACAAAATTTGGTAGGAGTAAAAGTCTATACCTGAATATCTCACGGCCATATTTGAAAATGATGTCAGTGCTGAAAATTCGCAATTGAAATTTGAGCTCCATGTTGGATATCTTGGAAGATATGAATGGGGGCTATTTCAAAATTGGCACACGTATAGATAATAATATTGCAGTTTAATTTCCAGGAGGCCATACATGGCAGTGTTGCCAAAACGATTATAAGCCTGCTGATAGGTCAAAATTTTAAATGCATATAACTTCTACACTATCAATTGGATTTCAACCAAATTTCGTATGTCGTATGTGTACATAAAAGATATGACTGAGCGTATTCTTAAGAGCCACTAGGGCTGCTAACTGTTAATTAAAGCTCTCAATTTTTATTAATCCAAATACCCATATATCAGAAAGTATACAAGCCGACAGCTTTTAAGTATGCACACGTATAGTACCTGACATTCTATATTAATTTGGAGTAACTAATATACGTCAGTGCTACCAACATGATTCTAAGCTGCTGATAGGTCCAATTTTAAAATGCATGTGACATCTATACTAACTAATGGATTTCATTCAAAAGTGACACAACAATAGATCATATTATTTCAGATTATTTCTGACTAATACATGTATGTCATTGTTGCCAACATGATTTTACGCGCGCTGTTAGATCCAATGTTTAACTGCATGTAACGTCCATGCTATCCATTGGACTTCAACCAAATTTTGAATTCTGTACCTTAAGAGATGGAACTAAGATTATATTCAGTCACCAGGGCTGACAACTGTAGTTCTCTATTAGGCTACATTATGCCAGGTATACAGTATTTCGAACTTATTAGAAATTTCGATATTACCAACTTAATTTCGTCATTATTCTAGATACATCCATATAGATTAATTATTGGCATGCATCTTAAATTTCAAGAAAAGTAGGCTCTTTAGTTCGTCATGGAACTTCTTGTTACTATATTAAAATGGTAAAGTTATTAGAAATTTCATTTTAATATGCTTATTAATTATCAAAAATAGAGGAACATTAAGCATTATTAAACAATTAAAATTAAAAAGTAGGGAATACTAGGATAAGAAAATTAATGCTTTATTTGATTGCCATTTTTTCATGTTTTACTTTTTATTTTAATTGTTTTTAATAAAACATTTATCAAGCACTCTAGGTTAATGTTTACAGAAACATTAACACTTCCACAAGAATTAGTTGAAATATGAGTGAAAGATTCAGCCATCTCCATCTTTGTCAATATAAGTTGTTAGAATATATTCTTTGTTTGAACTGATCTGTGTTTGTCGCGCTACCTGTGTTTACTGTGGAGATTGATCCACACTGCGCCCGGTTGACCACCATATAAATCAGACGCCCTCTCAATCAGCCACCCTTTGACCGCAGCATCCCTCTTCCATCCTGGCCACAACCGTTGGGGCTCATTGGCGCCGATCGCCTCTTAACTTAAACTGTGCTGCCCTCTGATTTACGCAGCGGTCTAGCTGTATGCCTCTCACCAAGGCGGTCCGGGTTCGTATCCCGGTCAATGCATTGAGATTTTCGAAGAGAAATGCCATGTCCTGTGGTTCGGATCCCACGTAAAAAGGTGGTCCCGTGGCTCATGATCTAGAGATTAACGGTCACGTTAAACTACAAGATTCCTTCCTTCCTTCCTCTGATTTACGAAGGTGGATCAAAAATTAAGTTGCACTTACCAGTTATGGCCATTTATTACACCACCTATACAACACCAACACGCCTATAACAACATACAATGTATCGTCACTTTTCTACATAGTTTCCAAGAGACCCCAAACATTTCAGCGAACGCACAACCAACTTTCCGATGCCAGATGCGTAGAAAGTTCCTCCAGCGTTCTGGATCCACACGGAGACAGCGGCCGTCACCTCCTCATCGGTGTGGAAACGTCGACCACCGAGCTCCATTTTGAGCTTACCGAACACATGAAAGTCACATGGCGCTAGGTCCGCCAAATGAACGAACTGCTGCAGCGTTTCAAGTGGGAGGTCTGCAACATCCACCCTACAGTCCCGACCTAGCACCATGTGCCTTTCATCTGTTCGGTAAGCTCAAAACGAAGCTCGGTGGTCGACGTTTCCACACCGATGAGGAGGTGAAGGCCGCTGTCTCCGTGTGGTTGCAGAACGCTGGAGGAACTTTCTATGCTTCCGGCATCGACAAGTTGGTTGTGCGTTCGCATAAATGTTTGGAGTCTCTTGGAAACTATGTGGAAAAGTGACGTTACATTGTTTGTCGTTATAGCCGTGTTGCTGTTGTATAGGTGGAGTAATAAATGGCCATAACTGGGAAGTGCAACTTATTTTTTGATCTGCCCTCGTACAAGGTACCTTCAGAAATTAGGGTTACAAGCATCCTCAAGGTAGGAATATTCCTCTTTCCCTTCAAATATTCCACCAGGGTGAAGCACGAGAACAGTGATACCATGCATATGTTGTGGCAAACCCTCACAATGTCAGTTGGGAGATGGCTGACCGCATGGAGACTTGTTGATCCTGTATCGTAACATGTAGCGCATTTCTAAAAGAATTCCTCACCTGGGGAGTGTCAGTGGATGCTTCCAGTTACTACGACACACGTACTTACTTTAATGACGCTTCAATAGCTTGCAACATGTGCTTCAATAAGGATGATCATTAGTTGGTTTAGGTTATTTCGTGATCGGCTGTCGCTTCTGTGCACTGTCAAAATGTATTAATTATTTATTTATTTATTTATTTATTTATTTATCGTATGGCTTTTAGTGCCGGGAGTGTCTGAGGACATGTTCGGCTCGCCTGAGTCTGTAGCTGCTTCCAGCGGACACCCTAAAGGGTGAGCTACAAGTTCCGTTCAATTTCAACTAGTTCCAACTTTCGCTACCAGATATCAATGATACCCAGTGGTGAACGTTGGAACTTTGATAGAGCGTTCCGACGAAATCTAAGCTAACAATTTAGCTTTAGACAAGTTTAGTCCGTGAAAGGATCTTTTACATGCCATAAATCTATGACATGGGACCGCCGGCTTTACTTCCCCTCCGAAGGAAGGCATACTGAAGGATTTTTAACTGTAAAAATTAATACGTCTTTGCAGAACCGCATAAGGAAACTCATGGATGCAGATTCACAATATGATGGGTAATCTGATGATAATAATCATCATCATCATCATTTATTGTTTATATCAGGCCATTATGACCCATGACAGATAACAAACACTTCAAATATACAACATTACATAACACTATCCTGATCAATCACACAGGAGGCAATATCCCGATCACAATTTGTTACAAATGCCGTTCCATTTTTCTCTATCCATTGAATCATCCAGTACTGATATTGGTTCCACCTGCTGCAACGTTCTCAGCAACCTATCCTTCCATCTCGTCCTTGGACGACCTCTTGGACGTTTGCCAATCAGCTGAGCATTGAACACTCTGTTAAGGATAGATTCCACAGCTCTTACGATATTGAGCTGTCTTCCTCTGATGATCCTACCCACATCAGCTTTCCCAAAACGTTGGTCTAAGTCCTCTTTTTCCCTCCTTTCCCATCTTCCTTCATCCCTATTGTAAATAGGTCCATATATCTTCCTGAGCACTTTCCTCTCAAATGCACAAATGCGCTCTTCCTGAAAATAAGATATTCAATGACTGCATTTCTAAACGTTCAAAATAAGTGAGGTAGTTTGCTTTAAAATTGCGGGTCTCGTGGTAGCGGTGTATCACAGAACAACTTCACTAATCTCATACCCGGAAGTGTGTTGATGGGAATACAGTTCAGTTGCCTCATCACTTATATTGTTTCTATGGAGAGGTGTGTGCAATGGTCAGTCAAAGATCAGGGTAGGAAATATGGTTAGAGAAAAGAAAATGGGTGGAGAACCACAATCCGAACAACCGTTGTTAACACTGGCATTCAAAATTAAACTTCTTACTTCGATTCTTTCAGTATGTAATAAATCCTAATTATGATCTAGAAATAAGTTCCATATTTGAATGTGGTCATGATCCTAAAAGAGGTATTTCCTTCTTTACTTGGATTCTTTCTAATCGTTGTAATTTGTAATTTAGCTTACTCGTCACACTTGATTGGTTCTCACCCCATCCTTGGAAAACTGAGATGTGGAATTATTTTGACTATGCCTGTGCCTCTAATGATGGGGCTGTTATTGTGCATTGTGTTTGTCGAGAAGACTGAAATCCTCACACAATCGAACACTGTGATGCAGCACTGGGGCATGAAGTAGAGCTCGAGCAATTAGGACGCCCGATAAGAGCGACGCTTGCAGTGTGCGTAAAGCGGCCAGGTGATGAATAGCCTTGGGGCTCTACGTGCTTCTCAATGAGGATACAGATGGCAGCACAGGCTCACGGCCTTCTAGGTCTCGCTTGTGTTCTATATTCTCTCTGGATTAAACAAAATAGTGTTGCATGCACATATTGATGATAATCTATCGTTTATCATGAGATGTCAAGTGAACTAGTTCCTCCCTCGAGACAGCTTTGTTGCGAAGATGTAAAATCTTACTGACCGATGCAAATGCCGCGTTATTGGAGCGGTGGCACATTTTGGTTTATATGTTAAAGGTCGATTCACGCTATACATTACGTAGAGGAAAGGAGGTGGTTATGCAATACCATTTTGTTTTACGGAAGTAAGTCCAAGGATTTCTTTGATATTTTTTTTATTATACTAGGTTATTGGCTTGCTATTTATCTCTATTACGCTCACATTACAAGGTTTTTGGATAAACGGTATGATTACAGTACTTTTAATGTCAAACTAAGATACATGGTAGGGGTCATGGAATACTGCTGGGGATATGGAATAATTAGTATACCCCGAATATAAGCAAGATATTCTTACTTACAAAAATCACAGATATAATGATCGATATAACATGCAGAACAATCCTCATGGGCCCACATCTCACACTGCATGCACTAAACCCATGTGTCGCCTCTGAAGTCCTCCGAAAATCTGGCATTACAGAATATTCACTCTACATTGACAAATTTTGTTTGGGGTCGGATACTGACCGTTTCACTGCCACTGGAATCGTGTAGTTCTATTGAATCAGAATTACCAATTTATCCTCTACATTTGCAGGTAGGACAGTTTCTCCCTAATTTCTAGTCAGCTGCAGTTTTTTCGTCTTTTTTGAGTTGATCCAAGGAGGAAAAGCGTAGTTCTAGGGACACCAAACTCCTTCGCAGCTTCAGTTTTCCCATTTTATTCTCACGCACTGACTTGACTGCTTTTGCCATTGCCGATGGAACCCATTTCTTCCACTGCTGGTGATCTACCGGCGCAGATTTACTACAACCTGCCATTTCTTTGGCTGTGGATGAATATAAAAACTACGAATTAAAATATATAGTGATATATGTCCTTAGTCATGGAGTATTTATTTATAATTGCGTTTCATATTTAAAGCCAAATATTATATGGTATAGATGTGAGGTAAGAAGGTAAACATCGTTGTTACGCGCAATCCTAAGTGGCACTGTAGTTAACTTTTAACATGGGAGGGATTATGGAATTCTTGAAACTCAAGGGGTCCATAACCCCCTCCCATTAAAGTTACATTTACATGTTCTTAAACGTCACATCTTATCTTCCATATTAAATTCAGTTATATCATTTGAGAGCCATATTAAGGCATTTAAAGCGAGACTGGAGTTAAAGGATGAAAACACGACCTTTCCGATTCCTTTCCATCACATCTCCGTACATGCACACTGCACATTATATACACCTTCCGTGAGCCTATCTTTTCCCGACAGGAATGTTTCGCAGCTATGTTTACGGAACGTACGCGGACATGTGTTGACAATGTGCACTAGCAACCACTTCCGTTCCGTGTTTTGGCGCTCCCTCTGATTTTAACCTGGGTTAGGTTTGGTTAAAGTTTGAGGTTACACTCTCCAAAACGAAATAGTGAATTCGAGAAACATGCGTTAGTAAATTTATCGGGATTTTAAAATGAGCAACATTCCGTCGCAATCTAAGGTAATGTACGTCTTTTATTCTTATTTTCAACATTGCCTGAAACAGTACCTCATGGACGACCAAGGCAGCGATGGCTTAACACGCTGCACAATGATCTCAAGAAGTCATGGCCGCAGCGTGATCAGCCACTTGATCGTGTCAAGTGGAGACAGTGGACCCCGCCAGCATAAACACAAACGCTAAGGAAGAGGAAGAAGAAGTCAGCTGTTCACCAAAAGGTTTACCATGGTCTACCTCTACAGTTCTTGTCCTCGACCCTTCCTTCTCTAACTACGTTTGATATTCCTGGGTGTCTTACTATGTGTCCTACCAACCTATCTCATCACTTGATTAGCAGTCGCCAGAAACATTTCTCCTCTCTTCGTCTTAATACCTCTCCCTTTGTAACCCCATCTACCCATCTGATCTTCATCATTCTCCTGTAACACCACATTTCAAACGGTTCAATTCCCCTCTTTTCTGCTGGGCGAATAGTCCATGTTTTACTTCCATAGATCGCCACGCTCCAGACAAAGGCTTTCAAAAATTACTTCCTAATCTATATTCGATGTCTACAGATTCCTTTTCTGTAGAAATGCTTTCCTTGCCGGAGCTAACCTACCTTTGATATCCTCTTTGCTTCGTCCATCACTGGTTATTTTGCTTCTTAAGTAACAGAAGTCTCCTACTTCATTTAGCTTCACTCCTGCCAATTTGATGTCCATAGAGGTTTCTGATTTATTTCGGCTGAATTCCAATATTTTTCATGTACCTTTATTAATTTTCATCATGAATTGCTTCCTCAAGACGGAGTCCATACCATTCAAAAACTCATTCAAATCCCCAGGCGGGTCGGCCAAGATGACGATGTCATCCGCAAATCTCAGAGTTGATATTATTATTTCTCCTTGAATCTTCACTCACACTTTAATTTTTTCTCGAATTTCCTTCATTGCTTGTCCAATGTAAAGACAGTACACGTGACCTAGAGAAACATACCAGGCAGCAGATTGAGTAAACAGGACGATCAGTTGGTTTACCAAGTCCCGTACAGAGGGAGAATCCCTTTCTCGGCGGTCATTCAAGTGTACAGCCCCTCCGTCTACTTTCATTAAGACGTGGTTCATGTTTGTTGACTGAGACCGCTCCTGGCAGCAATCTCCATGATTACTCTATCGCATCAACTGACTCCTTACCAGAGAAGCTGTAATGCCATGGAATGAACGATTTTCCAAAATGTAGTGCTGGCCAGTTCCTTGGCTTCGTCACATTGTCTCATACACTATAGTATCATCACGAAGATCAGATCCGATTGAAGCTCGACAGGTACCAACATTTGAAAATAAATCTCAAAATATTTATGTATAATAATGGTGAACTGAATTTTTCAGAATATCTAAAGCAGGAGTAAAGATTTAAGGTCAACTTGGCTGATTACATTGTAATCTTGGGATGGGAATGGACACCGTATTGATGAGAGCAATTATTCTGCAAATCAATAAATGTAATGCAAAAAAATCGAATGCAATGGAAATAAATCAGAAACCCCATTGATAACGAATTGGCAGGTAAAGAAGCTTAAGGATGTAGGAGACTTCTAGCCTACCAATTGAGAAGCAAAATAACTAGTGATGGAGGAAGCAAAGAGGACATAAATGGTAGGGCAGCACAGGCAAGAAAGGTATTTTTACAGAAATGGAATCTGTTAACATCAGATATAGATTTAGGTAATAGAAATTCATTTTTGAAGGCCTTCGATTTGAGCGTGGCGCTCTATGGAAGTGAAACTTGGACTGTTGGCGCAGCAGTAAATAGGGCAATAGTAGCTTTTGAAATGTGGTGTTACAGGAGAATGTTGAAGATCAGATGCGTAGGTAGAGTAACAAATGAAGAGGTATAAGACGGGTGGGTGGAGAGATAGGTTGGTAGGACACACATTAAGACACTCAGGAAGAGCAAACTTTGTTATGGGAGGTATGGTCGAGGATAAGAACTGTAGGGGTAGACCAGGGTTAGAATATGTTAAACATATTGCCTCGGATCTAAGGTCTGGTAGCTATGTAGAGATGGAACAATTAGCTCAGGAAATGGAGCCATTTACAGCTGCATCTAACCAGTCAAGAGACTGACGACTCGAACAACATCAACTGCCCATTTTTATTTTTCTAGAAAAGGGAGCTGTGAATTCACAACCACCCCTTTGCCACTTGTGGCGAACCCTTCTTGAAACTAACACATCTTATTCTCTCTTAATTCTAAACCTAAAAAGCTGACTGAAATTTAGTCCATGGTGGCCCCTCTGAGTCTCTTGCACACTGTACTTCGCCACCTTGTTTCAATAGAGAAGAGAATTGACTCAACCAAAGTGACCGATATTCAAATGATCTCCACGTCGCAAATCAAACTTCCCGAGGACAGATCATCTAGCCAGAATAGCCGGACGTTGTTAACAATAAAAGTTTATCATTCTAACCATTTAATGTTTTTTTTTTTAAATTTACACCAGACATGTTAAAATGTTAAAACAACGCTTGGTAACAAATATAATTGATTATTTTTTGAAATTATATGGAGAGAATTAAAAAGCCCCCCAGGGGCTCACAACTTGTGGGACGTGGGTTGGCGACCACGGGACCCCAGCTGAGTCTGGCATTGCTTCCACTTACTTGTGCCGGGCTCCTATGTGTTGTCTTTCCTCTCGACCTCCCTTGGACTCTTGTCCTTTTCCGACCCCGACAGTATTAGGGTATTCGAGTCCTAGGGATTCTGTCACTTTTCCGCCTTAATTGGCCCTTGTCTAACCTTTCCTGATCCCTGATTGTGCTACACCCTGAAGGGCTCACGTCTGTAGAGTTCGGGAGTTGGTGACCCCGAGAGCTTCTTGAGCTGGGTCCGGTTTTTCTCTTTCTTCCATTGCCTTTGGGGCGGTCCCTCTCCTCTTTCCCATACCTAGCTCCCTTTCCTGGCTCTCCCTTATTCCGAGTCCCTTGATTCTCATTCTTCGAGGGTTGAGGGCATTTCCTTCCTTCCTGTCCTTTGTGTCCCTTATTCTTATTTTTAGCCTACTTTTTACATTTTGCAAAACTGAGGAAAAAGTAGACTTATGAGATCGATCCGGGTAAATGTGTTTGTGTCTGTCTGTCTGTCCTTCTGTCTCTGTGTCTGTCCTTCTGTCTGTCTGTGTGTGTGAGTCTCCATATCAACTCCTAAACGGCTCCCGCAATCGAAACAAAATATCTCAATGCCGTATTTGAAAATGATGTCAGTGCTACCAACTGCTCAAAAATCGTAATTGAAATTTGAGCTCCATGTAGTATATCTTGGAAGGTATGAATGGGAGCTATTTCACAATTGGCACACGTATAGATAATAATATTTCAGTTTAATTTCGAGGAAGTCATACATGGCAGTGTTGCCAAAACTATTATAAGCCTGCTGATAGGTCCAATTATTAAATGCAAATAACTTCTACACTATCAATTGGAATTCAACCAAATTTTGTATGTGCTATGTGTACATACGCAGATACGACTGAGCGTATTCTTAAGATCCACCAGGTCTGCCAACTGTTAATAAATGCTCTCAAATTATTTTATCCAAATACCAGTATATCAGAAAGTATGCAAGCCGACTGCTTTAAATTTTGCACACGTATAGTACCTGATATGCTATATTAATTTGGAGTAACATATATACGTCACTGCTACCAACATGATTCTAAGCCCTCTGAGAGGACCAAATTTAAATACATGTAACTTCTATACTATCATTTGGATTTCAACCAAATTTCGTGTGTGCTATGTGTACCATAACACATATGACCATGCCGATTCTTAAGAGTAACCAGGGCAGCCAACTGTTAATAAATGCTGTCTCTATTTTTGTTACCCTAATATCAATATATCAGGAAGTATGCAAGCCAATAGCTCTAAACTTTGCACACGTATAGTACCTAGCATTCTAGATTGATTTGGAGTAACTAATATACGTCAGTGCTGCCAACATGATTCTAAGCCTGCCGATAAGTCCAATTTTAAATGCTTGTAACTTCTATACTGTACCCGTTCGTCCTGGGGATGCGATGACCCATCTGCTATTACATCACATTCCTGGATTTCCAGGACAGAGCGGAGTTAAATGAACATGAAGTCAAATAAGGAATGTGTCGGAAATTCAGTTGAAATATCACATAAGCAGAGGGTAACACGAGATAAAGTATCTCCAGGGTCGTTACGGGTTTAAATTTAATTTAAAAAAATACAAATATCAATGGGCGCCATCAACTGAATCCCTAGCAAACCACATCCTTCCTGGTTAATTCTTAATTAAGGCAAGGAAAGAAATAGGAAAATACATCTTCATCAGGTCACAATTAAGATAAAAACAAATTTATTCAACTTTGATAGTCAGACAGACATATTAAACACTCATCCTTCCTAAGAGCATGGTCGAATGCCAACGTTAAATTGTCATTGTCCAGAAAATCGAACCATCTCTATTCTACTCAAAGTGTATTTAATCCACATAAAATAGGAAAAATTTCTAAAGTTCACTTGGGTTCTCAGGATCACCGTAGCACTATGTCTATGCGTAACTGACATTCGTGATACCTGAGACCTAACTTCTCTTTAAATTAACATCATGAATGTGGATGTAAAAATTAATGAATCTGTCTAAACACACATATTCTAATCACATATTTAAATATCACCTAATTTATGGCTTGCATGGCATTATTCAAATGCTGAATATCTTAGTCAAATGCTCCTAAACATCGAATAATTAATTTACACTATTTACACTGTCATTAATAATTGCTTGTTTGTGAATCACAGAAAATCCACTACTCATTGGTTATAATCATCATCATCATCATCAATATTAAATATTTCTCACATTAGGTCTCATCTCAAAATTCAATATATTCATGTCAGAATAATTAACTCATTATCATCAAATCATTTAAATGAATATTATAATCATCACTTCATTATATCCTCTAATTATTCACACACTCTCATTTCATCATTTCATTCAGATTAAATCATCTTAAATCATTCATATAAATTGTTTAATTCATCAACTCAAGTTGCAAATCTTCAAATCATTCAAATCAAATCTCTCAATTAAATTTATTTAAATCCATTTAAATGTATTAATCATCAGCTTCTTTAATTATTTATCACCTTCTAATTCAGTTATTCATCATCTATTTAATCATCTATTAATTTATTTAAATCAGCTTATTTATTCAATCTTTAATTCATCCATTTATTTAATTCATTGATTTATTCCAAAATTTAATTTATCAATTTATTTAAATTTTATTCATCTGGTTATTTAGATTTTTATTATTTCATCGAGTCATTTAGATTTTTATTTCATTAGGTCGGATCATTAATATGCTTAAACTTCAGATTATTATTTCATTAATTATTATTATCAGAAAATCTTGTATTATCAACATTATTTATTTGTTTAATTTCCTAACAAATTGTTTAATATGGGTTATAGAACGTTGTCTTACAGTTTTATCACTTCCAAGTTATAACTCGTATTCAATTATCATGCCAAAAAATATTATTGCCTTCACAAAATCACGTTGGATCTCACTATCCAAAACTTCATCATCTACTCTCACTTTATCAAATATCATATTTGAATATCATAATTATTCCACGTAACTCACTAAATATTCAGCGCACAGCATGAATCTCAAAATTATGCTAGACTGGGTTCGACAACCTCATGTCTGCCTCAAAATACATTAGCAATATTGCAACTTCCACCTGGCAACTTCCACAAAATGCCTATCACAAACTTCACTTAATCAAGTTGCATGATCTACAAAAAAAATATAACTGGCTTCAAATTATCAACGCACACAATCTCCAAGAACTGTAATTAATCTGATCACATCTAGACAACTTCTTAAACAATTAGGAAAAATATTATCTTAGTAATCGAAATCCAATTCAAGATCTGCTTTCAAATAGCATAAATTCTCTTAAAATTCTCATAATTCACTTCACAGAAAAACACTAATGTGTTATAATCTCTCACATCAAAATATGCAATATTGATCTGCCTCAAAATAAATCTGACCATTAATGATTCATCTTACAAGATTCAATTACTTTAAATCCTTCTCAAAGGTATCAAACTCAATCATAAAAATATCAAAAGTATCAAAAGCATCAGCTGTTAAATGAGAGTACTCGCAAAAGAGTATAGCAACAAAATATTGGATTGGCAAACAAGAATTACAAAATGTAACCCTGCTGACATTTATTTTTAATTTATTTAACAAAATTCGACTGATATGTGACTAGTAGTTTCTTGTTTGATCCTCTTACAATCTCAAGTACACTCGGATGATAAAAATGAGTTCCTCAATGGCAAGTTAGGTGAGTACCACCACGCAATCGTATAATACGAAAGGCCTTGCCCCGTAGACTATCATGATAATGCCCTGAGCGATGGGTCAAGGTGTGTACCACCACGCAATCGCCTAAAGCGAAAGGCCTCATCTCGTCGTCTAATGAGTGAATGTACCAGATTGGAATCAACAAGTCTCTAGTTGTCACATAAAAGCGATATTCATTCACTTGAGTGAATAAAATCTTAATATCTCCAAACAATCCAATGGAAAAAAAATCCCTACTGATGAATAATACACACTCGCTAGTATGCAATGAACTGACGAAGTAATTTAAATAATCCAATTGCAGATCGCGAGTTCGAAATACTCGCCACAAAAAAATAACTATCCAAGAAAAACTATCCTTACTGAAAATGTCTAAAAGACCAAACATCTGCTTAATAAAGCCAACCAATGGTGAGAATTTCGTATAATGGTGCCTGCCATATCATATGGTAATGCCATATTCCAGAAAAAAATTGAGCAAATAATGTTTAAGCCATGTCAAAATAATCGTAGAACTCCTACTAGAAATATATACAAGTATGCCCAGTGTTCATGAAAAAATCATATCAGAAAGTCATAACTCTTACAGTACCTTCTCATATCAGCTGTTAATATATTTCAAAGATCGTCGATTATCCTCGTGTGTGCAATAAATTTCTCAAAAGATCGACGGAAATATCGTATCACCCACCAGAATAACGATTGCCTTCATATTCCAAGTGAATCAGCTGTTTGACGTCCTCTTCTTCAGGAACCGAATCCATCGCTCTGTGGTGCCATCGCGTCTCCTTCTTCGCTTACTCCGACATGATGAACTGCATGTTATCCATAACGGATACTGTCCAAATTCTTCCGTAAATGTTCATAAACGTAGCGTACCCCATACTCTTCTTCTTTGTTACGCCACTGTCCCATACAATGTTCGGTTTGCTTGTGATAAAAGTCAATCTCCACAGCGGCTAAATCTCACTTGCAGAAAATAATTTTATTATAAAAGTGTATAAGTTTCTGAAACACCCTGTAGCTGTGTTCGTACTTGAAATTTCATAAGAGTTCATGAAAAAGAATTATATTAATGCACGTGCCAATGCACGACCTCATGGTCGCTTTAAATATTCCGTTATGAAATACATAATTTAATAAGCCGTAATGTCATTGGAATATCTCTAAGTTCATTTGAAGTTCACAATAGCAGTATATAATAACTATCTGCCTTCACAATTCGACTACTGAACACAAGTCCAAACTCATAAAGTTGTTACAAAATGTCGAAATGAAGTTCAGCTTCTTGAATGTTGCCTGCGTATAAAATGTCGGAACCAGCACGCTCTGCTCTATTGCACTGTTCTAGAATGGTCGACGCTTAAAGCTGGCCTCGCCATATCGCTTCACTGTGCTGTCCTGTGTTACAAAATGCAGCTCGAAATAAAGTTCCCAATCTTGTTATAATGCTGCTTATTCCTTAACATTTGAAAAAGCATTGCTGCCTCGCATAGCTGTAACTACGATGTTGGAAATACTACTGTTCTAACACCGGCTCTTCTCTCGCTTACACGGCCTGTACAGCTTGCCTCGCTAACCGGTCCTCGCACCGCCTACCGTGCTTCGCTTGCCTTGACTCACAGACCTACTTTCCGTTCTCCCAGCTTATGCTGCTATCAGCTCCGCTTGTTGAAGTAATACTGTCGCTTTCACTCCACGCAACAAGTGCTGTACACCGCTCAACTTGCCGTTCTCTCTGCGCGACATGTGTTGTACTCGGCCCTGCCGGCTGAACTGATACTGCTGTCTCTAGACTGCGTTGATGAGCTCCTACTCGGCGCTGTCATGTGATGTTCCCCTACCTTCTGCGGTCATGCGTCACTAGTATAATCTCGACCACCATCATCTCGGCTATTAAGTTATACAATAACTTAAGGAATTATCTGCCTTTCTTCAAGTTATCACCATATATATTGCTTGACATTTCTTCTCTTCTGAGATGATATAATATTATGTTCCACATAGATCTTGATAATACTTCAATATTCCTCCCATAATTCCATCTGCTTGACTGGTAGTGCCACCTTCATCCTTGGCCTTCTACGTCATTTCCTAACATTCTTCTCGACTCGATCTGAGCGCTATCTTTACAACTTTTCCCATAAATTTCAACTACGGCTCAATGTCAGCCGGCGTAGCCGATAGCCTCAACTAGGTATCGGGTACAATACTAACTAATGGATTTCATTCAAAATTGGCACAACAATAGATTGTAGTATTTCAGATTATTTCTGACCAATACATGCATGACATTGTTGCCAACATGATTTTAAGCGCGCTGTTAGATCCAATGTTTAACTCCATGTAACGTCCATCCTATCCATTGGACGTCAACCAAATTTTGTATTCTGTACCTTAAGAGATGGAACTAAGAATATTTTCAGTCACCAGGGCTGCCAACTGTTGTGCTCTATTAGGCTACATTAGGCTACAATATGCCAGGTATGCAGTATTTCGAACTAATTTGAAATTTCTATATTGCCAACTTAATTTCGTCATTATTCTAGATTGATCCATATGGATTAATCATTGGCATGCATTTCACATTTTAAGAAAAGTAGGCTGTTTCGTTCGTCACAGAACTTCTTGTTGATTTCCATCTGCTCTTCTGGTTTGAAAGTTTGTAGTTAGTTATAGCTTTAGTGTCATTTCATTAACATTTCCGCTATCACCCAAACCATTAGGGGCCGATAACCCAGATGTTAGTCCCCTTAAAACGACAATTATCATCAAGGAATTGAAAACGCTACAGTTTCCTATAGTGCTACTGAATGTGAAAAGTGCCGGTATCCATTATGTGGATGAGTCTTCCAAGTGCGCTGTTTCTCCAAAACTCAATCCGTTGCTGGACAAAGTTTGTTCCTTAGAGAGTCGTAAACACGACTTGAAGCCACTAATATCACCTCGCGTCTTCCGGAGAATTACATCGGAGTGGCTGTCGAAGCGCTTTATATTTCCAGCACGACACCGGTGCTCGCATGGCCAGGGGATCTATCTGTATGTAGCGTGGACAAAACTCCAAATGTTGTTCCCATGGCAACAAGTACAGGCTTAGAACGCACTCGTTGAAGTGTGTTACCATGACAACAAGGTTAAGCAGAATTTTATTAGTACCTTACGCAACGAGCCTATAATGGCAATACTTGAGACACGAGTATTTTTATAAAACGAGCGTATGCGAGTTTTATAATTTCCATACGAGTGTCTTAATTACCATTATAGGCGAGCTGCATACGACTGGTTATGTGCGACGATAATTATTATAACTATTTTATGTTTGAACATATATATTCATAAATATGTGTCGAGATTTCGCCAGTTTTAAGTACTGAACAGAGCGCATGGGACGCAGAGAATACCATGATCTCCTGGAATACCCCACTATGACACTAGCCACGCAGTGAAATTTAAAATAGGAGACCGTGGAAGTCAACGCAGATGCGATGCTATCCTTACCTAATTGTTGACACAACTGTTTCTTGAGCTCTGATTGGAGGTAGAAACTGTTTCATAATGAAAAATAGCGTTAAAATGACCCTCATTATGATACAGTTTTCTGACATATAATATTTACATTTCGACATGAGTCTATGAGTCTATGCTTTTAAAAGAAAGAAAGTTTGTAGTGTTACGTAACCTTTAATCTCGTTATCGTGAGCCACGAGACCATACTTTTTCGTAGAATCCCAACCACAGGACGTGTTATTTCACTTGGAAAATCTCACATGCATAGACGGTTGGTTGGTTCCTTAGTTTAGGTGCTGCGACAACGCGGTCATGTAGTTTCGTGTACTTTTGGTGTGTGTAGAATCTGTCTGATAAACTGCGTTATTGTGATGGCTGTATTAGTGGGTGTTATCTGTTTCTTATTTCATGTATGGACTGCAGAGAGTAATTTCAAGTAGTTCCTACTTTTGCTACCAAATGCTACCGTCGACGACACCTAGCTTGCGGACATAGTTTCCAGATGGCATCGCAGTCAGCACCTGGCGGCAAACTTTGGAAATAATCGAGTGTTATCAATTCTAAGCTACCAACTTTGGCTTCACACAAGTGTAGTTTGTGGGAGGTTCTTTCTCATGCTATAAATCTATGACATGGGACCGCCGGGTTTATTTCTCTCGAGGGATTTTACATGCATAGACGGGGAATCAATCCCGAACCACCTTGGTGACAGGGATTCAGCTTCACCACTGGATCATCATGCTATGGTTTGTTTCTGCAACTTTATATATTATTGTTATTATTATTATTATTATCATTATTATTATTATTATTATTATTATTATTATTATTATTTTCGGTTTATACAGAACATATATCACATTTCTGGTATATTACAACGTAACTATACGGGCTTCAGTGAACCAAAATATAGCTACGGAAACAGCAACTTCTAAGCTAGAATTTCGCTACCCATGAACTTCCGAACGATTCTGGCTGTCGATAGAACTACTGCCTTCTGCATTAGTGTGTAGAGCCCAGTATCCAGATCCAGTTCTTTAAGGCCTTGGAGCAAGGTACTTGGGATCACGCCCGTACTCGAGACAATGATAGGTATGGTCTTCACTCGCTCTACATGCCATTGTCTTTTGATAGGGTCGACCAACTCGCTGTATTTGCTGATCTTTTCAATGTGTTTTGACTGGAGATTCTTGTTGTTAGGAATCGCAACATCAATCAATGTAGTTTGCTTGGTTTTCTTGTTTACAACCACCAGATCCGGCCTGTTGTATGATACCGATTGATCAGTCAAAATAGTTCGGTCCCAATACAGTTTGTATTCATTGTTTTCAAGAACACACTCTGGCTGATATTGGTGGTACGGAACTTTCTTTCCTTTCAAAAGCTGAAACTTATCAGCCAACTCCTGATGCAAGATTTTAGCAACTGCATCATGCCTTTGTTTGTGCTCTGTTGCCAGGAAATATCTACATGCAGATGTAATATGCTGTATTGTTTCTGACTGTTGACATCCGTAGCGGCACTTATCATCTGGTACAGCGGGATCTTTTACAATGAACTTGAGGTAGTTCCTTGTAGGGATGACTTGGTCTTGAATTGCTAGCATAAAACCTTCAGTTTCTGGAAAGATCTGTCCTGAAGTGAGCCAGTAGTTTGACGCATTTATATCAACATTTGCTTGACTCACCTCATTTGGATGTCTTCTGTGCAAAGGTTTTGCTTTCCATGCTTCCATCTTCTGAAGGTCAGTATGTAGCAGGTGTTGAATCTCTTGCTGACACAAGACCAGTGGCGTTGATCTGTCCGCCTCACTGATGGCTCTGTGAAGTACAGATGACCTCGCTTCTGCATAGAAGTACTCCCTAAGGCTGACTATCTGCCGTTTCATCTGATTATCAATGTCAACGAACCCACGTCCACCTAGGCTTCTGGGTAGAGTCAATCGCTCTATTGAAGATCGTGGGTGGTGTTTCCTTCCTTTTGTGAGCATCGTTCTCATTTTTCGTTCAAGTCCTTCGATGTCCGTTTTGCACCATTTGATTATGCCAAAGGAGTAGCTCAGCACAGGTACAGCATACGTGTTAACAGCTTTCACTAAGTTTTTGCTGTTCAAGTGCGTTTTTATAATTTGTTTTAATCTTTTGACAAATTCACAGGACAGATCTTTCTTTATTGACACATGGTCAATATGCTTAGCTTGTTTTACTCCTAAGTATCTGTAGGTGTCTTATTATTATTATTATTATTATTATTATTATTATTATTATTATTATTATTATTATTATCATTGGTATTCTCAGATCATTGTCAGGTAAATTACAAAGGAATAAATTACGCACATTACGCATAATCTAAGAATTATCAACACCTTATTTGAAATTATTTCCAATTAATTTCCTGACCGATTTATGAAGTCTAGATCCCTTCTATCCCTTGCAGAAGATGTTTGTGATACAAACAGGTCCCCATCTTAGTAGACTAAGTAGCGGTCCCCATCTTAGTAGACTAAGTAGCGGTCCCCATCTTAGTAGACTAAGTAGCGGTCCCCATCTTAGTAGACTAAGTAGCGGTCCCCATCTTAGTAGACTAAGTAGCGGTCCCCATCTTAGCAAAATCTTGAAATCCTCAATTGTGACGAACGATGAAGGGCCAAAGGGCCCGGAAAGGTTTCAAATTGTGAGTCTTGGAGAGCTCTATTAAACTAAACAAGTTGTTCCGTGAAGGAATATACAGCCTTTTTTCATATATCCTACTTATGTTAATTGCCACTATCAACATACAACATTTCAGATTCGTAGATATTGAGAACCGACTAAATATTTCGGATGGTCGCCATGTTGGATTTTATATATGTAGGTCATAGAGTTATGTACTGTTACATGAAGATTATTGTGTACGTGTGGCATTCAATCTTCAATCGCATGTTTAGGACCCAAGAAGTAACAAGGAGATTTTAAAATTTCGCACAGCTGCCATCTTGTTGTTATGGACACACTGAAATGAATTAGATGCCAGTGGATTAACATTCGCATCAGGATTTACTGTACCAAACTTCACTGCACTCGGATGGTTAAATTGCGAGAAACATCCATGTGAATATTTATACTTCGCGTCGCCGCCATGTTGGATTTGTGATCACCAGGTAATTTAAAGTCCTATAGGTGAGCTTAAGGTTATAGCACCTATGAAAATGAAAAAATTCAATTTGATTTCTATAATAGATTCGTAGATATTCAGAGCCGTCTAAATATTTCAGATGGTCACCATGTTGGATTGTTAAATGTATAGGCCATAAAGTCACGTACCATTAAAGGAAAATTATTGCGTAGGTTCATTATTCAAACTTTCACTTCGATTGCATGATAACGACACAAGAAATAAAAACTTAATTTGAAAATTCTCACAGCTGCCATCTTGAAGTTATGTAAAAAATTGAACTAAATTAGATACCATTGCATTACAGTGTGTATAAACATTTCCTGTACCAGATTTCATTGCGTTTGGAACATTAATCGCGAGAAAGGTCTATTTAAAATTTTCAAATTCGCTTGGCCGCCATGTTCGTTTTGTAGTTAACCGGTTTTTGAAAGTCTTATAGATGAACTTCCAGTAGTGCCCTTTATCTCCGTACAAAATGTCATGGTGATACCGCTAATAGTTTCAGAGATATAGAATGCCGGTGAAATATTTCGCACATCCGCCATCTAGTGGTGTTGTAAACAATTGAACGAAGTTAGATATCGGTGCACTACAATGTGTATCAACATATACTGTACCAAGTTTTATTGCGTTTGGTTGGTTAAATCGCGAGAAACGTCTATTTAAAAGACGTAAATTCGCGTGGCCGCCATGTTGGTTTTGTAGTTACCAGTTTTTCAAAAGTCACATAGGTGAACTTCTAGTAGTTCCCTTTATCACCGTAAACAATTCCAGGGTGATATCGGGAATAGTTTCGGAGATATTGAATGCTGATGAAATATTTCGCACAGCCGCCATTGATGGATTGGTGAGACGTAAAAAATTTGAAGAGCACGGTCGGGGTCGTCCGGAATAGTGCTATGAACTTACCAAGTTTCATTGAAATCGCTCCAGCCGTTTAAAAGTTATTAGGGACACACACACACACACACGGACAAAAGATGATCTCATAAGCCTATTTTTTAGCCTATTTTAAATTTTGAAAAAATAGGCATATGAGATCACCTTTTGTCCGTGTGTGTGTGCGTGTGTGTGTGTGTGTGTGTGTGTGTGCGTGTCCCTAATAAAATCTAATCGGCTGGAGCGATTTCAATGAAACTCTGTAAGTTCATAGCATATTCTGGACGACCCCGACCGTGCCCTTCAAATTTTGCTACGTCTCACCAATCCAACATGGCGGCTGTGCGAAATATTTCACCAGCATTCAATATCTCCGAAACTATTACTGATATCACCCTGGAATTCTGTACGTTGATAATGGAATCTACTTGAACTTCATCTATGTAACGTTTGAAAATCTGGTAGCTACAGAACCAACATGGCGGCCATGCGAATTTGCGACTTTTAAATAGACGTTTCTCGCGATTCAACCAACCAAACGCAATAAAACTTGGTACAGTATATGTTTATACATATTGTAATGCACCGACATCTAACTTCGTTCAATTGTTTACATAACCTAGAGATGGTGGCAATGCGAATTATTTCACCGGCATTCTATATCTCTTAAACTATTAACGGTATCACCATGAAATTTTGTACGGATATAAAGGGCACTACTGGAAGTTTATCAATGGGTCTTTCAAAAACGGTTAACTACAAAACGCACATGGCAGCCAAGTGGAGTTGAAATATTTAAATAGACTTTTCTCGCGATTTAATGATCCAAACGCAATGAAATCTGGTACAGGAAATGTTTATACACATTGCAATGTACTGGAATCTAATTTAGTTCAATTGTTCAAACTTGACCTCAAGATGGCGGCTGTGCGAAATTTCGAAAATTAAGTTTGTATTTCATGTGTCGTAATCATACGATGGAAGTGGTAGTTTGAATAAAAAACCTACGCAATAATTTTCCTTTAATGGTACGTGACTTTATGGCCTATACATTTAACAATCCAACATGGCAATCATCCGAAATATTTAGACTGCTCTGAAAATCTACGAATCTATTATAGCAATCAAACTATTTTTTTTTATGTTCATAGGGCCTATGAACTTAAGGTCGCCTATAGGACTTTAAATAACCTGGTGATCACAAATCCAACATGGCGGCGACGCGAAATATAAATATTCACATGAACGTTTCTCGCAATTTAACCATCCGAGTGCAGTGAAACTTGGTACAGTAAATCCTTACACGAATGTTAATCCACTGGCATCTAATTTATTTCAATTGTTTCCATAACCACAAGATGGCAGCTTTGCGAAATTTTAAAATCTCGTTTTTACTTTTTGTGTGCTAATCATGTGATTGAAGTTTGCATGCTACACGTACACATTAATCTTCATGTAACAGTACATAACTTTAGGACCTACATATATAAAATCCAACTTGGCGACCATCCGAAATATTTAGTCGGTTCTCAATATCTACGAATCTATTACAGCAATCAAACTGACATTTTGTATGTTGATAGTAGCAGTTAGGCCTAACATAAGTAGGATATATGAAAATAGGCTGTATAGTTCTTCATGGAACTACTTGTTTCAAAATTGAAAATAGGCTAAAAAACAAATTTCGGAAATCACTTCCGGCCTAAATGCAGTTCCGGAAAAACAGTTTAAAATCTCTTGTTACTTTACTCGTTTACGTTCTGATTTAAATCCTAGCCAAATTAACTTATTTAATGTGTTCCTTGTTTTGCTCACCTTTTGGAAACTCTTCTACTGGAAGTAGTTGTATGGGCTTACGTGAAACTCTGCATTGACTCACTATCGCTCGTACTGGTAGAAAAGAAAAACTGCTAATTTAATCGACCCGATATAGTCGAGCTTCCAATCAACAATTTTCATTCTACCACATCGTATGAAACGTTTAGTGTGCTCTTTACGTTGGAAAAGTGGAAAAAACAACCAAAATAAATATCAAACGCACCAATGATAGGAAGCAGGGATGAACCGGATTCGAGTTGGCAATCGGACAAAAATGTAACAGTATTCTACAACTAGGGATTTGTTTGGTATCTAATAACAAGTAGTCCCGTGAAGAACTATACAGCCTATTTTCATATATCCTACGAATGTCAATTGCCTTTATCAACATACAAAAATTTAGTTTTATTGCTGTCACAGATTAATAGATATTGAGAACCGTCTAAATATTTCGGATGGTCGCCACGTTGGATTTTTATATATATAGGCTAAAGAGTTTTGTACTATTAAAAGACGATTATTGCGTAGGTTCATTATTCATATGATCACTCCGATCACATGGTTAATACACAAGAAATGAAAACTTAATTTGAAAATTGCGCACATCCGCCATATTGAGGTTAAGTGAACAATTGAACTAAATTAGATGGCAGTGCATTACAATGTGTATAAACATTTACTGTGTCATATTTCACTGTGCTCAGATGGATAAATGTCGCGAGAAAAGTCTATTTAAAACTCTCGACTTAGCTTGGCTGCCATGTTGGTTTTGTAGTTACCATGTTTTTAATGTCTCATAGGTGAACGTTCAGTAGTGCCCTTTATCAGCATAAAAAATCTGGGTGATATCGGTAGTAGTTTCGGTGATATAGAATGCCGGTGAAATATTTCGCACAGCCGCCATGTTGGATTGGTGAGACGTAATACAATTTGAAGGGCACAGTCGAGGCCGCCAAAATGATACTATGAACTTGCCGAGTTTTATTGAAATCGCTCCAGCCATTTAGAAGTTATTATGGACAAATTTGTCCTCATAAGCTTTTATTTTCATAAATGAAAATAATCAAAACAAGAAGTTCCGTTAAGAACTATACAGCCTACTTTTCATGCCAATGATTATTCTACAGAATATGAACCTATCTACAATAATGACGAAATTAAGTTGGTAATATCGAAATATCTAATTAGTTCAAAATATACCTGGTAAAATGTAGCCTAATAGAGCACTACAGTTGGCAGCCCTGGTGACTGAATATATTCTTAGTTCCATCTCTTAAGGTACAGAATACAAAATTTGGTTGAAGTCCAATGGACGTTACATGCAGTTAGACACTGGATCTATCAGCAGGCGTAAAAGCATGTTGCCAACAATACCATGCGTGTGCTGGTCAGAAATAATCTGAAATATTATGATATCTTGTTGTGCCAATTTTGGATGAAATCCATTTGTGAGTATAGAAGTTACATGTATTTTAAAATTGGACATATCAGCAGGCATAGAATCATGTTGTCAGCACTGCCTTGTATTAATTACTCCAAATTAATCTAGAATGTCAGGTGCTATACGTGTGCAAAGTATAGAGCTGTTGGCTTGCATACTTTCTGATATATTGATATTAGGGTAAAAAATATAGACAGCATTTATTAACAGTTGGCAGCCCTGATTGCACTGAAGAATACTTATAGTCATATCTGATATGTTACACATAGCACATGCGAAATTTGGATGAAATCCTACTGATAGTATAGAAGTTACATGTATTTAAAAATTGGCCCTATCAGCAGGCTTAGAATCATGTTGGTAGAACTGACGTATGTAAGTTACTCCAAAATTAATCAAACATGTCAGGTACTATACGTGTGCATAGTTTAAAGCTGTCGGCTTGCACACATTCTGATATATTGGTATTTGGATAAAAAATAGAGAGAGCAATTATTAACAGTTGGCAGCCCTGGTGGCTCCTAAGAATACGCTCAGTCATATCTGTTTATGTACAGATATTACATACAAAATTTGGTTGAAATCCAGTTGATAGTGTAGAAGTTATATGCATTTAAACATTGGACCTATTAGAAGGCTTAAAATTATTTCGGCAACACTGTCATGGTTGGCCTCCTGGAAATTAATCTAAAATAGTATTATCTACATGTGTGCCAATTTTGGAATAGCTCCTATGCATACCTTGCAGGATATCCAACATGGAGCTCAAATTTCTAGTGCGTTTTTTCAGCAGTTGGTAGCACTGTCATCATTTTCAAATATGGACGTGAGCTATTCCGGTGCACATCTTTACTCATACTAAATTTGGTTTTGATTGCTTCAGCCGTTTAGGAGTTGATAGGGGGGGACACACACACAGCCAGACAGACAGACAGAAGGACAGACAGACAGACAGACAGACAGACAGACAGACAGACAGACAGACAGACAGACACACATTTGCCCGATCTCATAAGACTACTTTTTCCTCATTTTTGCAAAATGTGAAAAGTAGGCTAAAAATGTACCTTGGTAGGTTCACTAAGAGGCCGCACGATTGTGGGAAAGTAACAAGTCTCAGGAACGAGACATAATGTATCGTTAGAATTCCATACATTAATATGGCGTTAAATCAAAATGTTGAACATTTTCAAAATTCTGGGAGTTCTCAAACATGGATTTCTTTATTTCATTCTTAAACTGGAATGAAAAGTGCTTAGGATAGGACACAGGCGCTGTTGTGTTATACACGGGGCAATACGGGGTTTGTCCCCGAAGAGGGTGAGAGTTATCGTGTTATTGACACGGGGTGCAGCTAACCCTTGCTCCCGGCTGCGGTATTGATCCACCCCCACACCCCTAACCTGCAGCGTTATACTTCTTATCGAGTGCTGTAACTCGCGCTAAATACTCTACAATAATAGCTTCGTTCGAGGACGTCTGGTAGCCTCAGCTTATAAAACACAGTTTCTAATTCCATGATGATAACTTCGGCTCGGATGCTTAAGACCTAACAATACAAGCAAATATGACCTCAAAATGACGAAATATATAACCTGAAAATGACTGGTTTAAATATGACCGGTTTTTAGCCTACTTTCGATTTTTGCAAAAAATGAAAGTAGACTTATGAGATCAACACAGGGCGAAAAAATTGTGTGTCTGTCTGTGAGTCTGTGTGTGTGAGTCTGTGTGTGAGTGTGTGTACTCTATAGGCTATGTCTGTCCCGCCCTATCAATTCAAACACGGTGAAGCCGACGTGAACGAAACTTGGTACAGAGGTAGCACTAGCAATGAACATCTCAGTGTCGTGTTTTATATCGCCGCCATCTTAACCGAAACGTAATGGCGGCTACCCAAATGTTCAAAGCTGAAATCTAATTACGACTAATCTAATCATTCGAGCTCTACCAAATTTTGCAACAACATATATTTATACGGCAAGCGTCTTCTGGCTAAACTACAAGGTCATCAGCCCTATATTTTGTAGATGGCGGCCATGTATTTGTGCAAATTGATTCCCCCTATCTATTCAAACACGGTGAAACCGAATTAAACCAAATTTGGAACAGATGTAGCACTAGAAAAGGGCATCTCAGTGGCAGGTTTTATATTGCCGCCATCTTGGCGATAACGTAATGGCGGCCACCCAAATGTTAAAAAGCTTAAATCAAATTACGACCAAACTAAACATCTGATCTCTACTAATTTTTGCAACATTATACCTTTATGTATGTAGAATCTTTTGACCAAACTACAAGGTCATCTGTTCAATAATTTGCGGATGGCGGCCTTGTATGTGTGCAAATCGATTCCCCCTATCTATTCAAACACGGTGAAACGGAATTGAACGGAATTTGGTGCAGAGGTAGCACTAGCAAAGGGCATCTCAGTGGCAGGTTTTATATCGCCGACATCGTGACGAAAACGGAATGGCGGCCACCCAAATATTAAAAGCTTAAATCAAATTTTGCAACATTATACCTTTATGTACGAAGAATCTTTTGACTGAACTACAAGATCATCAGCCCAATAGTTTGCAGATAGCGGCCATGTATGTGCGCAAATCGATTCACCATATCAATTCAAACACGGTGAAACAGAATTGAATGCCATTTTTTTTACAGAGGTAGCACTAGCAAAGTACACCTCATATTCATGTTTAATATCCCTATAGCACGTTGTATTTCAACAAGCTACTACAAACAGCATTCAATCATACTCCTTGAAAAGGACAAAGAGTTATAACAATACCCATGCATTTAGGAGAAAGTAGGCTATATGTTCTTTACTAAACATCTTGTTATATTTTAAATCCAAGCGACAATCTCTTCGATATTAAATTGTTAACTACGTAGATTCTTTATTCGTATTTTCATATTAATTTTCTGAATATACATGTTTAAGTGGTTATGACATCAAGATTCAATTTCTGTAAACACCAGTTCCCGTTCGGTAAGTTGAGGATATTGCACACCTTCAGCTGCCTTCAACGCAACGCAATATGACGTTACTACCAAAAATGATCAAACTATGACCTAATGGTTAACAAGTAGTTCCGTGAAGAACTATACAGCCTATTTTCATATATCCTACTCATGTTAATTGCCTCTATCAACATACAAAATTTCAGTTTAATTGCTGTAACAGATTCGTAGATATTGAGAACCGTCTAAATATTTCAGATGGTCACCAGGTTGGATTTTTATTTTTGAACTATTACATTAAGATTATTGTGTACGTGTGGTATTCAAACTTCAATCGCATGATTAGAACACAATAAGTAAAAACGAGATTTTAAAATTACGCACAGCAGCCATCTTGTGATTATGCAAACAATTGAAATAAATTAGATGCCAGTGGATCAACATTTGTATAAGCATTTAACGTGCAACGTTTCACGGCACTCGGATAGTTAATTCGCGAGAAACGTCCATTTAAATATTTATAATTCGCGTCGCCGCCATGTTGGATTTGTGCTCACCAGGTCACTGATAGTCCTTTAGGTGAACATATGTTCATAGTCTCTATGAACATAAAAAAATCACTTTGGTTGCTGTAAAAGATTCATAGATATTGAGAACTGTCTAAATACTTCGGAAGCTCGCCATTTAGGATGGTTATATGTATAAGCCATAGAGTTATGTACCATTCAAAGACAATTATTACCTAGGTTCACTATTCAAACTTTCACTCGATCGCATGATTACTACACAAGAAATAAAAACTTAATTTTAAAATTTCTCACTGCCGCCATCTTGAGGTTATGTAAACAATTGAATTAAATTAGATGGCAGTGCATTACAATCTGCAAAATCATTTACTGTACCTCATTTCAGTGCGCTCAGAGAGTTAAATCACGAGAAAAGTCTATTACAACATTTCAAATTCGCTTGGTCGCCATGTTCGTTTTGTACTTTACAGGTTTATGAAATATACATAGGTAAACTTGTATCAGTACCCTTTATCACCGTACAAAATTGCAGGGTGATATCTGTAATAGTTTCGGAGATATAGAATGTCAGTGAAATATTTCGCACAGCCGCCATTTTGAGGTTATGTAAACAATTGAACTAAATTAGACTCCAATGCATTACCATGTGCATAAACATTTGCTGTACCAAGTTTCATTACGTTTGGACAGTTAAATCCCGAGAAAAGTCTATTTAAAAGTCTCAACTTCGCTTGACCGCCATGTTGGTTTTGTAGTCACCAGGTTTTTGAAAGTCTCATAGGTGAACTTCTAGTAGTACTCTTTATTACCGTACAAAATTTCAGGGCGATATCGGTAATAGCTTCGGAGATATTGAATGCTAGTGAAATATTTCGCACAGCCGCCATGGCAGATTGGTGAGACGTAACAAAATTTGAAGGGCACGGTCGAGGTCGCCGGGAATAGTGCTATGAACTTACCGAGTTTCATTGAAATCGCTCCAGCCGTTTAGATTTTATTAGGGGGGACACACACACACCTCTCACACACACACACACGCGCACACACGCACACACACACGGAAAAAAGGTGATCTCATAAGCCTATTTTTTCAAAATTGAAAATAGACTAAAAATGTTCAAAATATACATTGATGTTCGACGATGTCGAAATGTAAATATTATAGTGTATGTCAGAAAACTGTATCATAATGAAGGTCATTATAGTACTATTCTCCAGCCAATCAGACCTCATTCATTGACCAATTGGGTAAGGATAGCTTCATGCATGCGCTCAAAATCTTACATGTCGGACATGAATGACGATTTGAAAGTTGAAATTGGATATCGGATCAACCATTGTAGTTACAATCCCAAACACAAAGACAAAATCAGCACGAACCTTTACGGTAATAAGAAAATACACACATCAAAAAAAGTTTTGCATCACCTCGGTTCCAAGAGTTCCGGAACCGTTAAATACAAAGGGAATAGAGATCAACACAAACAACATTTCAGCTCGTTTTATTGCTCATGAGACCCACACATTGCATGTTGTACCATCATACAGCTAGACTTTCAGCATTTGTGGTCCAGATTGCAGTACACACCACTACCTCTAATACCCAGTAGCACGTCCTCTTGCATTGATGCATGCCTGTATTCGCCGTGGCATACTATCCACAAGTTCATCAAGACACTGTTGGTCCAAATTGTCCCACTCCTCAACGACAATTCGGCGTAAATCTCTCAGAGTGGTTGGTGGGTCAAGACGTCCATAAACAGCCCTTTTCAACATATCCCAGGCATGTACGATAGGGTTCATGTCTGGCGAACATGCTGGCCACTGTAGTCGAGCGATGTCGTTATCTTGAAGGAACGCATTCACAAGATGTGCACGATGAGGTCGAGAATTGTCGTCCATGAAGACAAATGCCTCTCCAATATTCTGCCGATATGGTTGCACTATGGGTCGGAGGATGTCATTCAGGTATCGTAAAGCCGTTTCGGAGCCTTCCATGACCACCAGTGGCGTACGTCGGCCCCACATAATGCCACCCCAAAACATCAGGGAACCACCACCTTGCTGCACTCGCTGGACAGTGTGTCTAGGACGTTCAGCCTGACCAGGGTGCCTCCAAACACGTCTCCGACGATTGTCTGGTTGAAGGCATATGCGACACTCATCGGTGAAGAGAACGTGATGCCAATTCCGTGGGGTCCATTCAGCATGTTGTTGGGCCCATCTGTACCGCGCTGCATGGTGTCGGGGTTGCAAAGCTGGACCTCGCCATGGACGTCGGGAGTGAAGTTGCGCATCATGCAGCCTATTGCGCACAGTTTGAGTTGAAACACGACGTCCTGTGGCTGAACGAAACGCATTATTCAACATGGTGGCATTGCTGTCAGGGTTCCTCCGAGCGGCAATCCGTAAGTAGCGGTCATCCACTACAGTAGTAGCCCTTGGGCGGCCTGAGCGAGGCCTGTCATCGACAGTTCCTGTATCTCTGTACCTCCTCCATGTCCGAACAACATCGCTTTGGTTCACTCTGAGACGCCTGGAAACTTCCCTTGTTGAGAGCCCTTCTTGACACAAAGTAACAATGCGGACGCGATCGAACTGCGGTATTGACCTTCTAGGCATGGTAGAACTACAGACAACATGAGCAGCGTACCTTCGTCCTGGTGGAATGACTGGAACTGATCGGCTGTCGTACCCCCTCCGTCTAATAGGCCCTGCTCATGCATGGTTGTTTACATCTTTGAGCAGTTTTAGTGACATCTATGAACAGCCAAAGGGACTGTATCTTGGATACAATATACACAGTCAACGTCTATATGCCGGAGATCTGGGAACCGAGGTGATGCAAAACTTTTTTTGATGTGTGTACTATGACATATGCGAGAAATTTATGAATCTACGTCCAGAAGTTAGCAACACAGCATCCTGCTAAGTAAATTACCGACGAGGGAAGTGCACCGTCCCATATGTTCGCGTAAATAAACTGGCGAATATGAGACAAGAAATAGCACTGTACCTTAATATCCCCAACTCCAATGTTTAGGAAAAGTCATATTTTTTTACTTTGCCTGTATTTTCATGCCCGATTGATTTCTGATGCAAATCAAGTGATTATCGTCACAATACAGTGGTTTTTATTTGTAATATAATAGTGCATTATGCAAGGAGCCTATAATGGCAATAATTAAGACACGAGTATTGTTATTTTGAGGTGCGGGACAACGAGGTCATCTGATGTAATATCATTATTAATGATATCCGCCTTTAGTCAATATCAATTGTTACAAAATGAAATGCAGACGAAGGAAATCAGAAATCTCTATGGACGTCCAAATGGCGAATATAGATTAAGGTAATAGGAAGTCGTTTCTGAAAGCTTTCTCTGGATCGTGGCGCTCTATGGAAGTTAAACTAAGACTGTTGGTGCAGCAGAAAATAGGATAATACAAGCATTTGAAATGTGGTGTTACAGAAAATGATGGGTAGATAGAGTAACAAACGAAGAGGTATTAAGACGAGTGGGAGAGGAGAGATGTTTCTGGTGGTTGCTAATGGAAAGAAGAGATAGGTTGGCAGGACACATACTAAGACACACAGGAATAGCAAACTTAGTTATAGAAGGAAGGGTTGAGGACAAGAACTGTAGGGGTAGACCAAGGTTAGAATATGTTAAACAGATTGTCGCGGAAGTAGGGTGTGGTAGAGATGTAGAGATGAGACGATTAGCTCAGGACAGGGAGGCATGGAGGTCTGCATAAAACTAGACGAAAGACAGAAGATTCTAACACAACATAAGATAAAGCGATTAAAATAATGGTTGGTTCAATGAATGAAATTTAGAAACAACGTTTACGTAATGTATTTTAAATCCATTTTACTCTTATTAGTTAAAATGAATTATAGCATCTACTGTGAGTATGGCTTTAAGTGCCGGGAGTGTCCGAGGACATGTGGATCAGTGGATTTAATCAACACTCAGGACCAAATGAGGAACACTTGTAGCCTATCTCGCTCCAGTCGCGAGACATCATCTCTATAAAGCCCGAGTAAGCTTTCATAACCTAACTCTGCCGCCACATCCAATTATAACCGAGTGCGTCATGTAGTTTTTAATCTGTGTTGCGGATGTTTCATTTAATGTATAGTACATTGTGGTAATTAGCCACATGTACTTGGGTGTGTGTGAATTTTTATCTGGCCATTTGTGCTGCTTTGATGTCTGCATTAGTGAGTGTACGTATAACTGGCGCTAGGATTTGAAGCAAGGTCACCGTGGCTGTAAGTTAGCAGTTATCCCTGCATTTGCCTGCGGTAGACGTGGAAAACCACGGATAAGCCCTCCTAGTTTGGCTGAGGTAAGAATCGAACTCGTACTCTGCTGAGTTTTGCTCACGACGTTGAGAACACCCCAATCCAGGACTAAGACGGCAGGAAAACATACCCCTAGGCCATTTAATGCAATAATATGTTTAGCCTATATTTCACATTTTGCAAACTACGACTCCTCAGGTGCTATGTGTTCTCAGTTCTCTTGTATGGTGTAGAAACATTGACCCTTACAAAGGCTACCACTGTTAGACTTGAAGCCTTTGAACTATGGATTTACAGAAGATTACTGAGAATATCATGGGTTTATAAAATTTCCAATCAAGAAGTTCTACGCAGAATTGAAAAGACCAGAAATGATCAACATCATTAAGTGTCGTAAACAACATTACCTTGGTCACATTATGAGGAATCAAAAAAGGTATGAGCTGCTTCAACTTATACTACAAGGAAAGATAGAAGGAATGAGATCGCCCGGCAGAAGGAGAATTTCCTGGCTCGACAACCTCAGAACCTGGTTCAACAAAAGCTCTGAAGAATTGTTCCGAATTGCCACAGACAAAGCCAGAATAGCCACGCTGATCACCAGCGTCCGAAACGGACAAGCACGCTAAGAAAGACAAGAAGAAGAAGACTTAAGATATCACCCTGGCAGATGTGTGTCTGTGTATGTCCCTACTAAACGATAACACATATCGGAACCAAAACATGTCACAACCATAGTTGAAAATTACCTCAGTGCTATCAACTGCTGAAAAGTCGCAACAGAAATTTGGGATCTATGTTAATGTGCCCACGTTATTGTTGTGCCGGTGAACTACGTCATTACTTCCAGGAAAGGTGTACCAACTGTAAAAGCCTCACCAAATACATTTCTCAAATTGGCACACCAACAATAGTGTGGCAAGCATTAATGGGTGTGCCGAGTGCATTATACTAAGTCGGCCGCCAGAACAATGTGGGATAGTGTCTTATGAATAGGAGTAGAAGTGTTGCCGGCTCGAATACTCAAAAATATAACGGTCCTCACCGGCAGAATTATAATGCGAACATTATACATATATCAGAATGTGTTGTATGCATTGGAACTGTCCACAAATTGGCACACATAATAGATAATATGTCAGGTTAATTTCCAGGAGCCCATATATTACAGTGTTGCCAATATGATTCTATACCTGTTGATAGGTTCAATTTTCAAATGCATGTAACTTCCATACTAACAATGGGATTGCAACCAAGTTAATGTACCATAACAGAGATGACTATGCGTATTTTTACAGTCACTAAGGCTGCCAACTATCGATAAATGCACGCGTAAAGTACCTGAAATTATAGATCAGCTTGAGAACAACTAATATACGACAGTGCTGTCTACATGATTCTTCGCGTGCTGATAGGTACAATGTGTAATTGCATGCACCATCCTCGATGAAAGGTGAATTTCTTCCAAAATTGGCACATGAATAGATCATGATATTTCAGGTTAGTTTTAGTAACCCATACGTGGCAGGGTTATGCCAACAGGATTTTACGCGCGCTGATACATTATTTTAATATTTAACAGCATGTGACGTCCATATTATCTATTGGACTTCAACCACATTTAGTATGTGCATTGTGTACCATAAGATATGGAACTAAGAATATATTCAGAGTCATGAGAGCTGCCAACTGTTGATAAATACCTTGTATAATTTTGAACCCTAGTCTCAGTAGATTAGAAACCACGCAGGCTAATAGGTCTATTTTTAGCGTACTTTTCACATTTTGCAAAAATGAGGAAAAAGTAGACTTATGAGACGGGCAAATGTGTGTCTGTCTGTCTGTCATTCTTTCTGTCTGTCTGGCTATGTGTGTGTGTTCCCCCCCCCTATCAACTTCTAAACGGCTGCAGCAATCGAAACAAAATTTGGTAGGAGTAAAGATCTATACCTGAATATCTCACGGCCATATTTGGAAATGATGTCAGTGCTACCAACTGCTGAAAAATTGCAATTGAAATTTGAGCTCCATGCTGGATATCATGGAAGGTATGAATGGGAGCTATTTTTAAATTGGCACACATATAGATAATAATATTGCAGTTTAATTTCCAGGAGGCCATACATGGCAGTGGTGCCAAAATGATTATAAACCTGCTGATAAGTCCAAATTTTAAATGCATATAACTTCTACACTATCAATTGGATTTCAACCAAATTTCGTGTGTGCTATGTGTACATAAACAGATATGACAGAGCGTATTCTAAAGAGCCACCAGGGCGGCCAACTGTTAATAAATGTTCTCAATGTTTTTTACCAAATACCCATATATCAGAGAGTATGAAAGCCGACAGCTTTAAACTATGCACACGTATAGTACCTGACATTCTATATTAATTCTGAGTAACGTATATACGTCAGTGCTACCAACATGATTCTAAGCCTGATGAGTGGTCCAAGTTTAAATACATGTAACATCTATACTATCATTTGGATATCAACCAAATTTCGTATGTGCTATGTGTACCATAACAGATATGACTATGCCGATTCTTAAAAGTAACCAGGGGTGCCAACTGTAAATAAATACTGTCTCTATTTTTGTTACCCTAATATCAATATATCAGAAATTATGCTAGCCAATAGCTCTAAACGTTGCACACGTATAGTACCTTGCATTCTAGATTAATTTGGAGCAACTAATATACGCCAGTGCTGCCAACATGATTCTAAGCCTGCTGATAGGTCTAATTTTAAAATGTATGTAACTTCTATACTAACTAATGGACTTCATTCAAAATTGACGCAACAATAGATCATATTATTTCAGATCATTTCTGACCAATACATGTATGTCATTGTTGCCAACATGATTTACGCGCGCTGTTAGATCCGATGTTTAACTGCATGTAACGTCCATGCTATCCATTGGACTTAAACCACATTTTGTATTCTGAACCTTGAGAGATGGAACTAAGAATATATTCAGTCACCAGGGCTGCCAACTGTAGTTCTCTATTAGGCTACATTATGCCAGGTATACAGTATTTCGAAGTAATTAGAAATTTCGATATTACCAACTTAATTTCGTCTTTATTCTAGTCAGATCCATATAGATTAATGATTGGCATGAATCTTAAATTTTAAGAAAAGTAGGCTCTTGAGTCACGGAACTTCTTTTTTTTTTTTTTTTCAAGAACGTGATTGTGCTGCAACAAAATAGGTGGATTCCCCCCCCCCCCCCTTTTTTTTTACAGAGTGTCCCGAATAACGTAAGCCGAATATTGTAACGTCTCTCAGCCTTTGTCAGTCTAATTCTGATGGTTTTACAAACAGAGAGAAGGAGTCGGTATCCAAAGAACTGCTAAGGGTCTTCAAGTGGCGATAAAGCCCACCATATACATAGAGATGGCGCTGATAGCAATGAACTCAACACTTCATTAGTAGGGGTAATAATCTCATACAACAACTTCGTTGGTGGCAAAGCCTGCGGAATTGCACTTCGGAGATAACCACGTGCTATACGGATATCAAACATGAATATGAGGTGCCCCTTGCTGGTGCAACCTCTCAAAAAAACATTCAATTCGTTTTCACCGTGTTTGAATTGATATGGGGAATCGATTTGCACACATACATGGCCGCTATCTGCAAACAATTGGGCTGATGACTTTGTAGTTAGATCAAACGATTCTTACCACAAAAGGAATTTTGTTGAAATATTTGGTAGAGATAAGATGATTAGGTTGGGCGTAATTTGATTTCAGCTTTTAACATTTGGGTGGCCGTCAAGATCGCGGTGTTATAAAACATGACACTGTGGTGCCCTTTACTATTGCTACCTCTGCACCAAATTTAGTTCAATCCTGTTTCATCGTGCATGGATAGATAGGGGGAATATATTTGCACACATACATGGCCGCCATCAGCAAATTATTGGGCTGATGACCTTGTAATTTGGTCAAAGGATTCTTTATACATAAAGGTATAACGTCGCAAAATTTGGTAGAGATCGGAGGATTAGGTTGGTCTTAATGTGATCTTAGCTTTTAACATTTGGGTGGCCGCCATTACGTTTTCGTCAAGATGGTGGCGATATGAAACATGACAGTGAGGGGGCCATTGCTAGTTCTACGTCTGTACCAAATTACGTTCAATTCGCTTTCACAGTGTTTAATTGATATGGGGGGAGGGGAGCGACATTCAGAGTACATACACACACAGACACACAATTTTTGGCCCTGTGTAGATCTCATAAGTCTACTTTCATTTTTTGCAAAAATCGAAGGTAGAGCGATTTTGCTGATGAAGACCTCAATGAAAGGTTGAAAAATGTCCCTAATTGTGTACTGATTGTAAAAGTTATCAATCATTATTTTATTCTACATACATTGTACCCTCGCCCAGTCACCGGGCAAATCCGTTTGGACCGACTGAAGAGTTAACAGAAGGCCCATTATCATTCCGAAATCGGATGCAACCTGTTGACTTCATCCGTTCCCATGAAGCTCTGTGCTTCAGTGGCTCAGTCGGAACTAATACTAATAAATAACAAAGAATAAATTATTAACCTGCGAGAACTGGCGCATGGGTATTTTCCACCCGAGGCTTAAATAATTCTCTATATTTTCGTTTTGGGCAGCCCTGTCGCTCACTGTACCTTCCTCCCTGGCCTTGAACTTCACCCTGCAAAAGAAACCTGTCCATAGATTTTTATACACTCAAGTTAATTCTTTAATATTTACGGGTCAGATTTACCCATGGCGCCAGTCCTCACGTGACAATATTCGACTTACTTCAGTCGGGACAATCTGTTACATACAATATTACATACAAAATTTGGATGAAATCCAATTGATAGTGTAGAAGTTATATGCATTTAAACATTGGACCTACCAGAAGGCTTAAAATTATTTTGGGAACACTGTCATGGTTGGCCTCCTGGAAATTAAACTGAAATAGTCCTATCTACATGTGTGCCAATTTTGGAATAGCTCCCATGCATACCTTGCAAGATATCCAACATGGAGCTCAAATTTCTAGTGCGTTTTTCCAGCAGTTGGTAGCACTGACATCATTTTCAAATATGGACGTGAGATATTCCGGTGCACATCTTTACCCATACTAAATTTGGTTCTGATTGCCGCAGCCGTTTAGGAGTTGATAGGGGGGGGACACACACACACAGACAGACAGACAGACAGACACACATTTTCCCGGATCGACCTCATAAGTCTACTTTTTCCTCATTTTGCAAAATGTGAAAAGTAGGCTAATAAGGGGAAAATCAACCTATTTTGGTGCAGCTCAATCACATAGCTCACGTTCTTTTTGATCCATGTTTAGAGTAAAGGGACATCTTGGTCATTAGCTCCTTTGTTCAAAACAATTTAAGTGACTGCTTTGCCACCTCAATCGAGGTTATTTTTCGTCTTGTTGAATTCAAAGAATAGAAATAAACCAAATTTTATATGGGACTAGCTGAAGTACCCGTGCTTCGCTACGCGTCATAAATAAATTAAAATGTGAAGGTGACAGTTAAAACAGGGGAAAGGCGAGGTGTTGCGCAGAGGGAGATTAAGGATGGAACATTTTGTCCAACTACACCGCTCGGCGTTGACCGTGTTTTATAGCACAAATTTAGGTTTTACTCGCTAACGGTTGGAGATACATTTAGGATAGAAAATGTAATTTTAAACCTCGTACATGCCATCAAAAGTTTGCTATTTCTTAGCGTTCTCTTTTTATTTGAAATGGAAATATGAAAGTTTGAAACCAAAGGGTGTAGTGACGTCACTAAAATGGTCGCCATCTTTAAATAGTGCAAATTATTGAAATCAAAAGTAACCTATATGTTCACCAGGTCAATCAGCTACTTCCATGTAAAATTCATGTAAATCGGACCAGTGGTAAGCGTGATTGAGTAATACACAGACACACACCTTCTCATTTTTAGCCTCGCTTCGCTCGCGTCATAGTCGTGTCATATTGTTATTCAATGAAATGCAGGTATAACCCCGTTAACACCCCTTTAGAACCTGAATATCCAAAAATCCCTCCTTAGTAGACATTTTCGGCACACAACAAACATATCCCCAAAATATCATTCTTCTAACTTGAATGGTAATGGTTGGTCGATGAGAATGAACATCCAAAAATCCTTCCCTAGTGGACGTTTTTCTTCCAGAATTTCACCCCTCCCCATAGGCCCCTTAAATTGTATTTATGAAAAAACGGTCGAACACCTATTTATTTTATTTATTTATTTATTTATTTTTAAGCTGATTGATTTCCTCCGAGTTTCAAACACCTCGCTTATGTCGTTTAAGAGATACACGCTCCGTTAGGAATCTTTCAACCCCCACTTGTCATCCCTTTCACCTCATAATACACACCGCATCAAAAAACCATTAGACATGTGTCAGCTTATTTTATTGATTAGAATATATGCCAAGTATCACATCCCCAAAATGAAACCACTCGTGAGATATTGTTATTCAACGAAATGCACATTTACCCCATAACACCTCTTTAGAACCTGAATATCAAAAACTCTTTCCTTAGTGGACGTTTTCGACATACAACGAACATATCCCCAAAATTTCATGTTTCTAACTTCAATAATTTTGGCTGGCCGATTATGAGTGAGTGAATCAGTCAGGACATTTTCTCTCAATTATTTTTGATAATTTCACCCCTCCCCATGAACCCCTTAAATTGCAATTATGAAACAAACGGTCGAACACCTATTTACTTATTTAAAGCTCTTTTCCCCCTGAGTTTGATGAGTGAGTGAGTCAATCAGTTAGGACACTTTCTTTCCTGTTTTTTTTTTCCCCCAGAATTTCACCCCTCTCCAAGATCCCCTTAAATTGGATTTATGACAAAACGGTCGAACACCTATTTACTTGCCTTTAAAGCTGTTTTTCCCGTCAAATTTCAAACGTCTCGCCAATGTCGTTTCAGAGATACACGCTCCGTTAAGAATCCCTCAACCCCCAATTTTCACCCCTTTCACCTCATAATATACACCACATCGATAAACCCTTAGACATATGTCTGATTATTTTTAATGATTAGTTTATATACCGAATGACACATCCCCAGAGAAACATCTCATGAGATATCGTTATTCAATGAAATGCACGTTTACCCCCTTAACACCTCTTTAAAACCCGAATAAACAAAAATCATTCCTTAGTTGACGTTTTCGACTTACAGCGAACATATTCCCAAAATTTCATGTATCCAACTTGAATAGTTTTCGTTGGGCGTGATGAGTGAGTGAAAAAAGGAAGCTTGTAGTTTAACGTGACCGTTAATCTCGAGATCATGAGCCACGGGACCTCCTTTTTACGTGGAATCCGAACCACAGGATATGGCATTTCACTTCGAAAATCTCACATGCATTGACCGGGAATCGAACCCGGACCGCCTTGGTGAGAGGCATACAGCTAGACCGCTGAGCCACCACGCCCTCATGAGTGAGTGAGTCAGACAGGACATTTTCTTTCAATTATTTTTACCAGAATTTCACCCCTCCCCACGGGCCTCTTACATTGAATTGATGAAAAAACGCTTCAACGCCTATAAACTTGTTTTTTAAGCTGTCTTTTTTCCCCTGAGTTTGATGAGTAAGTGAGCTAGTCAGTCAGTTAGGACACTTTCTCTCCTTTTCCCCCCAGAATTTCACACCACCCCATTGGCCCCTTAAATTAATTTAAAAAAAACGGTCGAACACCGATTTACTTAATTTTTAAGCTGATTTTTTTTCGCTGAGTATCAAATTTCTCGCCTATGCCGTTTAAGAGATAGGCCTACACGCTCCGTTAGGAATCCTTCAACCCCCAATTTTCACCCCTTTCACCTCATAATAATACACCACATCGAAAAACCCTTAGACACATGTCTGCTTATTTTTAATGATTAGTTTATATGCCGAGTATCACATCCACAAATGAAACCACTCGTGAGATATTGTTATTCAATGAAATGCAGGCTTAACACCCTTAAGACCCCTTTAGAACCTGAATATCCAAACATCCTCCCTTAGTGTACGGTTTTGACATACAACAAACATATACCCAAACTGCCATGTTTCCAACTTCAATATTTTTGGCTGGGCGATGATGAGTGAGAGAATGAGTCAGGACATTTTCTTTCATTTTTTTTTCTTTAGAATTTCACCCCTCCTGATGAACCCCTTATATTTGATTGTTCAACAAAACTGTCGAAAAGCTATTTACTTACTTTAAAGCAGTTTTTCCCCCCTAAGTTTGATGAGTGAGTCAGTCAGTCAATCAGTTAGGACACTTTCTTTTCTGCCCCCCCCCCCCCCACTCCCAGAATTTCACCCCTCTCCATGGGACCCTTAAATTGAATTTATGAAAAAACGGTCAAACACATATTTACTTATTTTTATCCTGATTTTTTTCCGCTGAGTTTCAAACTCCTCACCTATGTCCTTTAAGAGATACACGCTCCGTTAGGAATCTTTCAATCCCCACTTTTCACCCCTTTCACCTCATAATATACACCACATCGAAAAACCCTCAGACACGTGTCTTCTTACTTTTTAATGATGAGTTTATATGCCGTGTATCACATCCCCCAATGAAACCAATCGGGAGATATTGTTATTCAATGAAATGCAGGTTTAACCCTCTTAAGACCCCTTTAGAACCTGAATATCCGAAAATCCTCCCTTAGTAGATGGTTTTGAAAAACAATGAATATATCCCCAAACTGTCATGTTTCTAACTTCAATAATTTTGGCTGGGCGATGATGAGTGAGTGAGGGTGTCAGGACATTTTCTTTCAATTTTCTTTTTTCAGAAATTCCCCCCTCCCCATGAACCCCTTAAATTTGATTTATGAAAAAAAAAAATGTCGAACAGCTATTTACTTACTTACTTACTTACTTACTTACTTACTTATTACTTACTTACTTACTTACTTACTTTCTTTTCCCCTGAGTTTGATGAGTGAGTCAGTGAGTCAATCAGTTAGGTCACTTTCTTTCCTGTTTTCGCCCCCCCCCCCAGAATTTCACCCCTCCCCGTGGGCCCCATTAATTGGATTTATGAAAAACCGGTCAAACACATATTTACTTCTTTTTTATGTTGATTTTTTTCGCTGAGTTTCAAACTCCTCGCCTATGTCGTTTAAGAGATAAACGCTCCGTTAGGAATCTTTTAATCCCCACTTTTCACCCCTTTCACCACATAATATATACCACATAGAAAAACCCTCAGACACATGTATTCTTATTTTTAATGATTAGTTTATATGCCGAGTATCACATCCCCCAATGAAACCAATCGGGAGATATTGCTATTCAATGAAATGCAGATCTACCCCCTTAACACCCCTTTAGAACCTGAATATACAAAAATCCTCTCTTAGTGGGCATTTGCGTCCCTTGAGGAAGCTGCATACCTAATTTCATTCCAATCCGTTCGGTGGTTTCTGAGATTTCGTGATGAATGAATGAGTGAGTGAGTGAGTGAGTGAGTGGTATTTGACAAATATATAGTAGAAGATGGTGTCAAGTCTTTGTTATGATAAAAACGGTTGACAGTGCTGTGTGAGTAGTTGAGTAACTAACGGGATTTCAAGTAAAGATCCTCATCTTCTATACCGGTAGTGCAGAGCGCGAATGGCATCCAGACGGCCGTGTCTCGACTTGAGCTATGTTGCCATGGAAACTATCTGTCTTGCCATTCCTTCATGAGTAAATTTTATGATTTGATTAGCCTGTGCTTGAGTGCAAAAGGGTCGAAATCAGAAGAATGAGAAAGACTATCGAAGATTTATGTAGCCAGCGGTTCGTTCTGGGTCCTAAACTATGTGTATGCAAAATTTGGTTGGGATTGGTGGAACGGTGTAGATTTGTATACGGAACAGATCCACATACATACATACATACATACATACAGACTTTCACTTTTATATATAAGACTAGCTGAAGTACCCGTGCTTCGCTACGCGTCATAAATAAATTAAAATATGAAGGTGACAGTTAAAACATGGGATAGGCGAGGTGCTGCGCAGAGGGAGATTAAGGATGGAACATTTTGTCCAACTACACCGCTCGGCGTTGAGCGTGTTTTATAGCACAAATTTAGGTTTTACTCGCTAACGGTTGGAGATACCTTCCGGATAGAAAATGTAATTTTAAACCTCGTATATACGCTCTATCAAAGTTCCAACGTTCACCATTAGGTATCATTGATATCTGGTGGCGAAAGTTGGAACTACTTGAAATAAAACGGAACTTGTAGCTCACCCTTTAGGGTATCCGCTGGAAGCAGCTACAGATTCAGGCGAGCCGAACATGTCCTCGGACACTCCCGGCACTAAAAGCCATACGATAAATAAATAATAAACCATCAAAAGTTTGCTATTTCTTAGCGTTCTCTTTGTATTTGAAATGGAAATATGAAAGTTTTAAACCAAAGGGTGTAGTGAAGTCACTAAAATTGTCGCCATCTTTAAATAGTACAAAGTATTGAAATCAAAAGTAACCTATATGTTAACCAGGTAAATCAGTTACGTCCATGTAAAATTCATGTAAATCGGACCAGTGGTACTTGCGTGATTGAGTAATACATAGACGCACATCATCTCATTTTTAGCCTCGCTTCGCTCGCGTCATAGTCGTGTCATATTGTTATTCAATGAAATGCAGGTTTAACCCCATTAACACCCCTTTAGAACCTGGATATCCAAAAATCCCTCCTTGGTAGACGTTTTCGACACACAACAAACATATCCCCAACATATCTTTCTTCTAACTTTAATCGTTTGGGTTGGTCGATGAGAGTGAACATCCAAAAATCCGTCCTTAGGGGACGTTTTTCTTCCAGAATTTCACCCCTCCCCATAGGCCCCTTAAATTTGATTTATGAAAAAACGGTCGAACACATATTTATTTTATTTATTTATTTATTTATTTATTTATTTATTTTATTTATTTATTTATTTATTTATTTATTTATTTATTTATTTATTTATTTATTTATTTATTTATTTATTTATTTATTTATTTATTTATTTATTTATTTATTTATTTATTTATTTATTTATTTATTTATTTATTTTTTAAGCTGATTGATTTCCTCCGAGTTTCAAACTCCTCGCCTATGTCGTTTAAGAGATACACGGTCCGTTAGGAATCATTCAACCCCCACTTTTCATCCCTTTCACCTCATAATATACACTACATCGAAAAACCATTAGACGTGTGTCAGCTTATATTTAATGATTAGTATATATGCCAAGTATCACATTCCCAAATGAAACCACTCGTGAGATATTGTTATTCAACCAAATGCACATTTACCCCTTAACACCTCTTTAGAACCTGAATATCCAAAACTCTTTCCTTAGTGGACGTTTTCGACATACAACGAACATATCCCCAAAATTTCATGTTTCTAACTTCAATAATTTTGGCTGGCCGATTATGAGTGAGTGAATCAGTTAGGACATTTTCTTTCAATTATTTTAGATAATTTCACCCCTCCCCATGAACCCCTTAAATTGCATTTATGAAACAAACGGTCGAACACCTATTTACTTATTTAAAGCTGTTTTCCCCCCTGAGTTTGATGAGTGAGTAAGTGAGTCAATCAGGTAGGACACTTTCTTTCCTTTCCCCCCCCCCCCCCAGAATTTCACCCCTCTCCAAGATCCCCTTAAATTGGATTTATGACAAAACAGTCGAACACCTATTTATTTGCCTTTAAAGCTGTTTTTCCCGTCAAATTTCAAACTTCTCGCCAATATCGTTTCAGAGATACACGCTCCGTTAAGAATTCCTCAACCCCCAATTTTCACCCCTTTCACCTCATAATATACACCACATCGATAAACCCTTAGACATATGTCTGATTATTTTTAATGATTAGTTTATATACCGAATATTACATCCCCAGAGAAACATCTCATGAGATATCGTTATTCAATGAAATGCACGTTTACCCCCTTAACACCTCTTTAAAACCCGAATAAACAAAAATCATTCCTTAGTTGACGTTTTCGACTTACAGCGAACATATTCCCAAAATTTCATGTATCCAACTTGAATAGTTTTCGTTGGGCGTGATGAGTGAGTGAGTCAGACAGGACATTTTCTTTCAATTATTTTTACCAGAATTTCACCCCTCCCCACGGGCCTCTTAAATTGAATTGATGAAAAAACGCTTCAACGCCTATTAACTTGTTTTTTAAGCTGTCTTTTTCCCCTGAGTTTGATGAGTAAGTGAGCTAGTCAGTCAGTTAGGACACTTTCTCTCCTTTTCCCCCCCAGAATTTCACACCACCCCCATTGGCCCCTTAAATTAATTTAAAAAAAAACGGTCGAACACCGATTTACTTATTTTTTAAGCTGATTTTTTTTCGCTGAGTTTCAAATTTCTCGCCTATGCCGTTTAAGAGATAGGCCTACACGCTCCGTTAGGAATCCTTCAACCCCCAATTTTCACCCCTTTCACCTCATAATAATACACCACATCGAAAAACCCTTAGACACATGTCTGCTTATTTTTAATGATTAGTTTATATGCCGAGTATCACATCCACAAATGAAACCACTCGTGAGATATTGTTATTCAATGAAATGCAGGCTTAACACCCTTAAGACCCCTTTAGAACCTGAATATCCAAACATCCTCCCTTAGTGTACGGTTTTGACATACAACAAACATATACCCAAACTGCCATGTTTCCAACTTCAATATTTTTGGCTGGGCGATGATGAGTGAGAGAATGAGTCAGGACATTTTCTTTCATTTTTTTTCCTTCAGAATTTCACCCCTCCTGATGAACCCCTTATATTTGATTGTTCAAAAAAACTGTCGAAAAGCTATTTACTTACTTTAAAGCAGTTTTTCCCCCCTAAGTTTGATGAGTGAGTCAGTCAGTCAATCAGTTAGGACACTTTCTTTTCTTTCCCCCCCCCCCCACTCCCAGAATTTCACCCCTCTCCATGGGACCCTTAAATTGAATTTATGAAAAAAAACGGTCAAACACATATTTACTTATTTTTATCCTGATTTTTTTCCGCTGAGTTTCAAACTCCTCACCTATGTCCTTTAAGAGATACACGCTCCGTTAGGAATCTTTCAATCCCCACTTTTCACCCCTTTCACCTCATAATATACACCACATCGAAGAACCCTCAGACACGTGTCTTCTTACTTTTTAATGATGAGTTTATATGCCGTGTATCACATCCCCCAATGAAACCAATCGGGAGATATTGTTATTCAATGAAATGCAGGTTTAACCCTCTTAAGACCCCTTTAGAACCTGAATATCCGAAAATCCTCCCTTAGTAGATGGTTTTGAAAAACAATGAATATATCCCCAAACTGACATGTTTCTAACTTCAATAATTTTGGCTGGGCGATGATGAGTGAGTGAGAGTGTCAGGACATTTTCTTTCAATTTTCTTTTTTCAGAAATTCACCCCTCCCCATGAACCCCTTAAATTTGATTTATGAAAAAAAAACTGTCGAACAGCTATTTACTTACTTACTTACTTACTTACTTACTTACTTACTTTTCCCCTGAGTTTGATGAGTGAGTGAGTCAGTCAATCAGTTAGGTCACTTTCTTTCCTGTTTTCGCCCCCCCCCAGAATTTCACCCCTCCCCGTGGGCCCCATTAATTGGATTTATGAAAAACCGGTCAAACACATATTTACTTCTTTTTTATGTTGATTTTTTTCGCTGAGTTTCAAACTCCTCGCCTATGTCACTTAAGAGATACACGCTCCGTTAGGAATCTTTTAATCCCCACTTTTCACCCCCTTTCACCACATAATATATACCACATAGAAAAACCCTCAGACACATGTATTCTTATTTTTAATGATTAGTTTATATGCCGAGAATCACATCCCCCAATGAAACCAATCGGTAGATATTGCTATTCAATGAAATGCAGGTCTACCCCCTTAACACCCCTTTAGAACCTGAATATGCAAAAATCCTCTCTTAGTGGGCATTTGCGTCCCTTGAGGAAGCTGCATACCAAATTTCATTCCAATCCGTTCGGTGGTTTCTGAGATTTCGTGATGAATGAATGAGTGAGTGAGTGAGTGAGTGAGTGGTATTTGGCAAATATATAGTAGAAGATGGTGTCAAGTCTTTGTTATGATAAACTCGGTTGACAGTGCTGTGGTGAGTAGTTGAGTAACTAACGGGATTTCAAGTAAAGATCCTTATCTTCTATACCGGTAGTGCAGAGCGCGAATGGCATCCAGACGGCCGTGTCTCGACTTGAGCTATGTTGCCATGGAAACTATCTGTCTTGCCATTCCTTCATGAGTAAATTTTATGATTTGATTAGCCTGTGCTTGAGTGCAAAAGGGTCGAAATCAGAAGAATGAGAAAGACTATCGAAGATTTATTGTAGCCAGCGGTTCGTTCTGGGTCCTAAACTATGTGTATGCAAAATTTGGTTGAGATTGGTGGAACGGTGTAGATTTGTATACGGAACAGATCCACATACATACATACATACATACATACAGACTTTCACTTTTATATATAAGACTAGCTGAAGTACCCGTGCTTCGCTACGCGTCATAAATAAATTAAAATATGAAGGTGACAGTTAAACAGGGGATAGGCGAGGTGCTGCGCAGAGGGAGATTAAGGATGGAACATTTTCTCCAACTACACCGCTCGGCGTTGAGCGTGTTTTATAGCACAAATTTAGGTTTTACTCGCTAACGGTTGGAGATACCTTCCGGATAGAAAATGTAATTTTAAACCTCGTATATACGCTCTATCAAAGTTCCAACGTTCACCACTAAGTATCATTGATATCTGGTGGCGAAAGTTGGAACTACTTGAAATTAAACGGAACTTGTAGCTCACCCTTTAGGGTATCCGCTGGAAGCAGCTACAGACTCAGGCGAGCCGAA